>CM022880.1:5083505-5153396 GCA_012654025.1 Pachypsylla venusta | reverse complement strand
TAAGGAGATTTTTTTATTGTGCCCGCTTCCAATCGCTCAACTTTTTGTGTATACAAACATAGCGCTCAGTTCTCATCGTTACTCGTAGAGATAGCATATTGACAATAGATCTAATTAAATTGTTATACTTTGATATCATAATAATGTCCTCATTTTTCACGGTTCCATTAATACTGATAGCGTAACGCAATAATACTTGACAACTACTATTTTTTTTTTTTTTTGTATTTTTATTATATTTTAATTTTTATTTGCTAATGTTTGTTTATATTTTCCCAAAGTTTCACTCAATACATTTTTTAAATATAATTATTAACAGAATGAATTGAAGATACTCGTATAGTTAGTTTAAACTCAACACTTTTTCTTTAATTTGTATTTTTATACCACGATAACTCTCGAACGCCTTATCTGATTTTGATGAAGCTTGGTATGGCCATTTATTATATTCATAGAGTTAGGTACCACGATAACTCTCGAATGCCTTATCTGATTTTGATGAAGCTTGGTATGGACATTTATTATATTCATAGAGTTAGGTACCACGATAACTCTCGAACGCCTTATCTGATTTTGATGAAGCTTGGTATGGGCATTTATTATATTCATAGAGTTAGGTACCACGATAACTCTCGAACGCCTTATCTGATTTTGATGAAGCTTGGTATGGACATTTATTATATTCATAGAGTTAGGTACCACGATAACTCTTGAACGCCTTATCTGATTTTGATGAAGCTTGGTATGGACATTTAATAGCGTCAATTTAATTAGAGGTAGTCAGTTAGTATACAACGAATTGTATTATATTCGTACCTGTGACAAAAGAAAGATAAAGATATGAAAATTAATGAAAATAAAGTGAATTTTGTTTTCTTTAGGCGAGGCCGTGAAATCTTTTAAGGCAATATTTTGTAATAAGAAACCAGCCTCGGTATAGCTCAGTGGTCACAGAGTCTACCTGGTAATCCACGGGTCACGGGTTCGAAACCCAGCCGCGGCATGTTTGTAAGACAATATAATAAGTGAACCTATTGTAATACCATGTTCCTACATAGACGTTTGTACTGTTTCCCCCAATCAGGGTGTTATGGAGAATATTATTCGGCCATGTAGGTCGTTGTGAACCCTTCCAAAAGCCAGAAGGAACTCGCTGTGATCCCTTTCGCGATCCGGGAGGAACTCGTGTAAAAAATATAGTGGAGGAAACTTTCACTAACCCTATTTGATAAGAAATGCGATTTTGATAATTTCATGCGTTAGTACTTTCTCAGTTGTTGCTCCATATTTTGCCGCCCCAGGCCATGGAATATGTTGCTTTTCAGGTAAATCCGCCACTGAAAAAATGACTTTTTCTTGTCGATTTGAAAGTTTCATAATTGATAATAATAAACCAAGATATACATTTTTGGAGTAGAATTCAATATGGAACACTCAATCAGAAATCACCCACACATCAGTCTGTCGCGCCTACATGTGTACCCCTTTAGAGGAACCACACAACATACTTACATCCGTCAAGCGTGGAGTGGAGCTATCAATCAAGCCTACTCTAGAAAGGCTTGACTTGTGGTGACTCGTGTATAAAACACTTGACAAAACCATTTGACATCTGCAAACCGAGGTGCTCAATCAGATATTATTTAGCTCTTTATTGGCTGACTGACATTAAGTGCTGCGGTTCTTGTAAGTAGTAAGCAGTCAAATGAAATTATGAATTCAAAATAACACAAAAATCAAATGTATTTTAATGAGAATCATAGCATTACAAGGTATTTTTAACAATCTCTCCAATATCACTATGCCTAAGCTACACTTAACATTCACCCTATAATATTATCATTTACCATACCTACTCAATTTTTCTCATGAGGCTAAGTAAAGTAAAATTCTAAGGGTTGCCAGACACTCCTCCCCGGTTCCAGAACATAGAATTTTCTAAGTTCCACACAAAAAACGGTCCGACATTTTTTTTTTTTTTTAATTCTTTAATATTCCTTAGGTCTCAGTCTATAGTTAAGGGTCTATGCCCATTCATTTTTCCAAATTTTTTTTTTAGAAAAAATCAAACTTTTTTTTTAAAAAATGAATGTTTGTACTTATGTACGTGCGTGNTTTTTAAAAATAAATTTAATAATATTTAAAAAAAAAACATACTAACCCACTCGGAAGTGAACTCAGAACCTACCAACTATGAAACAGAGGCCTTGCCACTGAGCCACAATGTTTTATGGATATAGAATGAAAAAATACAATATTTAAAACGTGAACTTTTTTGCTGTCACCCATCCATTGTTTGTCTGTACTCGATGTAGCTTAACATTATAGGGATGGGACCTAGACAAAAATCTCCCCAGGAATGCACCCATCAACTGTGCCAAATTTAATTGCAATCGGATAAGTAGTTTCAGAATGCATACAGTTTTGTGGATGAAAAAATTTTTGCTTCTCGCGTCACAGAATTTACATGACGGAAAAATAAAATTTCACTCTCATCATTTTTTCATAACGCGCCTAAAGAAGTATAACTTCAAAAATCGAAAACCCTGTCCTGCATACGGTCCTGAGCAACACAGTGTTTGCCTCCTTGAAACTCCCATGCATAATCAAATAAGCTAATTGGAGGTAAAATACTGTAGCTAATGAATCACAAAACACAATGTGGTATACATTTTCATAGCTCCATACATAATATGAAGTAGTTCTTACTTTTCAGTTAACCCCTCCTACCCCCAGATTTCCGCCACTGTTGATCTTTTCCTTGATAAAGATACTAACCTATTTGATTAAGATATCAACTGGGGCACACAAAAGACACAAGACACGCTGACAATGGAGTACAATATAAAAGAAACAAATTCAGGGTTTGGGTTGGGGTTAGGGGTGGAGACTGGAGAATCTTTAGAAATAATAAATAGAAATGCACATTAACTTCACATACAGGGTGTGCTATCACAGACGGGAGAATCTTTAGAAATAATAAATAGAAATGCACATTAACTTCACATACAGGGTGTGTTATCACTGACAGGAGAATCTTTAGAAATAATAAATAGAAATGCACATTAACTTCACATACAGGGTGTGTTATCACAGACTGGAGAATCTTTAGAAATAATAAATAGAAATGCACAATAACTTCACATGACGGGAGAATCTTTAGAAATAATAAAAAGAAATGCACAATAACTTTACATACAGGGTGTGGTATCACATTGTAAACATTGTTTTATGAATTTCATAAATATTGTAGCTTCTCTATAAAGGAAATTCATCTCTGATAGATTCGATAATAATCCGTCCTCCTCCGGCTCAGCTCAGGGGTCAGTCTGCCCAAGCCTAGCCTTACAAACGATTTCCAATACGCACTCTGAGTTTTTATAGTAAATTAGTAACTCCAGCTCTATCTGGCGCCTCAGCTCTGCCGCTGCTTACAGAATACAGCGACGCTACCCCACGTATAAGATATCATATCGTATTGAAAAATCGATGATCAAACTCTTTGAATAGAACATTTTTTCTGTAAGTCCATTCATTAGCTTACAAGATTTGGAGAGCACATTTTCTTTTGCTTAACGTTGCTTTAACATCTAGGATCATTCCAGCTACCCTCATTGGCCTTACACAGTCTGGATCGTCTCGGGGGAATAGCCAGCATCACGAGGGCGCGAACTTACGTAGTCACTCAATAAGTAAAAACTCACCTTACATAACTTTTGTGATCCTACGGGAACTGCTGTATTCAATATTCATAGCACAAGAACTGTTGTATTTAATATTTTTATGAATCAGTTTAAATCTTTGAATAACATGTTATTTATATAAGTGTTAAAAAATATTAACTTTGAAATAAATTAAAACACTTACCAAAAACACTATTTATAATTATTTATGAAGGAACTAGTTTAGAATCATTCGATTCATCATCAGTCTAGTCGAGTCTAAAGAGTCAACTTCCATCTTTAGACTCGACTAGACTGATGATGAATCAAATGATTCGAAGCTAGTTTCTTCATAAATAATTATAAATAGTGTTTTTGGTATGTGTTTTGTTTTAATTTATTTCAAAGTTAATCAATTATTTAAATCACATGAGACTGAAAATGAGGTCCATTATCATCATATTCCTCTTTTTCCTTTTTCGAAGCACCTAATGGTGTTAAATTTTTGTGAATGCTTCTGAAGGCTCATTATTTGAAATATGTCCAGTCCGATCCGAGGCAAATGTAAGGGGGTCCTCGCAAACTGGTTATTACGCTATTGGAGAACCAACATAATGAGTAACCCTCGTTCTACATTCAAGCTCCTGGCCTGGCATCAGTTCTTACTCATTCGAGCAGCTTCTCATAGCGGAGTTCATTATTTATAATGAACTAATCCAGTTCACCCTGTAAGAGTTGACAAAAACTTTTAAAGAAACCAAAAGAGGACAATAGATCTGTAGGGGGAGGAGGGATGAAATGACAATGGTCGCGTGTCACGTGTCTTGTGAAAGGGATCTCTGTTGAAGAAGTAAGATAGGCGCGACCAATTGGAACACACTCCTCTAAAAACATAGATACAGGGTTCCACTATATTCAGTACAGAGTCGCCTGAATGAGTTTTTACACCAGGAGTTTGATTTTCAATCTTTATTTTTCGAACGATATCTTTCAAATATTCAATTAATCTTGGTGAGGGGTAATAATACACTTTTTTTTATGGGAGTCTACAGATCAATCCATTTTCGTAATATGTATGTATGTGCTCTCTTACATGTGTATTTGTTTTTCCTTGTATATGCAAATATGTATGTATTGTATGCTATGCAATATGACAAGAAATTATGCTGCTGTTTGGGAGCAATCATGGCATCAATGAGAGCAGACGGGGAGAGATGAACATCACCGAAAATAACATCTTGGATAGAAATTAATTTTGAACAAAAATGGGCACTTTTGCAACTTAAGGGTGACCGATTTTGATGAAATATAGTATGTACGTTCCGCTTGATGTCTAATTGTGCGCCCAAATTTTATGTCATATATAGGGTTCCATGCCAAAATTTTAGAATGGAATCTTATATATTTATAACTAGCAGGATACGCCCGCTTCGCTTGGCGCCTTTTGTGAGAGCAGTTCATTATTTTCTATATTATTAGCTTTAGTAATGAAGTTCTGGGACACCCAGATTTTATTTAATTATTAACATTGCACCATTTGCCATGCTTGTTCGTTATGCCGTCGTTTACTCAGGCCATTCATTTTCAAGGAGGTACTTACATGTCATGCATAATGGAATTACAAGTATAATATAATGATGAGAGCTTTCATTTACATTAATAGCATTAGGTATATGAATTTCTCAGGAAGATTTACATTCCTTGTCTGGTCCTTAATATTTACGATGAAAAAGTATTAAAAAAAACGCGTTTATGACACAGGTTGGGGAGTGGTTTATCCGGTTTAAAGAGGAGCGCATTTCGGTGGAGAGCTATCCACACTTTGGGCGTCTGTCAGCATACTGAAATCACCATGTTTTGCTCATGGATCGATTTTTTTTTTTTTTTTNTCGATTTTTTTTTTTTTTTTTTGGTGAAATCTCTTCTTGTTCAACAGGATCCTTTCGATATGATTGTTTCCCTAAGTCAATAAATAGGCCATTAGATATGCGATTTCAGACAAGAGAGGACATTCTGGCTGCAAAAACCCATTCTTTAAGAAGTATTTTATTTTAATGCTTCGAAGTCTGTTAAGTCCCAAGGATATTATTTTGAAGGTAATTTCTAATCACCCTCGAGAGCCTAAATCAGTTTCCAACCGTTCTGGAATGGCAGTTATTTCACCGGCTAAAGGACAAGGTCGTATAATTTTCCAACAGACCTCTTGTATTATTAATCCCACAAAAAAATCATCATTGAAAAAAGGCCAAGTTCCAACCACTCTTGCGGTGATATCTATTATTGAGGTCAAGTTTATTCTTGCTGCTGTTCATCCCACACTTAAATTTAGTATTGCCCCTTTTCTGTCTCAATTCTCTTAAAACAATATCTACTTTGCACTTGGTCAGTTTTAGGAGAATCGCAAAATATTATCTAACTTTTTACAAACTTTTTGCAAAACATTATATAACTTTCTACTAGAATCGGATATCTGACAGCGTGCAAAACCCGATGAATTTCTTCGTGTAAAGATACTCAGTTTGCTTTCCGGAACTTGACCTGGCGCACTGCCGTGCGCTCAGATAATTGAGGTCTGTCCTTGTTTATCGTTCTGGCTAATCTTCATATTATTTTGTCTCTTAAACATCTACGTATGATCATTCGATACGTGGGTTCTATCCTCCACCCGCTAGAAACTTACAAACCTGCTACCCACATTGACCTAATATAATCTAGACTGTGCCTTGGGCCAAGAACAGCTAACATACCGCGGGGTCCAACCAACGTAGTCACCTACATGGAAAATCCTCACTGTACAATGATTAACGTCAGTGATCTAACGGGAACTCATGTTTTCAACGTGTCATCCACCCTGGATTATAAAAGTTTATCAATTATTACAATGACAATTAGGATCTCACACACAATACCGCAAGATATCAATCTGGTAGAGAGGGTTATGATTGAATGTAATCTGATACATCGCGTATATCAGATTATGACAATATTGTATCAATGGCTTTGTACGAGATACATTGTTTAGAAGCACGCGTTCTAATCTTGATAAATATTATTCGAACAATAGCTTGCCCTTCTTTGAGTAGAAATGTCAAAACATGACATAATAGTGGTTTACAGAACTGTAGATTTCACTCCCATAAAATGGCCAGTATGGCCCAAATCAATTGATTCTTTGAATATAATCAATGTCCATACCAAATTTCACCAAAATCAGATAAGGCGTTCAAGAGTTATCAAGGTGCAAAAATACAAATAAAAGAAAAATTATCTTGTTAAAGTTAGACCTTACTTCGTTCAAGTTACTTCTCAATGTCTCAAGTATGACATTTCTTCATGGAAGTTAGATGGTAATGGTGAGTCATAAATATTGATTGCAAGAATTTACGCCTTCGGAATTTCTATTTTTACAGCTCTATGAAGATTTCCAAATTTGCCAAATCAGTGCTCTTATCTGACTTACAGCTAAGTAATAAACACGCCGGGCGTTGCTCATATTTTCAGTAATCTGGCATGGGTGCCAAACAATTTGGACACAATTTTATTATTCTTTTCCACATTGAAACCAATTTTTTTTTAATTTGGCTTAACGTCTCTTTTACATCTATTGGTCTTGAATGACCATTCGCTGGAAACTTGCATCTAAGTAATAAACACGCCGGGCGTTGCTCATATTTTCAGTAATCTGCCATTGGTGCCAAACAATTTGGACACAATTTTATTCTGCTTTTCCCCATGGAAACCAATTTTTTTTTTAATTTGACTTAACGTCTCTTTTACATCTATTGGTCATTCAAAACGTGGATCTTGAATGACCATTCGCTGGAAACTTACAAACCAGCTACCGACATTGACCTCACCCAGTCTGGGTTGGGCCAGAAAAATAGCCAGCATCTTGAGGGCGCGAACCCACGTGACACCCACCCACATGGTATAACCTCGCTGGACGTTTCTTAACTTCTGTGATCTAACAAGAACTGGTGTATTCAACGTGCCATAGACGCTGGTTGAAACCAAATTTGTATTTTTATTACAAATTCATTTCCAGCCAAGACGTAATGTTCATTTCTCCGAGTTTACTCCGGTAAAGCCAAAGTTACCTAGTTCCTCACATAGTATACTTTCCGGCGTACGGTATCGTTGGAGCTGATTTTTTTTAAAAAAGTCGCCATTTTCAATTTTCCACCCATTTCTTTTTTTGTAAATTACAAATTTCGCTGTTACATATATTTTTTGAGTAATACATATCCTATAATGTTTTTTTTTAAAAAAAAAAAAAAAATGGTTGACACGACACCTCTTCTGACTACAAATTATAAAACGCGTCCCAATTTTTTGTTTTGTTTTATCTGGATTTACAATACATTTGTTTTCGGGGGTTTCGGGTTGTTTTGTTTGAAATCATTTTTATATTGAAATTATTTTTGTAAACTTTTTTTTATATTTTTTTACGAAAAACTAATAATTTATTTTGTCATGGCAGATTTTATTTATTATTATTTTTTTAAAAAAAATCGAAGTAATTTATGTGCTTTGAATATGTGGAAAGCACATTACTTTTTTATCACTTTTGTCAAAATCAAACCTGAAATTGTTTTTTCTTTGCTAGGGGAAACCTATGACTTTGACAAGCGAAGGGATCCTGATTCTCGTTCCTTTGTCTATGAAGTCCCTTAGATTACAGAGAAAGTTTTCCTTCTATCCTGTACCCTGTACCACCAATTTCTATTTGTAAATATCTTCATTAATCTGGGTCTTACTACCTTCCAATGTATCAAGGCCATACCAAGGGGGGGGTCCTATTTTCAAAGAATTTAAATAGAGTAGTAATTATGAGTAGTTAGTTGAGGTTAACATCCTTTCTGACCGAGTCCATGGTGTAAAATAACGCAGGAATCAATTCTGTTGCTTTAAATAAAATTTTCGGTATTCTTTTCTAATTATAAAAATATATGTATTTTTTTGGAATAAACCACGACTTCAAGGTAGATTAAAATTTTTGCTTGTCTATTCATAATTTAGGTTTGAAACTGTTCTTTATAATTAATACTCTTTTTAATTTAGAAAAAATGCACCTCTGCGCCAAAGGTTTCCCCTGCAATTTTCGTTCGAAATATAAAATCCATTGAGAAAACAAAAAAAATAACATACACATATATTTATTCAAATATTTTTTTAAAAAAATATTTCAAAATGAGAGAAAAAGTTTAATAAATAAAAATATATCTAATAACGAAGAGCGAAGTCATTTAGTCAGCACGACGGCAGCACAATACAATTGACAAAGATAAATTAACTTTGCATCAGCATTCTTTCTCTCGCTTTCATGTTAATAAATCATACACAAACTACCTTTGGAATAATATACGCTGCTGATTGAATAGAAAAAAATTGCTTCAGGTTTTTTGTTGTTGGGTGTTCCACGTACCTATATTTGTATTTTTATGGAAAAATGAATAATGGATCCTAGGGTAGAATATTTACTAAACTAACTAATATCTTTATCATATATTATAGTTGAATGGCGCTCATCACGGCTTTGTTCGCTATATTTCCATTTAAAATATGACTAAAAATGATTTATACACATAAGGTATATCTTTCTATTTTTAAGTAGATTTTGAAAATACGCTATGTTTACAACTGATTTAACCTCTGGAAACTAATATCTATCATATTATTGGAACTATGTTGAATGGCGCACATCACGGCTTTGTGCGCTATATTTCCATTTAAAATATAACTGAAAATAATTTATACACTTAATTTATGATTCTAAATTTGAAAAAGTCGATCCGACGAAAATTAAAATATTTAAAATCTTTCCCTAAACAAAAAAACCTCAAGTCACCAAAGACACTTCTTTATTACAATTATTATTATACACATAGGTATCATTCTATATTTAAGTAGTTTTTAAAAATACGCTATGTTTACAACCGGTTTAACCTCTGGAAACTAATATCTTTATCATATTACTGGAACTATGTTGATTGGTGCTTTGTTCGCTATATTACATCACGGCTCTGTTCGCTATATTTCATTTCCATTTAAAATATAATTGAAAATAATGTTGGTATACCTTAACAGGACATAAATTGGCCTTTTACCAAGTGCAGGACGAGTGCAGGGACCAGTGAGCCATGGGAGCTGGTTAAACACTATCAATAGTGCAATCTTGTTTCATTTCAATTCATTGGATGATATAAAGGAACTTTTTAATGGTTTAATGAAACCAGTAGACCATGGAATGTTAACAGGACATAAATTGGCCTTTTACCAAGTGCAGGACGAGTGCAGTGACCAGTGAGCCATGGGAGCTGGTTAAACACTATCAATAGTGCAATCTTGTTTCATTTCAATTCATTGGATGATATAAAGGACCTTTTTAGTGGTTTAATGAAACCAGTAGACCATGGAATGTTAACAGGACATAAATTGGCCTTTTACCAAGTGCAGGACGAGTGCAGTGACCACTGAGCCATGGGAGCTGNCATATTTCTGTGAACAAAAGACTCCACGCCCTGTGCTCATAATCCAACATGAAATCTTCAAATATTTTCGAAAATAATCTTTTTCTACATTACGCATTGCTTTCTTAAAAAAAAAATTTTAATAACTTCTAAAAAAAAAGTCCCCTGTGGAGAGAGGGACTTAAAAGGAATACTTCCAAGGCACCCAAGTCCATGCCAGTCGTAAAAGGCGACTAAAGGAAGGGCTGGAAACGATATATTTTCCTTTACATATGCAGAAAGAAAGGAGAAGCTACTGCATTATCCGTAAGGATTCTCAATTATCAACATCTCATTGCGAGTTGTTGCAAACCAGTCTCATGGCTGTTAACCTATGAAAGAAAAATGTGGGCCCTTCTTTCAATGTGGCGCCCTTCTTCAAATATGCCCTGGCGCCCCCTCGAGCCCCAGTCCGCCCCTATTCAAATAATATACTGTGGCACATATTCTGATACTTACCTGTGTAATGCAGTGTCCACGAAATCCAGCAACGTCGGACGTGTTGTGAGTTAATGGAGATGTTGATATTACAGCTCTCTACGATATCCTAATCTTTTTATTTTGGTATTGCCCCCACTGGTCGCTACTCACATTAAAGTAGCTACTCAATCGTCCTCAAGCATAAAGTCGAAAATTTTCCGAACCCGGGTCCCTCAATTGCAATGCAAGCGAGGTAGCCTCTAGGCTAGGAGAAACTCGTTGGCTCTATCGGAGTGGGTGCACTCAGTCTTGTGAGAACAGCTCGAAAACTGTTGTAAATTACAGAAAAACGGCAGAGGAGGCTACCCTAGTAGCTTCCACAGCTGCCCTAGAGCTTTTCATTTTTGTTTATATTTTTACTATGTAACTTTGGAATCAATAACGGAATTTTTGCCAGCGTCTATGGCACATTGATTACACCAGTTTCCGTTCGATCACTGAAGTTAACCAAAGCCCAGCAAGGTTGTACCAAGTGGGTGTCCACGCGGGTTCGCGCCCTCGTGATGCTGGCTATTTTTCCGGCCCAACCCAGGCTGGGTGAGTCAATGTGGGCAGCTGGTTTTGCAAATTTCCAGCGAATTTAGGGTAAAACCCTCGTCTAGAATGACCAATAGATGTTAAAGAGACGTTAAGCCAAATATATATATAAAAAAAAATCCGATTGTATAACCGGAGGCCAAGAGTCCATATTTATCACAGAACTGTTAAGTTAACCCATTCAGTTTAGGGAGAGCAAAATAATACATAAATATATGATCATCAGAAAGTTCGTACCAGGAAATACATCGTTATGTTCTGAGCTTTAAACTTTACAACTTTTTATTTCTAAAAAAAAAGCTTTGAATTCCACAAAGTGAACATAGAACAAGTTTAAATTAAAGAGATTTTTATTATTGTTTAAGTAAACCTTAGTACATAATACAAAGGATTGTTAATGGGGAACGGTGTTCAACATTTTTGGAATGAAATTATATTTTTGAATCATAAAATTAATTTTTGCCGCAGAATGGCACATGAATTCTCTGTCACAAACATTATATATTTTGCTTTTTTCCAGCATTGGCTGGCACCAAGGAGGTTCTCGGTTCGATTTCTGGACGGGTCGAAAATTTGTAGAATTTTTTTTTGAATTTTCTATTTGGTCTGGTTGTGCTTGAGGGTAACTCAGTCTCCTGAGGACAATTGAGTGGTTATGGTTATAGCGCCAAGTGGTAGTAATATAAGCTAAAAATTATTACATTGTAGCTTAGGCTTAGTGATATTGGAGTGAATGTTGAAAATACCTTGTAATGTTATGATGCCCACAAAAATTTTGACATAATAACACAAAGAAATATACTTTTACATTTTTTTAATATGTCTTTGATATTTTTGTTTTTTAAGGACAAAGAAGATTCGGGGGAGGGACATGGGGTTCTTGTCCACCCTGTTTATTGTAACCTTCAATTGCTCGTCTATAAGTTTCGCCAGGGGCCTTACAGGCATGGCCGTATTTTCTATGCGAGAAAGAAACTCGAAATCCAAACCTAAATGAAGGAACTAAAATATGTGCATTGTGCAATAACCAAAGTCTTGAGTTGATTTCTTCTCACGACAAAATTCAAAATATTGTACAATGTATTACAGATGTGCCGGTCCATTTCCATAATTTCTTCGTTATGCATAGGTACATCAAAAAAAAAAAGAATGAATGAATGAATAAAAGTGAAATAATAGGGAAATCAAGAATATTAAAGAAAAGAGGGAATCCTCTTGAATTATGACCTTTATGCAAAAGAAAAACCCGGAAAATCCATGAAATAATTTAAGGGACGTTTCTCCTTATCATTATTTATCAAAATATTATTCTAATTATTTTTAATGGCCCTTTATTCTATAATAAAATAAAAAATATTGTTTACCCGGAAAGGTGATGTAAATAATTTCTAATATTCTGCATTTTGAGACATTGTATGCTTAAATTTATACAATTTTAGCATAAAACCAGAGCGGACAGTGCATATTGTAGCGTCTTTGACATACATATTAAATTTCAAGTCACCAGTAAATGTTGAAAATATTGTATGCTCTATACACCTAACCAAAGGTTTAGTATAAAGCATGTCATTCTAATACTAAGTGAATAAAAGTTTAGTGTAATACAGATCTAGTGGCGGCAAAGGCACCTCCGCAGAGGGGGGGCCGAATTGGCCTCCAAATTTTTGGTAAAACCATAAAAGTAAATGATTTTTTTCCTGAGGCTCCCTTGTTGGGGCTCTAACGCACTTTACGCCGTGTCTAGCAAGACTGTGCAGGAAAATCTAACCTTTTTAAAATTGGCTTAACGTCTCTTTAACATCTATCTATTGATGGCCATTCAAGACGGGGGTTTCACCCTCCAGAAAATTGCTAACCAGCTACCCACATTGACCTTACCCAGCCTGGGTTGGGCCGAAAAAATAGCCAGCATCACAAGGGCGCGAACCTACGTGGACAACCACATAGTACAACCTCGCTAGACGTTGCTTAACTTCAGTGATCTAACGGGAACTGGTGTATTCGACGTGCTTTATACGCTGGCTAAATCTAGGTCCTTTAGGTCATGTACCTGTATATACATTTACATAATCAGGGGCCCTAATTGACCCAGAGTAAAGTCCTTCAGAGACCCATATACGAATATAACTTTAGTATTCTTTTCGAACATCTACGGGTCCCCGGATGGACTTAAAATAAAGTCGAGAGACGAAAATGATAAAAAAACACTTGACTTTATGTTCTACAGTTTTAATATTAATATACCTATTAAAATTGTAGAACATAAATTCAAGTTATCATTTTCATTTCTTGCATTTTTTTTTTTTTTTTGAGTTCTATCGAGAATCTAAAGGCTTTCTTTCTTTGAAAATGAAGTCCTTTGAGGGAGATTTAGGCCTTGTACTTGGTATATACCTTCATGATCACTCAGGAGCCCCTGATGTGGACACCGTGTAAACTTCTTCAGGGGGCCATTTAGGCCATGTATGTATAATTTTAATTTCCACAGGAACATCTGCGGGTTCCTGGTATTAGACCTAAAGCCTTTCTTGTCGACCGCACTTGAGTGGGATAGTAATACTACACGCTCCAACTCTGAATTTCGACATGTTAGTGTATCAATTTAAAATTTAAATCATGTGATTTTCAAAATAGGATATTTACTCCTTCTTTTTCTAAGAATCGGCTTGATACAGGGCCGTACCCAAGGCTTTTTTCGGGGGNTGGACACCGTGTAAACATCTTCAGGGGGCCATTTAGACAGCCAAGCCAGAACTATCTCCTGGAAATGATGATCATGGAAGGTGATGTTATTTTTGTTGCTGTTGTCCTTGTTGTTGCGATTGTTGTTGGTGGTGGTGATTATGTTTTACACCTTACATTATTACATAAGTCATGCATAAAAAAAACAATAATGAAACTTCAAGGTGGGGGGGGGGTCTGGACCCCATGGATTCCTCCGGCCTATTTTGATATAATCATATAAAGATTATTATTCAAATAGAATATCAATTATATTTTAAACCATTTAGGCGCTTTAACTGCGAGATCGTTCGCGCCGAATCCCTGGTTAATTAGTTTGAAGACATATACAAGCTCAATATCATTAAAACAGTCTTTCTTTTTTAAGATAGATCGCAATACAGTCCATCTCCATACGATCATCTGACAAAGGCGGAGAGGGTGTGAAGAGACGGCAGGTTTTCGAAATGAAATGTGTAGTGCTTGCAGTACCCATATCCTGATATGCCAAACGAAAAGCGCAGCACCACAATAACAAATTGGTGGCAAGTTCCCTCTTAAAAAGAAAGTCTTGAGTGAGCCTGGCATGACTGATCCCTATATAGGCGATCATAATGTCTCCGCCTTTGATGAGCGCAAAACTACATGTTAATAGATCTATGACATTTTAATAGATGGACTATGGTCTGATACCAAATTTCCTTCTGGATTATGGATGAAACTAAAGATTTAAATTGTTTATAAACTGTCACATTGGCAGATTTTTTATTTTGTGGAATTATCGGAACTGATTACTTTTTTATTAGTATGTGAAGGTTTGAATAAATTGCCATCAACTTAGAGACGTCTTCATTGTACCCCAAACCATTCAATCTTTTATGGAGTGAATTATCTAAAAACCTTTGTTTGAAAAATGGTATGTATTTCATCCAATATCATTAAACATGACATTTTTTTTTTGAACACATAAAGCTCTATATTGTCTCGCTTCAAAGTGATAAAAATAAGAAAAGAATAAGTAGAGTGAACCAGGGGAGAGAAGGGATGAGCTCACAACTATAACAAAAGCGGAGGAAAATATATATGACAAGCATTTTGAAAAAAAGAAGAAGATAAAGGGGGGGACCATGCGCTTTCATATCAACCAATAGGAAACGTTTATTGAAAATGTTTAAATGATGATATTGTGTAATATTCAATTTTCAACCTTATAGATAAACATATTAGAGATACTTTTTGATTCAAATATAACTTTTGATTTAATTACTTATACATTAGGAAAATTCTATTGGGTACATAAGAGTCTTTTTCCCCTTCCTGAAAGACTTTTTTTATATGTGGTATCCTCTTATATCCTCCAGTTTTTCAAAAAAGGGATTTTTTTGTGGATAGATTCTGTCTTTTTTTTTGTTCCTTTTATTTGTAATTTTGTTTTTCCGTACATACTTTGAATGACGTGTGTTTTTAGTGTTTCTATTTTTTTAGGATTTTTTCTTTTATTTCAATTTAATATTTCCGTTATAATTTAATTCTGAAATTCATTTTCTTTTTAAAACTAATTTTTGTAATTTTAAAATTGTTTTCAATGGTTTCTTTTTATATTATTGCTAAATAATTTTATGCATTATCTTATTTTTTCATAAAATAACAGCGATATATTAATATTTATTTACAAGTTTTCAACAATTTTTTTTATTCTATAATTTTATTTGTTTAGTTAAAAATAGGCTTGCCCTTTGCATACCAAATCACATTTTGGAAGTTTTTCCCAAAATCATTTCTTCTTAATAACAGAAAACCTTTTTATTTATAGATTGAACATTTGTCATTTAGGTACTTTAATAATAAATTACTAAAATATAATTATTATTTAAATCGGATTATTTATGGAACATTTAACTAAGTGAGATCTACATATTACATTCATATAATTGCAAATCAGATAGTTTTGATGTTTTCCCTGCGCTGCTGTTCTTCCTTGTCTTAGTAGGATCAATGCATGAAAGTTCAATTGGATTTATTGTTATCAATCTGATTCTGAATTGGTAAGATTCCTTTTATATATTAGGTATATAAATTTTAATGAATTTCATACTAATTTTATATATAAATGAATATTTCTTTAAGCTATGATGACCTATTACCTTATAATGCTACTTGTCCCTATCACCAAAGCTACTCAATTATCCTCAGGAGGCTGAGTTACCCCCGAACACAACCAGACCAAATAGAAAATTTGAAAAAATACCTACTTTTTCAAATTTTACACACGTCCAGGATCACTGGTGCAAGGCGAGTGTGATGCACACACTGCTACGGAAACATCTCCTAATTTTATAAAAAGGTAAAACATAAGTTTATTTAAGATTCTGAATTCTAGATTGAAATCTAAGTCAGTAGTAAGTCAATTTGATTTTCACTACAAATTTGAAATTCTGCCATTTTGTTACATTGATTCGGAGCAAGTCAATGTGTAGAACTAAATAAATGCAGCTTAAAATTAGCTTTTCAGATCATTTTAATTTCTAAATTCTAGATTTTAATTTCTAAATTCTAGATTAAATTTCTAAATTTAATTTCTAAATTTGAAATTTCACATTTATTGTATCTTACTGAATATTTATTCACTACAAATAACCTGAATCACCTTGTATATGTCTTGAAACTCATTCCTTTGACTTAAAATTAGCTTTTCAAATCATTTTAATTTCTAAATTCTAGATTGTCTTATTCTAGATTGAAATCTAAGTCAATTTGATTTTCTCGAAAACCACTCTATGGATTTTTATTTATTTTTTATCTAATAACGTCTCTTTAACATCTATTGGTCATTCAAGACGGGGGTTTTGCCCTCCATTCGCAGGAAACTTGCAAACCAGGACGTTGCTTAACTTCAGTGATCGAACGGGAATTGGTGTATTCAACGTGCCATAGAGCTAGCAAATATTAATTCTACTCCTGGGATCAAATTTAGGAGTACATGACGTGGTAGCGGCATGGCCTTCTTTTTGGCAAAACGTCTCTTTGTCCCCTGTGTATAGGGGGGACTTAAAAAAAATACTTCCAAGGCACCCAATACAATGCTAGTCGCAAAAGGCGACTAAGGGCGGGGTTGTAAACAATATCCTTTCCATTACCCATGGAGAAAGCAAGGAGAAGCTATGCTGCATTATATCCTTCCTATGTCCCTGTGTATAGGGGGACTTGAAAAGAATACTTCCAAGTCACCCAAGTCCATGCCAGTCGTAAAAGGTGACTAAAGGAAGGGTCGGAAACGATATATTTTCCATTACTCAAGCGAAAAGCAAGAAGAAGCTAAAACATTATCCGCAAGGATTCTCAAGTATCAACAACTCATGGCGAGTTGTTGAAAACCATCCTGATTTAATATCTATTTGTCATTCGAGATTTAATTTATAGTGTTGTTGATCACAAAAAGTGAAGTCTTGGTTCGCCTTAAAATGTCTAAAATAATTTTCGACTCTTGTTCAGTCACGAGCACTTTCTTCTGTTTCGACATCCTCTGGTGAATTAGAAGATGTCAATTCAGTTGAAGATTTTCAGGGCTGCTATTTTGCCCCAGGAGGCCCAAAAACTATTCAGTTAATTCTTTGAATTTCTATAACAAGTTTCATCGAAATCGATAGCTATCGTGGTACAAAAAGTCAAACGGACAAACAAAATCTTGGTGTTAAAACTAGACCTCACTTCATTTGATCAATAAGTGTAAGGCCAAAAAATGACTAAAAGAAATAAAGATTAATCACAGAGAATGTACCACGATATATCCTAAAAGCAGTGCACATTTAGATGCTTCATGCATAATGTTAGTTCTGTGAACTGTAGACCTCACTCACTTTGGAAGGGCCTTCACGAGGCCCCGATTGGTACGAGGGGGGCTTCTCATTTTTTTTGTAAATTTTTGAAGGGAGTTTGCAATGGCCATATAAATTATATAAACCACGGGGGTCTGATACGCTCAAACGCTCATTGTTTTTCTTAGATTTCTATCTAGCAATGAATCGTCTGAAGTTATTTTTATCCCCCGACAATACTCGTATAGGTACATTCTTCACAAAATCAAGTTATGATCAATCTCCCATCGGAAACGATGATGTCACTATTGATTGATTCAGATGATTCAGCTAGTAATGAATTTTCTGAAGTTAATTTTTATCCCCTGACTGATGATAAAAAATTAAAATTCACAAAATTGAGGAGCGCGATAGCACTCCGTTCGCCAAGTCAAATACAAAGGGNGATTCAGCTAGTAATTAATTTTCTAGTTAATTTTTATCTCCTGATTGATGATAAAAAATTAAAATTGACAAAATTGAGGAGCGCGATAGCACTCCGTTCGCCAAGTCAAATACAGAGTGCCTTTTTGCTAGTTTTGATTNAATTAATTAAAGCACTCCGTTCGCCAAGTCAAATACAGAGTGCTTTTTGCTAGTTTTGATTTTTGTGACTAACATCTTGTCGTACACTTTTTCCGCTAAGTAGTTTTTTGGGGAGGCCAAGATATATTCAGATATTAAACCCTTTAACAATATATTTCTCAAGAAAGCCTGTACAAAATTTCTCAATAATGTGAATAAACTCTTTTTTGTAAAAAAAAAAAAAAAAAAAANAAAAAAAAAAAAAAAAAAAAAAAAAAAAAAATGGCATATCCTCCAATACTGATGTCCACTATTGATTGATTCAGCTAGTAATGAATTTTCTGAAGTTAATATTTATCCCCTGATTGATGATAAAAAATTGAAATTCACAAAATTAAGGAGCGCGATAGCACTCCGTTCGCCAAGTCAAATACAAAGGGCGTTGCCTTTTTGCTAGTTTAGATTTTTGTGACTAACAACATGTCGTACACTTTTTCCGCTAAGTAGTTTTTTTGGGGAGGCCAAGATATATTCAGATTAAACCCTTTAACAATATATTCCCCAAGAAAACCTTTATAGAATTTCCCAATTATGTGAATAAACTCTTTTTTGTAAAAATCACCTACGGAAGTTGCCTAACATCAGTAACCTCGCTGGACGTTGCTCAGCTTCAGTAACGAGAACTAGTGTATTCCAAGTGCCATTGACGCTAGCTATTAGATATATTTAAGGAGCATTTGCACTACGCAGTGACAGTGACAAGACCGACAAGGGATCCGCCCGGACAAACTAAAAATATTCTATCAGGCATTTGAAGGAACATGTTCATTTTAAAAAACACTATCGTTATTTATGACAAGGATTCACTTACTTTTTCGCTTCCGACTCGAGTTTCGTCTACTTCGTAGACATATTCAAGGAAACTTGAAAATGTCTACGAAGTAGACAAAACTCGAGTCGGAGCTGAAAAAGTAAGTGAATCCTCGTCATAAATAACGGTAGTGTTTTATAAAGTTACCAATAGGATGTCCAATATAAATTTGTTAAATAATAATGAACATGTTCATACCGAATGACACGTGACAGTGAATCACTGTGAGCTCACGATGAGCGGAAATCACTTACCGGCACTGTCACTGCTTAGTGTGAATACTTCTTTATTCTTATAATGTGCCTGTTTTATAATGGCAATATTAATTAATTCGCCAATTTTTCTCAAAGAAATATTATATGCTTGTGTAACATGGCATAATTTGATTGTTTTTTATAATTTTTCTTGACGGAATATGGCACATCCACCAAAAATTTTTATGCAGGGTGTTTTCTTTAGAATTGATTGGATTTCTAAGATGTAACAATGCGTCCATCACCGTAAAAAAATAGCAAATTTTGACCACAACTCCGGTTGGATTCTTATCTTATTGTCGGTACCAATTGTGGAGATGCCAGCAGCACAAGAACGGCTATCGACTGATCAATGACCAATGTAGGTATTTTCTGTCACTTTATCAAGTGTAAAAGTTTGATGCAAGCCAAAAATAATTCAACATTCAACCTTTCAGATTTTATGTGTAGGTCCATTTTTACTTTTCTTATCCTATAGAAAGGAAAGTATTGTAATGGGGTGAAATTTTCCGTGTCGAGTTTTCAGTGCCAAAACACGTTTTGGGGATCCCAGAGTCCAAATCTCGAGTTTCAGCGATTGGTCCGTATGTCTGCCTGTGAACAAGATATCTCAAGTACGGCAAGTGCTAGAGACTTGAAATGTATGTCAGTTTTATGCCGCTTTTTAGCGGGTTTCGCGTATCCTGCTTAAAATGAGAACGATAATAACTTGCACTTTAAACTTGGTGCCTATTCATATCAATTTCGTAGAAGAAATTGAAGAGTACAACTTAGGTTGAAGTGTAATATATTGTTGGCCGCTAATTAGCTGTTGAAGGCCGCTTTTTATAGATAAGAAAAGTCGTGTTATGTTCACGCCAAATTTTTTTCTTGACCGGGTTTTTCATTCCTATTTGTGATTTCCTTTTGTTGCAGAACATGGTGAAGAGATAGAATTCCTTCAAAAAAGAATATTAACATGTATGAAAATTCCTGCTCTTACCAAACGGCGCTGGATTTGAAACATCGAGTTGGAGGACCAGTTGGTGTCACTTCAATCAAAACGGAAATGCCGGATTATATTTTAGGAGATGGAAGTCCTCCCATGGATTGGACAACTGGCTGTACATATAGGTAAGAGTTATCTGAGGGTAATAGTAGGTTAGAAATACGTAAGGGAGATTGTCATATGGAAATGAGCCCCCCCCCTTTATTTTTACTTTGGATCGGATGATTTCATCTGTGCTAGTTACTCCAAATGCTACTACTTAGACTTAGATCATATATTTTATCTCCAAATGCTACTACTTAGATCCTACAGGTATATAATATACCTGTAGAGCTAGGATCAATCAAACAATATAAAAGATTTGCTCAAAATTCAGATCACAAGAAAAAGAAACATGTAAATGTGTTGGACGTAAAATACACCCAGAATATTTCGTACGGTATCGACTGTTGCATTATTTATTCAACAATTAAAGTAGAAAGACCAATTTTGTATCTACAATTATTATTTATTATACTGAGGCTGTTTACACAATTATTTCTATTGTGTTTTTTTTTTTCTCCATTCGGGGTCTACCCTCAAATGAACTTATACAAACTCTAAAACGGATGGACGCGGAAGATTTTTTATGATTTCAAAAAAACTTACCAACAACGACGTAACCTAATAATGATGTGTAAAAACATCTAAAAAAATCAATTTGTGTTCACAGATTCACATGCAATTCTTCCACATTTGAACAACTCAAACAATCTGTTGAGAAAGCAAAAGCGGCTCTACAAGATACAAGAAATTCTTATTCAAGTTCATTTAGTGATTTAAGTAGTCCAACAAATTACTGTAATTCTACCCCTACGCCGCCTATGTTACCACCAATTCCTATAAGTTCTAGTAATCAAAGTACAAATTCTTCTAGTCATAGATTATCAAATAGTCATTCACAACATAACACATCCTCTCCAGGAGATTTGACGCCCAATCAAAATGAGGAAACCGGGAGTGGAGACACCAAAAGACATTTTAACGGTAAGAATACTGATTTGCAATGAAAATATTTTCATTTAATGCTAATTTGTTTGATTGTTTACTATAATCCGGAAAGAATAATTTAAAAATGCCTTTAACTATAGAGGCTTCATAGATTAGTCCCGTACCAAATTTAGTCCACTCGAAAAAAAATTCCTACCTACCTTTCTTCCTGAGGACAAAAGCCNAAAAAATTCCCACCTGCCTTTATAGAGCGGCTGATTTCAACTCACACACCCAATCGACGTAGAAGATAATATAATATTCTGGAATGATCTTGTTCGTTTAAAAAATCAGCTATAAAAATAATGAATGTCCATACTAAATTTCATTACTATTGGGATAAGGCGTTCGAGAGTTATCAGGGTACAAAAAAATCAAACAAAAATAAAATCATGGTGTTAAAACTAGACCTCGGTCATCTAAGACACCATATATATTTACAACGACAATGATAATTTACATTTGCATCATAAAAAGAGACCATATTCGGAATACTCGCCGGATACAAATCACCACTCACTACAGAGACAAAAATCATTAAAACACGACTTGATCCAGTAAGGAACTAATGATGAGTAAAATGATTATTAACATACTGATTGCATTTGGTCACATTTGCAAAACAATAGCAACACATTGGAGTGAGTAGTAATTGTGAAGGGTGCATCGAAAGCAAAATCTAAAAGATCTAGATTGTTTTTCTTATCAATTCTCGATATACAAGTGATACAGAAAACTGTAGACATCACTCAATGTTGACGAGTATGAAGAGAGAGCGAGAGCGATGTATGGAGAATAATTTCATCAAAATCAGATAAGGCGTTTGAGAGTTGTCGTAATACAAAAAATCTGATGTGAACATCNAAAAAAAAAAAAAAAAAAAAAAAAAAAAAAAAAAAAAAAAAAAAAAATAGTGTACATATATTTTAGCTAAATGATAATAATTCAACTAATCTCGCGCCCCTTTGGTTTGTCTTCACGCCCCCCAGTTTGGGAACCTCTGACTCAAATGAACATGGAACGTATTTAACAAATCAGAATTGAGGTCTGCAGAATTTCATTTCTTTTTAACATGTTTCTGATTTCAGAGTCTTCTAATAGCAAAAGTTCTGAAAAGACTTCATGTGCAAATTATCTTCCCACTTCTGGATCAAATAGTGAGTTTTTTACTTTTTTGGTTTTTCATTTTAAATAGGAAACTATTTTCAATTTTATTTTTGCCTAACGCCTTTTTAATATCTATTGATCATTCGGGATCCATTTGCTGGAAACTGCAAACCAGCTACCCACATTGACCTCACTCAGCCTGGGTTAGACCAGAATAGTGTGTTCCAGTTTTAACACTACGATTTTTATTTAAAAGTCTGTTTGTCTGTCTGTGGCCTGTTTATCCATTAAATTATTGAATTTGGTATCTTGAAATGTGATACATCAGCAAGTGTCTATTTACGTTGAATGTACACCAGTTTTCTTTAAATCACTGCAGTAAAGCAACGTCCAGTAAGGTTTTTTTGACTATATTTTTTGCAGCCTCGTGATGCTTTTCCCGGTCCAACCTTGGCTGGATGAGGTCGATGTGGGTGGCTGGATTGAAGTTTCCAGCGAATGGAGGATAAAATCCCATTTCAAATGACCAATAGATGTTAAAAAAAAAAAAAATACATAACCAGTTCATTATTATTGAGGAGCGCGGCAGTGCTCCGACCGCTAAGTCAAATACAATGATCGTTGCACAATTAGTTATTGTGTACATCAAACAATGCTTGTTTACACATTACAAGACCTAAAATAATGATATATAAATAATTATAATAGTTAGAAAATTAGAATTTTCTTATTTAACTTCAACCCGACCCAATTCTATTTGGAGTTGGTGTTGTTTTCCTTAATTCTACCATGCCACAACCTCTTGTTCGGTGCCTACTCTCTTTACTTATAACCCTTTCCTCGCACGGCAACCCGAACTTGCTTCTCACAATATCAATTGAAACTGCGTAGAAACTAGTTTTTTGATGATTATCTCTCATCATTTGTTTCAAGCAGAGTTTTTTACCCTTCCTAACACTAATTATTATTATTAAAGATAGTATTTATATTCTTCACCATCACATAAATGGAGGACATAAAAATTAAGGGAAAAAGAATACTAGAATATTGTACCTAGGTATAGATTGGTATGCTGTGTTTGTTTTTTCTTTTTGTTTTGTTGTTTTTGTTTTGTTTGTAAAATAAAATTGTTTCTCTGTATTTACACGGACTTAGGACCGCCACCTAATGAAGATAGTTTGCTCTCCTCGGTGGATACATTTCGAAAATTAAAACATAAACCTGAAAAAAAAAATTGAAATAATTTTGATGGGCCCCAAACATAATAATGCTATAATTTAATCATTTAGGCAAATCCATTCCTCAAAATAGAATTCTCGAAACCCTTTATAATTTTATTTGCAAAGTTAAAATTAAGTAAAGTTTTATTTTTCAAAAAAAGAACTCTATTCTCTGAGTGTGAGAGGAAAATAAATTGTCGCCATTTCTTAATCTCGTTTCTATAGAAACCAAAAACTCTTTCTGAAACGTAAAAGAATTTGTAAAAAAAAGAGATCTCTCCCCAAAGTTTCTTTATCCATATCCCCCTAAACACAAAATGTCTTCCCCTTATTATTTTATACTTAGTGGGGAAGCGGGGATTAAATCTTAATTAAGTTTAACACTATTAATCTTGTTTACACCTATTTAATTAAAAATTGGGATAATTAGTGGGGATATTATTTTGAAAATAAAAGTATATTCACACCACGGGTCGACTTTGCCACCGTGCCCTGACATCGTGTCTATTTAAGTGTTTATAACGACCCAATTAGCTTAGTTGGGGAAGCATGAGGTTTTGGGCTAAGGTTTTGCCGTTCAAGCCCATATTATTATAATTGAAGATATTGGAAAAAAAATATTTCTATTATTTTGTTAAATTGGGATACTATGTCAAGTAAAACCATAATTAGGTAGTATAATGTAAAAAAAAAATATATATTTCTTTGTGTTATTATGTCACAATATTTGTGGGCATCATAGCATTACAAGGTATTTTTTCTCAATCTCTCCAATATCACTAAGCCTTAGCTACACTTAACAATTATCTTATAATGCTACCACTGATTGCTATTAAAATAGCTACTCAATTGTCCTCAGGAGGCTGAATTACCCGCAAACACAGCCAGACCAACTAGAAAATTAGATTTTTTTTTTCAAATTTTCTACCCGACTAGGAATGGAACCCGCTCAATGAGGTTGATATCTGTATAATACTAAAGCTTCACTTGATTGTTAAATAATAAAGATGTTAATTAATGCTGACTACTTTCATACTGTTCAGACTCTTCGATCAATCTAGCTCTGATGCTGTACTCAGGAGAGTACAAAACTAGTCAACTTGAATTAACTTTTTTACTATTTTACAGTCTAGTGATGCTTTAGTTTTATATCTATCTAATTCATTTCTATCAGGCTAACACAAACGCACATTTCATTTCGTTATTTTTAAGGCACATACGAGACGGGGGTTTTACTCTCCATTCTCCGGAAACTTACAGACCAGATACCCATATTGACCTCATCCAGCTTGGGTTGAGCCGACAATAGCCAGCATCACTAGGGCCTGAAACTAACTGGTCACCCACCAAGTAAAACCCCGCTGAACTTTGCTTAACTTCAGTGATTTAACAAGAGTTAATGTATTTAACATGCCATTGTCTATATCGATCTAATGACGAGATTAAAAATTTTTTTTTTTTTTGCTTAACATCTATTTGTCTTTCGAGGAGGGGGTTTTAACCCCCAGGCACCCACATTGACCTCACCCAGTCTGGGTTGGGCCGGAAAAATAGTCAGCATCACAAGGGCGCGAACCCACGTGGACACTCACGTGGTACAACCTCGCTGGACGTTGCTTATTTAATTTGCCATAGGCGCTGACTAAATATTAGACGTACAGAATGGTATTATATTTATAACATCAGGGTATAAGATTTTTATTTATACATTGTCTGTCTTCGTCTTCAGCCTCTAAGGTATTGTCCGATTTTTATGAAAATTGGTTAGTTTTTGGATCTTATAGAGCTACCCGGGGTCCCAGGGCAGCCCATTTTTTGAGTGAGGTCACAGTAGGTAGTTCTATGTTAATAGATATATGCTATCATTTAACCCTAATGAAGCGAACTCAGCTTGAATAAAGTAAATTTATCTAGTAGAACAGTTTTGTATAGAACATTTCATTACTCCATCTCTACAAGGACTGTTTTGTCTCCAGGTCTGTCCACTAGTAAGTCATCGTACCATCAACTCACCTCATCGATATCAGATTCATTCAAATTCAAGACTGGTAAGTGTTTTTCTTCTTTAAATTATCAGCCGTTATTATNAAAAAAAAAAAAAAAAAAAAAAAAAAAAAAAAAAAAAAAAAAAATACGTCAAAAACCAACGGTAGAATCGATTTTAATAAATAATTTCATAGAGTGTTTCATGATTAAACACTTTTAAGTTTCAAGCTCTAAATTATTTTTCAATTAAAAATATCTTTTCTTAGCTATAAAGAAGTAAAAAGTATTGTGAGAGGCTGAAATTTTCGATGTAGATTTTTCAATGCCTAAACAAATTTTGTAGTGATAACAGATATTGTATTGAATTTTGTAGTGAAAAACCGACAGATATTGTAGGTAGTGAATTTTGTAGCGAAAAACCGCAACAGTAAATTCGACTGACATAAAAAGTTCCTTAGTGTGTTCTATGTAAAAATTGATATGAATATGCACCAAATTTCCGTGCTTTTTTAAAGCAGGATTCATGAATACCACTATAAACCTGCAAAAACCACCAAGAGTAGATTAGATTTCAACTAAAAGCTTCGTCTTGGCATAGACATGACATAAATACCAAATTTCAAGTCTATAGCACTTACCGTTCTTAAAATCATACAGCCAGAGATAGTTGTGGCCAACGGTATAAATATGATTAGTGCAGAACAATTCCCATACCAGACCCTGTTTCGCCTCAATTATAACATGTGATCAAGTTATTACATCAGATTTCTCGTGACTGGATTCAGCAACGGGAAATCCTTTCATTAGGGATCTCTAAACTGAACTCTCATATCACACTAATATTGTATAAGGTTTCGACTTTCTAATAAACAAAAGAGTTGAGGCGCATGCAAACGCACCCAATAAACATAAACATTGATTCATCAACGAGCTCAATATGCTGACTTAATGGTGCAGAAGTAATCACAAAATAAGACTACTCTTTGTAAGAGCGGAGATTTTTGTTGAGGGGAGGGCTAACTTGTAAGGTAAATGTTTTCATAAAATATCTTTGTTTATTTTATGTAAACTTAAGGGGTATTCGGCACAAGGCCCGAATGGAGCAACAGTTTTTAGCCGAATGGTGCAATAATATTTAGGGATAGTCGACTTCATGAGAAGAACAAGTTTGTTTATTTTATCAATATAAGCGTTAAGATGAACGTCCCCCAAACCAGAGAGGTTAGGAAACGTTAGGATCGGCCATGCCTCGATGATGAAGTTGTTTTTTTGGTAAAAACTCGACGTTCATTCCTAAAAATTCTTGCACCATTCGGGAAAAAAACATTGCTCCATTCGGGCCTTGTGTCGCGTCCAACTTGAGGGTGTCTTGGATATGAGACCTTTTGAATTTGTCATTTAAGTAATGAAAATGTAGAGTTCCTTTTTGGTAAGGCCCAATAATTTTTGTGGATATCACAGCATTACTTAGAGCCTCATGTACTAATAATCTCTACGATCTTCTCCTTTAACTTCATCCTTTCCCAATTCTATTTGGGGTCGGCGGTGCTCTCCTTAGTTCTACCATGCCACAACCTTTCCTTCTGTGCCCGCTCTCTTTAGCTGTATCGTCCCCTGGCATGATAACCCTCGCTTGCTTTTTTTGATTTCATCGTAGGTTTGAAGAAGAGTTTTTTTAAATGCTGAATGCCCTTGCTAAGATCAAACCTTCTGTATTTCTCCTAAATCTTTTTACTCTGCAGTGTGATAGCTACTAAACCAGGAATACTGTTTGTCATTCATGTATTACTTTGGTTTCCTGTGTTACAACTCTTAGTGGTCATCACATCATATTGCTTCCAATTGTCGTTATTACCATAGCACGTGACTGAGAACGGGCTCAAGCTTGACATGCTGTCCGCTTTTTTGTGAATGACATGTATTTTACATTTGTGAGACTATGTATATAAATTTACTTGGGGCCATCAGGGGCCCCGCTCATGTTCCTGAGGGATCTGAATGGTATACACGTGTACATGACCTAAAGTTATCCGAAATTACTTTATTTTGGGCCCTTAAGTTGTTCCTGATAACCCTGCTGTACATAGTCCGTCAGTGGCTCCAATTATTTTCAAATAAGGAACCTCCTAATAAAATCATAGTTCAAGCAAACTAATTATTTTCACTACGTATGTTCTTCTGTTTCCTCACTAAATATCAAAAAAACAACTTTAACACTTAGGTCACCAGTGCCCAAGTATTCCTGTTTGACGATATTCAATTGTCTTCAGGAGTATGAGTTATCCTCAACCAGATCAAGTAATACATAAATACCTTTCTCAAATATTCTTCCTATTCCGGAAAACTTCCTGGTGCCAGTGGAGTGTGATATACACTCTCCCACCGAGGGGACGTCAAAAATAAAATTCGATAAAATTGAAGATAAATTTCACAGGGAAAATAAAATTTCAACACTTAGCATAAATAGAAAAATAATTTTGTGAAGAATGAAAAGAAGAAGTTTTTATGTTTGGGCGATAATGCTTGAATATGCCCCCCGGAGTTTATGTGTGGCTGTGGCAGGCGTTATGATTAATGCTTTCAAGAAGAGCTTTCCCTTTTTTTTCAATGTAAAAACTTTTTTCCTTCTTTCGCAAAGTGGGGAAAAACCGAAATAATCTTATATCATTGGAGAATCATATAGTACAGCGTAAAGTTCTTATTTACACTAGTCCGATAACATCCGACACGATACGATAAGAAGTATCGTTGGCACCGATGAGCATTATGTCCTAAGGGATGAGAAAAATATCGATGGGTGGAGAAAATAATCAACTCTGATTGGTTTAAAAAGTATATTGTCGAAGACTAAATGAAAATTGAAATTAAACCGGCGTCTATGGCACGTTCAGTACCCTTTCCGTTAGATCACTGAAGTTAAACCAACTCGGGCTTATTAACTTATCAGATTATCCAATATCCTATACAGGTAGGGATATTTTATAAACGGACTCTACAAACTCCGTCACTGATATGGAAGAGCGAATGAGATGATCATAAAAGAAGAGTAAGACAGATACCGACCAACGTCTCTCCCTCTCACTGATGAGTAGGGAGACTTTATGAGCGAACGCTATAAACTCCGTCACTGATATCGAAGAGCGAATGAGATGATCATAAAAGAAGAGTAAGAGAGATACCGACCAACGTCTCTTCCTCTCACTGATGGGTAGGGAGACTTTATGAACGAACGCTACAAACTCCGCCACTGATATGGAAGAGCGAATGAGATGATCATAAAAGAAGAGTAAGAGAGATACCGACCAACGTCTCTTTCTCTCTCTCTCACTGATGGGTAGGGAGACTTTATGAACGGACGCTACAAACTCCGCCACTGATATGGAAGAGCGAATGAGATGATCATAAAAGAAGAGTAAGAGAGATACCGACCAACGTCTCTTTCTCTCTCTCTCTTTTACTTTTGCAGAATATGTTTAATTGGTTTGAATAATGCAACATCATTGAAAGACACGTGACCTTTACGTTCAGGAAATGGTTCGAACACGCGTCCATCGAATACGTATTCCTGTTACCGGAAATCTATTCGTTACATAACCCAATAGAAATCAATTGTGTGTTAATGTTTTTGTATTCTATATTTTTTGTAAATAGAGAAGGGAGGTCTGTTGTTTTATAATCAGACAATTCCTTCATTCCATCTTATGTTTCAGACAATTCCATCTTATGTGACGTAGGGTGGGTTGCTGTACCTCAGGCCCAGAGTATAATGTACCAGTGAACACTTTTTGTAAATAAGAAAATTATAATGGAGAAGGGAGGTCTGTTGTTTTATAATCAGACAATTCCTTCATTCCATCTTATGTGATGTAGGGTGGGTTGCTGTACCTCAGGCCCAGAGCATAATGTACCAGTGAACTTTGTTTTATAATCAGACAATTCCTTCATTCCATCTTATGTGACGTAGGGTGGGTTGCTGTACATAAGCCCCAGAGTATAATGTACCAGTGTCTGTTGTTTTATAATCAGACAATTCCTTCATTCCATCTTAAACACCCTACCCAACCAACCATACTAGTGTCATTATTATTATTGAAATTTTGACTACAAATTATAAGTGTTAAAAAATATTTACTTTTAAATTAAATTAAAACAAAACAGTTACCACCAGAAATTGGCTGTAATTTAATTTAAAAATAATTATTTTTTAACACTTATAAAATTTGTAGTCAAAATTTCAAGGTTATTGCGCTAACGGAATTGACCTAAAATTTAACTTTTTTTGGTTTTACATGTTCATATGCTCTATTGAAAGTTTAAAATTGCTATAGGAAGTTTAACAAATTTAGCTACCTATTTTTTTTTATTTTTGACGAAAAAAGACCTATTTTTCCCAAAAATCGAAATTTCATGGCCGATGCGCGATCGGAAGACATGGNCAACCCAGTCTGGGTGAGGTCAATGTGGGTAGCTGGTTTGCAAGTTTCCAGCGAATGGAGGATAAAACCCCCGTCTTGAATGACCAATAGATGTTAAAGTTAAGCCAAAATTAAAAATAAAAAAAAGGACTTATAGATTTATTTGAGGCGAAATAAATATCTAGGAATGTGCTTGACTAATTTCACCAAAATCGGACAAGGCGTTCTACTTTTATCGTCAAACGGAACCACAAACCGAAGTTACTAATTTAAGTTAAAAAAAATACTTCGTTTTCCCTCCAATTTTACAGCACGTTCATAAAGACTCAATCTAGAATCTTGTTTCAAATTGAAATTGGCGACATTCTATTTTGGTAAAAGGGATGTCTCCATGACAATGTCACACTCAGCTTTCACCAGGGAGATACTGTGTTCGATCCTTGACGGGTCGAAAATTTGAAAAAGGTTTTTTTTCCCTTTCTTGGTCTGATGTGTTTGGGGACAACTCAACCTCCTGAGGACAATGGAGTAGCTATGAGAATAGCGCCAAGTGGTAGCATTATAAGCTAAAAGATGTTAAAGTGTAGCTTAGGCTTAGTGATATTGGAATGAATGTTGAAAATACCTCGTAATGCTATGATGCCCACAATCATTGTGACATAGTAACACAAGGAAATATTGATCTATTTTGGTAAAAAAATAGAGATGTTTTATTTTCCCTAAAAACTTTTTCTTTAAATCTCGTATGTTTCCAATAAAAAGTCTAAACTGGGTTATTTCATTTCAGACCTTGAAGTTTCCTCCATTTTAGCATAATACGAGTATCATAAAATAACTGGACCTTAATTTGAGCCGTTTTAAAGTTAATAGGTGGCATATTTTGTGAAGAAATTCTATCTACCTTCAGTGGTTTTTCTGTCGTTCGGGATTTAGGTTCTGGGATCCTTAAAACGTCACTCAGTCTTCAAAATTGTCATCTCATTTAAATATTTTCTTCTTCTTTTCAGTTTTTTTTTTTTAGTTTTCAATAATGTGGAATCGTCGCAAAAAAAAAAATATTACCCCCCTTAATTTTTTTTAGATTGCAGCTTTAAACTACATAATGTTGTTGTCTGCGAATAAAGTTTACTATTATTTTATCATCATGCTTCTATTTTTGTGGTTACTGTATAATTGACTAGACAAGGACCACCAGAACCAATTTCAAATAAAATAAAAAATATTATTTTTTGTAAATCATTTCCTTTTAAGAATAGTGGGTGGGAGGGTAGAATTAAATTGAAATAAAATGCCAGAGAGAAAGAGAAGAAAAAGTTAAAAGAGCAGAAGAATATAATGACAATGATCTGAAGAGCAAAATGAAAAAGTAGTCGTTATTCCAGCTGATCGAGTGATAAAATTAACGTCAATTGACATTTCAGTTTCTTTTTGTATAATACACATCATACAATAATCGAATGCAAGTCTGATTTTATGACATCTTTTACCCTCACATCACACAAAATTTGATGTTTTATTTCGGGGAAGTATTTAGAATCCAAAAATCGAATAATTTCTTTCTCATTTTTTTTTTATTTCTTATTATTGTGGGCAGGACCGGTCCCAAGATTTTTTTCGGGGGGGGAGGCGAAGCTTTGACAGCCAAGCCAGGACTAACACCTGAAAATGATGGTCATGGAAGGTGATGTTGTTGTTGATATTGTTCTTGTCGTTGGTGCTGCTGTTTTTGTCNTTTTAAATAAAAACGATTGAAATTTCGGGGGGGTCTGGACCCCATTGACCCCCCCCCCTTGGCACGTCCATGATTTTTCAACACTCATGACAAGAACTAGCAATAAGGTTCAAGCATAGCCCATATGAGAGGTGAAACATTAAATTAGTGTTTACAATTTATGAGTAATCATAACATGAACAAAAGTTAGTCAAGTGAGATGGAGGTGCCACAAAATCAGAAGCTGGTTTTAAGGCATTTCGTTACTCCACAGAAACGTTCCTCGTTCCATCATCTTTTGTACAAGTCCTACGATAGAACCCTGAACCCTTAGAAAGGTACTATTTTAGGTGTCTATAAGGTGTTCAGGATTCAGCTATCCTGAACAACTTATATTCATTGATTTTCATCAAAACCGATTTTTAAAACTAATTTCGGTATGAAAGATAATATCTGGCATATGTCCTAATACTGCACTGCATCGTTGATTTCTTCTTTTAACTGTGGGATATGTTGAGGTTTGTTAACATAAACCTTCAACTTCAAGAAACCCCTTAAGAAGAGTCGAGTGGGGTGAGATCGCAGGATCATACTGAATATTCTTAGTAACCTCATATGAGACATTTTGAAAGAAAAATATCCCGAATTCCCAATGCAGCATATTATTACGTGGGAATCAAAAGTATCCAAGGCTATTCTGCGAGCTCACCCAACTCGAATCTTCAAATGGGATTTCTTGAACTCGAAGGTTTATACTTACAATGCAACATTTGGGGCTCAATTGAGTAAGGTCTACAGGTCACAGAACTAATAGTATGGCCATGTCTCCAAGTTTCCTCTAATGTATTAATGACCATACAATATCCATTGTACGGTCATTCATTACTTTCCATTATTCCTGGCTGATTAGTTTTTGGTCCTTATGGGGGCCCATTATTTGAGTGAGATCTCCTGAAGTCTTCAGATCACAGAATTCATTGCTGGTAGGGTGCTAGGCATAGTTTAACACACTGAAAGGCCTTATCTTTAAGTGGCCATGTCTCTAAGAACCTGTCGATTTTTCTGGGATAACATAACGACTACCATGTTGTCGGCTAATAATGATGATGCCGCTAGTGATGATATGTTTGGTTTGGCATAAGCTCTATTATTATTTTTTGGAAAACAAAAGAAATATTTTTTATTGTAACAAAACAAAAATGTCTACCAACCCTCGACCTCTTAAAATGCATAACAGAAAAGGTACTTGAGATTCTAATAAAATTAGAGCTAAGTTTTATACTGCACTGCTTCTTGTTACTTTATGTGGTCGCGGAATCAGTGGCGCAAAGTTCGTCTCGCTTTGATTTCCCTTCTAATGTACTTCTCAAAAAACATACTTGTACAGATTGATTCAGAAATATATGTACACATACGTTACCACGTATTCTGTTAAAAAAAATTGGGGTGGGGAGGGGGCAACTCTAAAGGAAAAGTTGCGAAAATGCTTTCTAACGTAGAAGACCACTCCTTTTATCAAATTGTTACCATTGTTTTTTAAATTGCCAAATTCGGATCCTGTTCAACTTTCGATTTTTTTCCTTCTCTACTCCGAAATTAAATATATCGTTGGCGATTTTTACCTGATTTTTCGTTCGGCTCTGGGATCCTTAAAACGAAAAAAACAGATATCTAAAATTTCAGTTCATTACAATACATTACAAGAAGAAAAAAAATTTGGTTAATATTTTTATTTTTTAAATTAATAAATAAATGCTGTTTCTTTGTGAATTTTTCTATTTTACTACAATGCTGGCACCGAATCGCTATGCGCATTTATCTCCATAGCTACTCATTGTCCTCACGGGGCTTCGAAAACAACCAAACCACAGTGACAAATGTTTGCCCCCCCAAGATTCGAACCTGGGTGTCCCGAGTGCAAGACTTTCCGCAAAAAAATATTTCTGGTTATTTTCTCCTTCAGGTCGTATCAATTTACATAAAATTTACCTTGATTTGGATCCGTTGAACGTGTATAGGCCTTTCCACATTTAACGTATCCAAACGGTATTTAAACATATCCACACGATTACAACGGATGCAACTCAAGCCGAAATGAATGTAATTTATTCGGCCCGAAGGACCAAAATGTTATCGTTATTTACCATAAAACCAGAAACATAACCAGAAAAAAACATTTAAAGAAATTATAATATTTTTATTTAAAGATTTTTTTTACTTAAACAAAACAAATTTCACCTCTAATTCATCCGATATACGACACTGAAATGAAGTTGTGTTCAAGTCTTCGTAATTAAGAAGCAGGAACAATAGAATATCTGAAGATGGAAATTACATTTTCATTCATTGTGCCGTTGTGTAATGTGTCGTATAGACTTATTATAATATTATTGTCTTTGTTTCCATCTCAAGTAGTGTTACCCGCAAAACCCGCATACTTCATGTGTGCCGTACAAAATATTTAGGCTTTCATACTTCTAATGATAATAAGACTAGCAGGATAGGTTTGGCGTTATGAATTTGAATTGTTCATTGACCAAGCAAAGGTCCTGTTTTGAATAAGTAGCCACTTTTTTTTAACATTTCAAATACATTTTTATTGTTTAATATTACAAAAAAAAAAATAATAATAATAATAATAACAAAAATAATATTTGATACTCCCACTCCTAAAGATTTGGTAAGTGTATTTCCAAATCTGGTGTCGAAGTGGGGTGTGTGTCGAGTTTTTCTAAATTTCTAAGAGAGTTTTTCTAAATTTTCTATCTAAAGAGGTATTGACTAGTAGTGCTGTGAACTGCAGACCTCAAATTTTTGGGACGTTATTTGATTCAAATCCATCAGGTTTTCGATATAAAAAATACATATTCCTGAGCTAAATTCCTCTATAGGACTATAAAAAGCGTGCCCACACCTATGTCTCGACTTGGTTTTTTGTGCTTGGAAAGTAGGTACACTACTTAGTGGAGACCAAAGATCTGAGCAAGTTTGATTAACCTGTTAGTACTTATCGTGGATATCGTGGCCAGTAGTAACCCCATGAACAGTCTCCATGGAAGTCAAGGAGTTACAATCGAAAATTACATTTTTTTCCCTCTAAATATTGTCCCTTGGGACTACTATAAATTATAATCTAGATACTTAAATCTAATGAGCAATATATATCTAACCTAAATTACATGAGCTGCAGTTTTTTTTATTCTACCCGCAGTGTCTACATAAAATTTGGTCCAGATGAAATATTTTGCGACTGTGGGCAAGAAAGGTTCCTAAATGGTCCTTGTAACATTGCCATAATCTGTTTTAGACCTATAAAATGGTTGTCGGGCACCCGACTGTCAAGTTCTTGGCCTCAGTCATGCTTAGTCCGATCACGGGTTCTGGTCCGATCAATTGTGTCGCAGATCCAATTCCTTCCTGTTAGGCCTGTTGGGCTGTTCATACCTTTATGTCCCAGCATCCAGCCTATGCAGATCCAATTGTTTTGTACTAGACCCTTTATTGCCAGCTAACATTCCCAAAATCTTCTAACAGACCTCGTATATTGCACCTTGTTTTCTGAAAAACCACATTTCAAGATTTTCATTATTTTCAAATCTTCCAAGCTGTTGAAAGCACCAGATGTCAGCGGAAAATTGACACTCTAAACTAAAGTGTTAAAAGTTAATAATAATAAAAAATTACTAAGTACAAGGGTGAAAAGGTAATGAATGATAAAGATCGCGCCCGCCGCGCTCCCAGTATTATATCTTTAGGACTTGCTTTTACAGGAAGAAGGGCGGCTTTGACTTCATAAAGTACAATCGATAAGTTGCTATGACTACATTTCCGGAAAAAGGGGAACCCCTGACACAAGACTTGGAAAAAATATAATAATAAATAAGTGCCTCTTTTTTTTCTCTTTCTCGTTTCTATCATATCTTCATTTTTTGAGCAACTGATTTTTCTTTTCTTTTTTTCTCTTTTCGCAAAATGTATAAATATTTTTACTTAATCTTTACTCGAATTTGTTGAGAGCAATCATCAGGCTCAGCAGGCAAGATGGGACGAACGAAATTTGGTCAACTTATGGTGACATAAAACTCTTTATATTTACACTAAGTGTACTATCATCAGTAATCCAAATATTTCAAGCTTTGAGTAATTGCAGTTTTATGAGGCAGACAGTCTCTCCTAGTCTATGCTAAATGGCACTTGTCACTGGCCCTGATGTCTCGTGTTCTATTCCTACCTAGGATGGGTTTTTCCAAGAAAGAAATTCGATCCCGGTCGGCTTGCCTTTCTCCCCTCGTAACTTCTTTCCTACTGATCCTAGTACCACTAGCTCTGTGGTCTCTAGCTTCTTTTAATTAAAATGGCCACTGTGGTGACTCAAAAAATAATTAGCAAATTCTATGAAAAAATGTCTATACTTACAAATTTCATCTAAATCGGATCGAGAGTTATCGTGGAACGTGACGGTAGAAAGTCACGTATGCGCTCAATGATTCAAGGTCGACTCCAGCAAGATTTCAAATCCATTAGGTTTTCGAAACGAAAAATAAGGTCGCGGACAGTTTTCTAACGTACTTATTAGTGGATGTGCTACATTCCCCCCCAAGTAAATTACTAATATAAGTACCTACCTATAAAATATAAATCTGAGCGCACGGCAGTGCGCCAGTCCAAGTTCCGGAAAGCATCAGTGTATCTTCACACGAAGCTATTCACCAGGTTTTACACACCCACCGTCAGATATCCGGTTCTATAAGGTATAGGTCATTAAAATATATATTTAGATTACCAGGGTGGACTTTCTTAAAGTTCAGCGACATCCAGCAAGTTTTTACGTCATGGGTGACCACGTAGGTTTGCGCACTCCGTATACTGGCTATGTAGATAACTAGTTTGTAAGTTTCCAGCGAATCAAAGGTAAATTTACCGTCTCGAATGACTTCTAAGTTTAAAAAGACGTTCATCTAAAAAAGAAAAAAAGAAAAAAAAAAAATTAAGTGGAAGGTTACCACTTGGCGAGATTAATGCCTGAGGCATTTTCTACCACCNTATTAGTGGATGTGCCATATTCTAATACCTACCTAATAATTTATTAGTGGATGTGCCATATTCTAATATCTACCTAATAATTTATTAGTGGATGTGTCATATTCTAATACCTACCTAATAATGTATTAGTGGATGTGCCATATTGTAATACCTACCTAATAATTTATTAGTGGATGTGCCATATTCTAATATCTACCTAATAATTTATTAGTGGATGTGCCATATTCTAATATCTACCTAATAATTTATTAGTGGATGTGTCATATTCTAATACCTACCTAATACTTTATTACTGGATGTGCCATATTCTAATACCTACCTAATAATTTATTAGTGGATGTGCCATATTCTAATATCTACCTAATAATTTATTAGTGGATGTGCCATATTGTAACCACCGAGCGGAGAAAGCCATCTTAATTAGTTGACGGTCCTAATAAGCCCCATGTAAATACAGAAATCAGAGATGTGTAGTTACTGCGCATTGCTACGAATGAGAAAAAAGGTAGGGTATAGCTAAAGAGAATAGCCACTGAAAAGAAGGTTCTGGCATGGTAGAATTGGGCAACGTCGACCCCGAATAGAATTGGGGAAAGGTGAAGCTAAAGAAATAGAGAGACAATAACATTTCTTCCTAGAGATCAAGTTAATTAAAATAACGATTAGCCAGCGTCTATGGCACGTTGAATACACCAGTTCCCGTCGGATCACTGAAGTTAAGCAACGTCCAGCGAGGTTGTACCATGTGGATGTCCACGTGGGTTCGCCCCCTCGTGATGCTGGATATTTTTCCGGCCCAACCCACGCTGGGTGAGGTCAATATGCGTATCTAGGAAAAAGATTACAATTTCACACGTAGATTACACTTTCCCTAAGCTAGGTCTTCAAAGGAGGGTATAAAATACCCGTCTCGAATGACCTTAGATATTAAAGAGGGGTCTAGCCAATAAAAACAATCAGTCAATATGATATTTCCATTTCAAGTTATGACAAAGATGAATGCCAAACCCAGGGTAGACGAGGTCAATATGGGTATCTAGTTTGCAAGTTTCCAGCGAAAATAGAGAGTGAAACCCCCGTCTTGAATGACCAATAGATATTAAAGAGACGTTAAGCCAAATTAAGAAAAAAAAAAAAAAAAAAAATGACGATTACATAAAAAATATAAACAACCCCTTTTCAAACATTATGATTCTATCAATATGTTTTTTTTTAACATGAAAAAAGTTAATTTCTCATCTAAAAAAGGGACTTTTCAATTTCCCCCCACTCTCCTAAACGCTGTGATTTTTCTAATATTATCGCGCCGACAATATTGTATCCATCAATTTGAATAGAACGAGGCGACAAACAACTCACACGACATAAAAAGTTAATCCAAATATTTAACATTAATACTAGCAAATCTCACCACTTGAAAAGAATATTCTCGAGGGGTGATTGTTCAGAGATATCATCAGGGTCGTAATCAGAATATTATTACCTATAGCTCACTGGAAAACTTCTGAAAATTTGACAATCTAAGGGTTGTTCCTATCTATGTACTAATACTAAAACTCTCTCAAATTTTTATTTTTATAATTTTCTTTTTTAAATATTTATCTATGACTGGACATGATTTTAATAAATGAAGCATTCAGTTACGAAATTCTAAAACTACCATTTCGTTATCACAAAATCTGGTGTGAAAATCACACGACTTTGCTTAAAGTAATAAAACATAATTTGTAAGAATTTGTCATTTTACAGTTCACAGTACTACATACCAGAAAACATAGGGCATGCGCCAGTTGATTTGTAAGAATTGGCCATTTTACAGTTCACAGTGCTACATACCAGAAAACATAATTTGTAAGAATTGGCTATTTTACAGTTCACAGTGCTACATACCAGAAAACATAATTTGTAAGAATTGGCCATTTTACAGTTCACAGTACTACATACCAGAAAACATAATATGTAAGAATTGGCCATTTTACAGTTCACAGTGCTACATACCAGAAAACATAATTTGTAAGAATTGGTTATTTTACAGTTCAAATTGCTACATACTAGAAAACATAATTTGTAAGAATTGGCCATTTTACAGTTCACAGTGATACATACCAGAAAACATAATTTGTAAGAATTGGCCATTTTACAGTTCACATTGCTACATACTGTAGAAAACATAATTTGTAAAAATTGGTCATTTTACAGTTCACCGTGCTACATACTAGTAAACATAATTTGTAAAAATTGGCCATTTTACAGTTCACATTGCTACATACTATAGAAAACACAATTTCTAAAAATTGGTCATTTTACAGTTCACCGTGCTACATACTAGTAAACATAATTTGTAAAAATTGGCCATTTTACAATTCAAATTGCTACATACTATAGAAAACATAATTTGTAAAAATTAGTCATTGTACAGTTCACCGTGCTACATACTAGTAAACATAATCTGTGAAAATTCCCCTGATCTAGAGGGCACAGTCATTTATGAATAAAAAGGGTGCTTGTATAAACTGGATAATAATTTATGAAGAAAAAGATATATCATGGACATAGACAAGAGTCGAACGGTGATCATAATATCAAGTGGCATTATAAAAGTCAACAAACACGCTTGGGGGTCGAAATTGAGGGGGTGGGGGGTTGACTCTCATACACTTGAGAGCGTGCGAATGTGAACTCATCCAGAACACCCGGTATGGATGTCGCGTGTTCCCTCTACCCCATCATAATAGATATTATAGTTAACTTCTAGAGAATATTTTAATTATTTTGTTATTGTTATTGTCGATGTTGTTGTTTTTGTTGGTGGCGTTCTATGATTTATTTTACACTCCGATGATTTTCCGATGAGATTTTTCTTATTTTTGGAAAAATTATTGAATTCATGGATTTGATGGTAAACAAAGAAGAGTATTTAAAGACGAGGTACTAAACTGTCAAAATACTGTTAGAACACTCAAATTAAGCAACGTGTAGCGAGGTTTTCCTAAGTGGATGATTACGTAGGTTTGCGCCCCGTTATGCTGGAAATTTCCGGCCCATCATAGGTTAGGTGAGGTGTGTAAGTTTCCAATGAATGGAGGCTTAAAGAATTGTTAATCCAAAAGGAAAAAAAAGTACAATAATAAGGACATTAGATTAAACACTTTAAACCCTACTGGACTACCTAGTGCCACATGGAGGCCATTTTCATTTAAAGAGAGGAAAAAATCTGGTATTACTATGTTTATTGGTCTCATTTCAACACCGCAATTGTTCTTTTATTTGTCTGTTTGTCTTTTTGCAACACAATTACCTTGACATATATTGGTGTCATTTGGTGACGCTTACCTATTTTAAAATATTACCTAAGATCACTCAAGTTAAGCAACGTATATCGATTTTAAGAAAAAAATATAAATGTGAAATTTTGATTCACTATCATTGATGAGTAGCAAACTTGCTGGTCCAGTAGGTATCGCACTGGGATCCGGGTTCAATTGCCGATGGGGCCGGAAAATATTTTACTTGGTGCTTGTCGTTTCGGGGTGCAATGAGCCTCGTGAGGATAAGTGAGTAGCTACATTAATGGTAGTGCCGCCAGCATTACCAGAGTAAAAAGTTTTGGTTTGGTAGAAGATTTAGGAGACATGAGATTCTTCATGGTAATGCTGTGATACCCACAAAAATTGTGAAGAGGCCGTTGAGCAATATTATTGATGGAAATTTTTGCATTTTGTGATTTCAGTTAATTTTGTGTCCATATAGTATAAATTTTGAAATTGCTATTAAATTAAATATATTTTTTTAAAAAGAAAATTCAGCGTAACAGTTCAGTAGCGCGGATTAAATAACTTTATAGAAAATGGGTTAATTGCTTGGAAAAATTTCACTAATGTGTTAAGAGATAAAAAATCAACTTTGCTTCTTTTTCTATAAAATTATAAAATATGCAAATTGCAGACAAGGTATTTCCTGACTGTCTTTTGTGTTTCCTTAAGACTTGAAAAGGTTACATCTGAAATCGATTTATTTTTTAAAAAATTGAAGAAAAAAACTAGCCAAATAAACACACCTCGTGATAAAAAGTTTGGGGACATAATTCGACCCCGAACGTTATCCACATACCAAATTTCATCAAAATCAACCCTGAGTAGAAAAAATTCCTAACATCGTATGTATATACATATAGTCTGAAATGAAAGGCTGAAAAAATTATTCCTGATCACATATTATGTGCTACAATCTACGATGTAGTGTGCAGTTGCAGTCTATGAACGCGCTGAGCTTGTAGTGAATCCTACTACATTGTACGACGTCAACAATTTAGTAACTCTTAGTAATGCTCTGATACCCACAACCAATACTGTGTTTTCCACAGAACGTAGAGATGAGATTTAGAAATATAAAATATTAATATGAATGTTTTTGAAGACTTTATATTTTATTTTGAAGGAAAGATTTTTTTTATATTATTTTTATTTTCGTCATTCGACTTTTTCATTTTAGAATTTTACAATTAAAAAGCCGAATGACAAAAATTGAAATAATTTAAAAAAATTCCTTCCTAACAGCAAAATTTCTAAATCAAATTTAGGTTTTTTTGTTCAAGGAAAGATTTTAAATATTTTAATTTTCGTCGGATCGACTTTTTCAAATTTAGAATGAAATTTAAAAAATGAAATTTTCATTCTAAATTTGAAAATATTTCAAAAATTTTAAATATTTCAAATCTTTCCTAGAACAAAAAACCTAGTCACCAAAGACATTCCTTTATTATAATTATTATTAAATCAGATTTAGAAATTTTCATTAATACAAATCAAATGTGGAAAAAGTGGTCAAGCTTGATCATGCGCCATGATTTTGTCACTAGTGACCTAGGTTTCGGAAATTCAGGCCAAAAATTATTCCAAATAACATTTGACTCACTATCCAAATAGTTCTGCTTTCTCCGCCTCCGCATGCCTCGTTTGACCTAAGATTAACCATAATCGGTCCATAAAGTCCATATCAAACACAAACTGCTGCTACATAATTCTTATGTAAAAGACCAATCTTGGCCCCTGCTTTCCAATCTCTTAATTATCTCATCATCAAGATGATCCTACCAAAACACAGCGGTAAAACAAAAAAGATTATTTAAAAAAGAACGAAACTTTTAAATGTTTATCTATATTTTGATACACACATTTTATCTTTCATACAAAAATCTTATTGGTTGTTAAGTATTACCTCATGCCCCGCCTTTTCTGCTAAAACGGGAAATCCTATTTTCAAATTGCAAGGAAAACCTTTTTAACCACACGTTTTATATCATTGAAAATATATTACTCAAAATAAACCTCTGTTTTCAATTTAGTAAAAATATTTTTTTTATTTATTTTCTTATAATTAAATATATATATATTTTTTTAAATTTTATTTAAAAATTAAGTATTGAAAATTACAAGGATTTTAAAGATATTTAAAACATTTTTATGTATATATTTTTTTTTTTTTTTTTTTTTACAATTTGTGTTTTTTGANCAATTTTTTTTTTTTTTTTTTAAATTGGGATACTATGTCAAGTAAAACCATAATAAGATAGATAAAATACTATATCTTCGCTTGACTATAAAAATAATAAGGATGTTAATTAGAGCTGACTCAGTTTCATACTCTCCTGTGGTTACATCATCAGAGCTAGGTTGATCGGGGACTAAAATAACCATTCTTTAATGTAATAGGTTTTCAGGCCAACCCAGACTGGGTGAGGGTATTACAGATAGTCGTGGTTTTATAGGTTTTCCAGTGAATTGGGGTAAAACATCACGAATTACCTTAAATGTTAAAGAGATAAACATCTCTTTAACATCTAATATATTTCTTCCATCCGGTGGCGCGTTCTCTCTCAATCCAATTATTACTATAGGTACTTGAGAATGTGAAAAAATACTTGAGGGTGATGTTCTTACGGGCCGAGTCTAAATCTACCCGTCCAGGGATCGAACCCAGAACCTCCTTGGTGCAAGCCGAGTGTGATGCGCACTCTGCCACGGAAACGTCATTGGGATACTATGTCAAGTGAAACCATATTGATGGGGTTAAAAGTACCATATCTTCACTTGACTAAAAATTAGAAAGATGTTAAATTAAGCTGACCAGTTTCGTCCCCTCTTGGGAACATCATCGGAGTTATGATTTGATTTCTCGCACAGAAGCTCAGGAGAGGACGAAACTAACCTTCAATTTTTTTTCTCAATTAACTTGAAGGAATAAGGCACATCCACTAATAATTTCGATGTTATAATTTATTTGGACTTAACGTCTATTTATCATAAATTGGTCGTTCGATACGGGAGTTTTACGCTCCATTCGCTGAAAACTTACGAACAAGATACCCACTTAAATCTCATCCAGCCTGGGTTGGGCCGGACAAAGCCAGCGTCACGAGGGCGCGAACCTACTTCGTGATCCACTTAGTAAAACCTCGCTGGACGTTACCTAAGGATATGCAAGATAAGTATCGTCCTCATATCCTCCTCTGACCCTGGCGTCTGGAAGACAATTGGGGGCTATCTGGTTTATTAAANTCGCTGAAAACTTACGAACAAGATACCCACTTTAATCTCATCCAGCCTGGGTTGGGCCGGACAAAGCCAGCATCACGGGGGCGCGAACCTACTTCGTGACCCACTTAGTAAAACCTCGCTGAACGTTACCTAAGGATATGCAAGATAAGTATCGTCCTCATATCCTCCCCTGACCCTGGCGTCTAGAAGACAATTGGGGGCTATCTGGTTTATTAAAACGAAGAGCCAATTTTATATTTTTAAGTATTTTCTTTGCGTAGAATCAGGTTAAAATAAAATAAAAACTATCAAAATAATAATTCAGGATAAACCAACTCATTGACTTTGAACCAGTTTTGGTAATGACGACATGCGCATGTCAATAAATTTAAAATGCCTGACGCCAGTATGATTGATATTAAAACCGAATATCTGAGTCGATCTTCACCCGGAACGTTTTCCAATTTCTCTATGATATTTGCTGGTAAGTTAGCTCGTTTGATATGATACCAACTATTAGTTCAGGGAACATTAGACTTCACTCAGTTAGAATGACAACATTAAAGCCTAAAACTAATCATAAATCATTTCACCAAAATCGGATAAGAACGAACAAACGTTTAATGAATAATTATGGTGATGAAATCAGACTTCTCACTAAAAAAAAACTCCTTATAATACTAAGTAATTGCATTATATCCCAAGGCTGACCGCCTTTAAATTTCCTCCAAAAGAACGCATCAGTAGGGTAAATATTAAGGTACTGTACTATTATTTAATTCAAAAGGGTTTGTGTTATTGAATTCAAATGGGTTTGCATTTAAATGGATGTTCTTTGAGATTTAAGGAGTATTTTTACTGTAAATAAGGAAGGTTCCTTTGGAGACTAGTAGTTCTAGTGTTATGGTTGAACGAACACAAACAGACATTTTAGGAAAAACCGTGGTAACTCCACGGCTTTTCTTAAAACAAGATCATATTCTGTTCCACCAATTAAAAATTCAATTCAAAGATGTTATGTATCCACCAAGTTGCAGCCTTGCGCTCACATTGTGTATTAGGGTGGCCGTATTGATGGGGGGGGATACATTTTTCCCCGATTTTGCTTGACGGGAACAGAAAATGATCGGCCGTTCTATATTCTAAGATACTCAAAGTTACAAAAATACTCGATTCTTTTGCTGACAAGCGAAGTTTTGGAGCTGTATCTCCGGAACCCTTCAATATTTTCTCATGAATAATACGAGTATCTCAAATCAAAGGCGATATTGTTTTCAGTAATTTATATTCTATACATATTTATTGCTACTTTTAATCGAACCTAGCTATAACAGCCTTTGTCACCAAAAAAGTGACTGCTGGGTACCTCTAAAAATGAAATTATGATATATTATAAGAATTATTTCATAATTTTCAAACACACTGTGTATATATATTTAGACGAAGGTCTTCGTACTGTTTTCCTTACCCGCCCAACATTGCTTCTTCTTCTTCTTCTTTTAATTTGGCTTAACGTCTCTTTAGCATCTATTGGTCATTCAAGACGGAACATTGCTTCTGATTATGATAATAATGTGAAATTTAGAGTATAAAGTAGAAGTGTCACATGGTAAATTTGAAAGCCTTACGATAGAAAGTTCAAAAGATATTCACATAGACATCATCAAGCTGATTGAACTAATAAGCTCTTTTGATTAAGCATGGTGGTTTCGTGCCGAGGATCGGCGCTTCGGGCCCACAATAATGACGGATTCTTGTGAATGAAAAGTTTTTCATTCAAGTTTCTATTCTTATGGCAAGGGTTTTCACGTAAACACAAATACAATTCGTTGTCATTACAAGCTTTTTGTATAAATAATAAAGACTTATTATACTGCTTTACGAAAATCCCTTAAGGGTCTTGTTCTGCCCGCAGTAAGGTCAAATCATATAGAGGATAACATATCATGCCCCGGCTGAGTTTCCAACCCGCGACCCCTGGATTACCAAGCAGATGTCCCTACCACTGAGTTACTGGGACTGTTAAATACCTTTTCTGGACCTTTAAATAATACGTAAATACCTTTTATCTCTGTATTTCAGATACACCGTACAAAGGATCATGGGGCTCCCACCACTCACCGCAATCACAAGGTAAGAAATAGGATACCCTTTCTAATATTAGGCATTGTAGACCTCACTCAATTTGGCCGACTAATAATAGAAGGAAAAAAAAATATAAATAAAAGTCAAGTGTGAATTTGTGTAGGTACACCTTAAATCGTGTTAAAACTATACCTCACTTCGTTCGGATACCAAATTTTACATTCATTTAACAAGAATTTAAGATGAACGGGTGCATCCCCTCCTCAAACGCCAAGAAAAATCGTAATTTTAAAACTAGACTTTCATTTTGTTCGGTCAAGTTAAATTGCCACCATTCGACCTCGGGTAGTCCAAAACGCACCAAGAATCTAATTCCATGAATATAATGAATGTCCAATTGTCCATACCAAATTTCATCAAAATTGGATATGGCGTTCGAGAGTTATCGTGGTACAAAAAGACAAACCAAAGACATTTGTCGTGTCAATATAAACCCAACACCTCTGTATTCAGTACAATATTTGCAAATCGGAATAGTTAAATTAACGAATTTAACATTTTAAGGTTTTAAGATGTACGAATTCATCCCCCCCCCCAAAAAAAAACACAAGTCATGCATGCGTAAGTGAAGGTAAATAGATGTTGTATACCTTTTCTTACAAAATTTGCACATGAAATGAATATGAATTGAGTGGAAAAGATCTTTTTAGAAGAAATATTTTATGTTAAGAGCTCCTTTTCATGTCAGTATCAGGAAAAAAACTTTTAACACGTATGACGTGTGTGTTGATGAGACGTATAAACGTGCCATATTTAAATAATTTTATCATACAATATTAGCCCAGTAAAATTTGGTACATTTTGATATGCAGAAGGTCGGGTAGTTGGGGCTATCTGGTATATTAAAACGAAGAGACACTTTTATATTTTTAAGTATTTTCTTTTCGTGAATTCAGGTTTATTATTTTTAATAATGAATACTAAAATTTTGAATTATATATATTGCCAGGGATGTGTACTAAAATTAGGAATTATATACATTGCCAGAGGTAAACACTAAAATTTGGAATTATATAGATTGCCAGAGGTAAACACTAAAATTTGGAATTATATAGATTGCCAGAGGTAAACACTAAAATTTGGAATTATATAGATTGCCAGAGGTGTAAACACTAAAATTTGGAATTATATACATTGCCAGGGATAAACACTAAATTTTGGAATTATATACATTGCCAGAGGTAAACACTAAAATTTGAAATTATATACATTGCCAGAGGTAAACACTAAAATTTGGAATTATATACATTGCCAAAGGTAAACACTAAAATTTGGAATTATATAGATTGCCAGAGGTAAACACTAAAATTTGGAATTATATACATTGCCAGAGGTAAACACTAAAATTTGGAATTATATACATTGCCAGAGGTAAACACTAAAATTTGGAATTATATACATTGCCAGAGGTAAACACTAAAATTTGGAATTATATACATTGCCAGAGGTAAACACTAAAATTTGGAATTATATACATTGCCAGAGGTAAACACTAAAATTTGGAATTATATACATTGCCAGAGGTAAACACTAAAATTTGGAATTATATAGATTGCCAGAGGTAAACACTAAAATTTGGAATTATATACATTGCCAGAGGTAAACACTAAAATTTGGAATTATATACATTGCCAGGGATAAGCACTAAATTTTGGAATTATATACATTGCCAAAGGACAAAAAGGACTAAAATTTGGAATTATATACATTGCCAGAGGTAAACACTAAAATTTGGAATTATATACATTGCCAGGGGTAAACACTAAAATTTGGAATTATATAGATTGCCAGAGGTAAACACTAAAATTTGGAATTATATACATTGCCAGGGATAAGCACTAAATTTTGGAATTATATACATTGCCAAAGGACAAAAAGGACTAAAATTTGGAATTATATACATTGCGGGGATAAGGATAAGGACTAAAATTTTGAATTATATTGTCAGAGGGAAGCTTGGCTCCCTCTCCCAAACCTAATAAACCTTAGCAAAACTAGATCTCACAGTATCAGTAAAGCAGAGACACCCAGTCTCTGCCGAACTAACATAGGGAAGTACTGTACAACCTCATTTCGATCATGACAAGAAACATAAACAAATGAAATGAGAATGCAGAAATGTAGTTCCCTATGTTAGTTCGACAGTGACTGGGTGTCTCTGCTTTACTGATACTGTGAGATCTAGTTTTGCTAAGGTTTATTAGGTTTGGGAGAGGGAGCCAAGCTTCCCTCTGACAATATACATTGCCAGAGATAAGTACTAAAATTTTGAATTGTATATATTACCAAATATATGGACTAAAATTCGGAATTATATACATTGCCTAAGATAAGAACTAAAATTTTGGAATATATACATTGCCAGAGATAAGAACTAAAATTTTAAATTATATACATTGCCAGAGATAAGGACTAAAATTCGGAATTATATACATTGCCTAAGATAAGAACTAAAATTTTGATTTATATTTTAGTAATAGACACTATACTGTACCAGCATAAAGTACTTAACCCCTCTTTATCCATCAAGCCCTAGATCAAATGTCCTACACCCCATAATTTGACTAATTATTAGAATTTTTTATACTTAATGTCCAATGTTTAGCCTGCATATCACGCAATATCCACATTGAGTTCTACAGACGCACGTGTCACGTGCTTCAGAAAAATAGTAATTTAAGTAGTCTCCCTTAACATGAAATAGTTTTTGTAGCTACCTTGAATGAGCTACTGAATACTGGCCAAGTTTAAAGAGGTTTCTGAACTTAAAGTTTTCCTCTTTTGCGAATAAGTTATATGTATATTTATGTAAACCTTGTTTTGGTATATTATTTTCAATAATGAACCTTTGGAATCGTCACGAGAAAAAAAAAAAAAAATATTACCCCCCTCAAAATTTGATATTTTTCGTTTCAAGGGATGTATGTATATAGAATCCAAAAATCGATCAAAAAAATTCCCCGTCTCGAATCACCAATAGATGTTAAAGAGAGATCGACGTTCAGCCAAATATATATAAACAAGTTAACTCTTGTCCGTGTCAAATCAACTTTTTTTTCTTTTTAATTTGGCTTAACGTCTCTTTAACATCTATTCATTCAAGACGGGGGTTTCACCCTCCATTCGCTGGAAACTTTCAAACCAGCTACCCACATTGAACTCACCAGCCTGGGTTGTGCCGGAAAAAAGCCAGCATCACGAGAGTGTGAAACCACGCGGACACCCACATGGTATAACCTCGCTGGACGTTGCTTAACTTCAGTGATCTAACGGGAACTGGTGTATTCAACGTGCCACAGACGCTGACTAAATCAACTTTTATTCTGTTGACAGCAGGTCGAAATCAAGTGACATTTTTTTTCTATGAAAGTCTTTATAGAAAAATGCATTAGACCTTAAAATTGTACATAAACTAAGCAAACAAATGTTGGAAATGATTTTTCTATCGAAATAAATAAAGAAGAGGCGACAATCAACTAAAAGAAAAATCATAAAGTCAATCAGTGGCGAAGGGTGCCATAAATATAGGTGAAATGCATTTAACATATACGAGGCAAACAAATGCAGCTCTGTGTCTTAACTCAGTCAAAACGATCAGAATGGATCCCCGGGTGACCAAATAGGGACCAATCACTAGTGTTCATTTTAAGTGAGCGAGGTTNATGATTTTTCTATCGAAATAAATAAAGAAGAGGCGACAATCAACTAAAAGAAAAATCATAAAGTCAATCAGTGGCGAAGGGTGCCATAAATATAGGTGAAATGCATTTAACATATACGAGGCAAACAAATGCAGCTCTGTGTCTTAACTCAGTCAAAACGGTCAGAATGAATCCCCGGGTGACCAAATAGGGACCAATCACTTGTGTTCATTTTAAGTGAGCGAGGTTTATTTTAACTTACAAAGAACTGCTAGTTATTCCTGATCTAAATCTCAGGTATACCGGGCTCCCAATCAATTAAGAGAGTAGGTAAATAATGATCCTATGTCAAACATTACCAATGTCAAGGTTGGAACGTCAACCATTTTATCCTTCAAACCGTCTCCGATAAGACGGCCCTAAATATTTATGGTGTTTAAATGAAACTATAGTAAGAATTTCAAAACGATAAAATTAAAAGACAGATAAATTTTCTATGGAACGTTGAATACTCCAGTTCCCGTTAGATCACTGAAGTTAAGCAACGTCCAACGAGGTTTGACCAAGTGGGTGTGCATGTAAGTTCGCGCCTTCGTGTTGCAGACTATTTTTCCGACCCAACCCAGGCTGGATGAGGTTAATATGGGTAGCTGGTTTGTAAGTTTTAGCGAATGGATGAGGTAAATCCCCTTTCTCGAATGACCAATAGATGTTAAAGAGCCGTTAATCTCAATTCCATATCGTCAAATCTGAATGGATGCTGAAATACTGTGAATTCTGCAATTTTTTTTTGTATCAATTCACGTGATCTTCGAATTGAAGTTCTCAGCCATGAGCCTTGCTACCGTCTAGCAGCCTGAAAAATATACATCTGTTGATTGGCCACCATCTTAAAAAGTTCACAATTTTAAACGAGACGTGCTCGTAAAAAATTACGCAAGATTAAAATATTTCTTAGCCAACGATCATACCACGTTGAATACACCAGTTTTCGTCAGATCACTGAAGTTAAGCAACGTTGGGCGTGGTCAGTACTTGGATGGGTGACTGACCGCTTGGGAACACCATGTATCGTTGGCTCATTTTTCCGGCCCAACCCAGGCTGGGTGAGGTCAATGTGGGTAGCTGATTTGCAAGTTTCCAGCGAATGGAGGGTAAAACCCCCGTCTTGAATGACCAATAGATGTTAAAGAGACGTTAAGCCAAATAAAAATAAAAAAAAAATAATAATAATAATAAAAAAAAAACCTTGTCTTGGTTTATTATTTTCAATAATGAACCTTGCGAATCGTCACGAGAAAAAAAAAAAAATTACCCCCCTCAAAATTTGATATTTTTTGTTTCAAGGTACGTATATAGAATCCAAAAATCGATCAAAAAAATGCCCCATTTCGAATGACCTTTAAAAAAATTAAAGAGACGTTCAGCCAAATATATGTATAAAAAAAGTTAACTCTTGTCTGTGTCAAATTAACTTTTACTCTGTGTGTTGTTGACAGTTGGTCGAAATCAAGTGACATTTTTTCTATGAAAGTCTTTATAGAAAAATGCATTAGACCTTTTTTTTTTTTTTTTTTTTTAATTTGGCTTAACGTCTCTTTAACATCTATTGGTCATTCAAGACGGGTGTTTTACCTTCCATTCGCTGGAAACTTGCAAACCAGCTACCCACATTTACCTCACCCAGCCTGGGTTGGGCCGGAAAAAAGAGCCAACAATAATACGTGGTGTTCCCAAGCGGTCACCCATCCAAGTACTGACCACGCCCGACGTTGCTTAACTTCAGTGATCTCACGGGAACTGGTGTATTCAACGTGGTATGATCGTTGGCTAACATTAGACCTTAAAATTGTACAGAAACTAAGCAAAAAATAACGCAAGATTAAAATATTTCTCAGCCATGCATCTGAAAATTTTCAATGGAAATTACATATTTCGGAGACCTTCAATTTCTGTCTGGATTGTTCCCCATCTCAGCCACTGACTTCATATTCCTTTTGTTTCTATTTAAAATCAAAGGAATGTGAAATGAACTGAAAATCAAACTAGCCCTTAGCCAATTTTCATCACCCTTCTTATATGTATTTCTGCATCACACTTCTCATGCCTGATTTCAGTCGTGCGTTGGCTTGATGGACTTCATTATGTACTGTATTGTTGTGCAACAATATCATTATTTCCAGATGATTTCCTTTGATCTCTCTCTTCCTTTCTCTCTCTCTTTCTCTCTCTCTCTCTCTCTCTCTCTCTCTCTCTCTCTCTCTCTGACGGAGATGAATCTATTCAAGTTATGTCTAATCGTCTAATCATTGAATATTGAATTGAAATTCATTTCCTTAGGAAAATGCGACACAATAATTTCTTACTATAAAGACAAATTGGGCGAGACTGAATCGTCAGAAAATAAACATAAAAAATACCTTATAGGCAATATATATATAGCATTTGAGATTTCATTTTTTTTTTTTTTTTTTTTTTTTTTTTTTTTTTATTTGGCTTAACGTCTCTTTAACATCTATTGGTCATTCGAGACAGGGGTGTTACCCTCCATTCGCTGTGGAAACTTAGAAACCAGCTACTCACATTGACCTCACCCAGCTGGGAGCTGGGAACATCATCAGGAGGGAGCGAACCCTCGTGGACACCCATATAGTACGACCTCGCTGGACGTTGCTTAACTTCAGTGATCTAACGGGTACTGGTGTATTCAGCGTGCCATAGACGATGACTTTCATTAAATGTGGTAAACGGTTTTTTTGGGGGTAAATTGTTTAGTATGGCCGGTTCAACGAACCAGGACGACCGGTAACAACTAACATCACATTTCCAGCCAAGGGCCATTAAAACCTTTTCGGTAATTACTCAACCTATTTCTTCCATTTTTCCAAACTTAAATCCAAAAATTGGCCGAATTGTTGATTTTGAAAAAACAAACGGACAAAGATATCTCTAAAGTCCAAACTAAGCAAACAAATGTTGAGGGTTCTAAATGTTTATTGTAAAAAATAAATCTTTCGATCGCTATCAATCGACGTTAGCCGGAGACTTTTTTTTTAATTTGACTTAACAGCTATTGGTCATTCAAGACGGTGGTTTCACCCTCCATTCACTGGAAACTTACAATCCAGCTACCTACATTGACCTCAACCAGCCTGGGTTGGGCCGGAAAAATAGCCAGCATGACGAGGGCGCGAACCCACGTAAACACTCACATAGTACAACCTCGCTGGACGTTGCTTAACTTCAGTAATCAAACGGAAACTAGTGTATTCCCCATAGACGCTGACAGAAATGATAAAAGTTTTTTTGATGCTCTAAAGAAATGCTAAAGTTTTCAATTATCTTTTTTTACAATTGGATTGGAAGAATTTTACGCCTTCAGAATCCTCCACAAAGGTTCAATAGTTTTTCATTTTAAATTTTCACGGAAGTAAAATTTCATTAACAAAAATACAAGTAAAATTGTTTTGTACCGTAAAAATCAGTTTCAAACATAACAAAGCAAAATGAGATAAAATAACATCACCGCCAGTACCCGAAGGTAAATAAATACAAACGAAACGCTTCAGTTGTTATTTGTGATGGAAAAACCAACCGAGGTGTGAACGAATATGTAGCCTAAAGGAAAGATAACTTGTCAAAAAAACACTGTCTTTTTGTCTTTTGATGTTTTGAAAACATAATGAACACAGAAAAAGATGAATAAGGAATGAAAACACCTCACAATGTTGGAGTGTGTTTGATAAATATTGATGATGTTGTTCATACTGCAAGAACAAACAGGGAACTGGCTGATTGTAGAATTGGATTTTTTTTTTTTTTAATTTGGCTTAACGTCTCTTTAACATCTATTGGTCATTCAAGACGGATTTTACCCTCCATTCGCTGGAAACTTGCAAACTAGCTACCCACATTGACCTCACCCAGCCTGGGTTGGGCCGGAAAAATGAGCCAACGATACGTGATGTTCCCAAACGGTCATCCATCAAAGTACTGGCCATGCCCGACGTTGCTTAAATTCAGTGATCTGACGGGAACTGGTGTATTCAACGTGGTATGATCGTTGGCTTGAGTTTATATTTGGGATAATATTAAACGCTATGATAATGTGGTATTAGATGGCATGATAATGTATTGGACGATATGATGATTGTGTAATAATTGTGATCATTATACAATGTATTATTAGATGTTTAGATGATTGATCAATGTATCAAATGTTATGATGATTGTATAATGAATTAGATGTAAGATGATTGATTAATATATTGAATGTTGTGATGATTATACAATGTATTAAATGTTACAATGATTGTACAATGTATTAGATGATATGATGTTTGATTAATGTATTGAATGTTATGATGATTGTATATTGAATTAGATGTTAAGATGATTGATTAATGTATTGAATGCTGTAATGATTATACAATGTATTAGATGTTATGATGATTGGTTAATGTCGTTAATGTATCGAATGTTATGATGATTGATTAATGTATCGAATATTATGATGATTGATTAATGTAATGATGATTATACAATGTATTAGATGTTACAATGATTGTATATATGCATTAAATGTTATGATGATTGTAAAATATATTGTATGTTATGTTAATTATAGGTATAAAGGTGGAATATTGTACAATATTTGTTTATTTGTTTGTAAAAAAAAAATAAAAAAATACAGATGGATTTGGTTGATACCTCGAATTTATTTTATTTATTTGTTAAACTGTTATTGTATTTGTACATTTTGTAAAATAAAACTAACTATTTTATTTATTAACAATTTCTAGTTGTGAAATTGTTAATAAATAAAATATCATTCATTTTGGAGATGGGTGAAGATTGAATGAACTGTTAAACATATTCTGTCAAATGAATGTTCACTCCACTCTGGATATTGTAGAGTCAACATCTGCCTGACGATGTTGACTCTAATACGATGATAGTCTGAGTACTATTGAAGCTTGACACCTTCACATTTAATCCGAATCGATTTTGTCTAAATATTTAAATTATCTACAAAATTAAATTCAAAGAAAGTTAAAAATAATAAGGAAATCAATGTTAAACTGAAGTTTAAAGGAGAACGATGAACTTATAAGCCAGAACAGTAACTACTTTGATGGGTCAGTTACACCTATTTTTTATTACAAAAATTCAAAAGTACTTACAATTTAAAAAAATATTCATTACACGTACCGAAAATGATTTTCAATTTCACAAAAATTTGACGTCAACATAATCCGTGGAATGTTTACACCTACGAATTTTATTTGATCTAAGGGATCTTTTTCAGCGTTAAGACAGGGTTTACTTGGTGGGTGGCGGGGGTTCAAACATAGTTGATGTCGATTGGGGTGGCTGGTTTCCAGTCTAATTAGGTTGAAACTCCTGATTGAATGATCTTAGTTACAATGTATCCGTCCCTCTTCACCAAGCACTGGTGGCTTAATGATTAAGTCTCTGCCTCTCAAATTCAAGGGTCCCGGGTTCAATTCCTAGCTATGCCTAACTGATGATTTCTAACAAGAACGAAACACGTGTCTTAGGCTGCTTTGTGGATAGGTATTTATACATTGTTCTATCTGCGTCAATAATTTGAGGTAAATGTTAAATATATATATATATATTCATTGTTTTGATCTTAGATGCTAAAGGGACGTTGAGAAAAAAAAAAAAAACTTAAAGTCGTTTTGAATCATTAGACACTTACTAATCTAGAAATAGGCGCGAGCGTCGACTTTGCATTCAAAGCGCCAGTGAGATTTTAAATGCTTTCGTAATACAGTACAAGGTTTTCTAACTTTTCTACCATATAGTTTATATTTTAATATGAAAAACCAAAATAACAACAAGCAAAAAAATTGTTCTACCCAAAACACGTTGTTTGTGTCGTATAACACCCTTTTTATCTTGGTTTTCCGGTATTATATTAAAATGTGAAATCAAGCATACACATTTTCCCTTCTTTCAATTCAACAACATGCACGTATGTATACCTAATCTCTTCTACACTCTGCATTGTTCTCTTTTTCAGTCACTTCTTGGTTGAATTCATTTTTTTTTTCTTCTACTTCTACGTCGTCTTCTTCTTCTTTAACTTCACCATTTTTTAATTCTATTTGGACCGGCGTTACCTTTCATAATTCTAACATGCCTAACCTTCTGTTCTGTGCTTACTCTCTTACCTGTAACCCTTTCTGGCGTGGTATCCCTCGCTTGTTTCTCACAGTATCCTTAACTGCTGTTTGCTGAAGACTTTCCATCTTTGTTTAAAAGCAAAATTTTTAAGAGTCTGGATCTAACACCAAACCTTTTGTTTTTATACGGAACTAGGACCGTCACCCAATGAATCTCATCGGTGGCTACATTGCTTCCCTCGGAGGCTACATTTTACATTCAAAGTAGGAACTCTATTAATTTGAAGGGAAGAAAAAAATCACCATATTATGGAGAAAGACGAACTTTTACATTTAAATAGACTCTTGAGTGGAAGGTAACCACTAGGTTGAGGTACTCAAATTAATGAGAGAAAAATCCTGCCTCAGCTGGAGATTGAACCCACGCCCTTCTGTTCACCAGACGAGCGCTTAATTTTTCTTGTATGTACTAATAGGTCAAATACAAAAATGAATGAGGAAAAAATCCTGACTCAACTTGCGATTGAACCCACGCCCTTCTGCTCACCAGACGAGCGCTTAATTTCTTGTATGTACTTAGCTCTATTTCGTTATACCTATCTAACAAAAGTATTTTCAGGACTCTCATGAAGCTAACATATATTTCGTAAAAGGACAGTCTAAACAATGCCATGAGGAAAATTAATTTAAATAAATTAAAAAACAGACAAAAAACTTATTTGAAAAATTAAAATTAAAAGCTACGGCATATTCACTGAAAGCATTTTGTTACTCCCAAACATCACGGAATGGCAAAATGGCGTGACGATTTTTTTTTTTTTTTTTTCATTTTAAAATTCAAACATAACACTTACCATTCTAAATAGTCTTGTGCTTAAGGTCGTATTCAGGCATTTTTTGAAAACATTTAGAAGATATGTTTCTAAAATTAGAAAAACAGTCGTTTTGTGAACGCCAAATAAAAAGACGAATCAATATTAGAAACCAATTTTCTAACATTGACAAAATCAAACTTGTGGGATTTCTCTATATATAATCGTGTTTGGATCCGCAAATAGTAAAATTCCAACTGTCTTTTTTTTTTATTTTATTTTTTTATTACCAACAAATAACATGTGTATATTAACTTATTTAATTGTTTCATTGTGGTTACCCATACTCGTTGGGTATTATTTTCAGCTCTTATTTTTAATCTTATAAGATTAGTAATTTAATAAGAAAAATAATTCCACTCTCATCATACCAATCTCTGCTGGGAAATTTGGATAGGTCGGATTTGGGAGTCGAAGATTATTTTCTTGTCTCCGCAAATAAAAGCAGTTTTTTTTTTTTTTCAAGAAAATCCATTTTCACTTTCCTCAGGTACGCCTAATATTTGCACCTAGGTCCGGCCCTGTTGCCCTCTCTTTCCTTCCTATCCGTGACTTCTTCCATCTTCCTTCATTTCATTGTTTTCCTCAATCATTCTCTCCTTGTCACTACTTGAACTTTCCACTTATTATAAAACTGTTTCCACGTATCTCTGTCCTTCTTCATTTTAGATGTATCGTTTTTTTGCTCCTCCCTTTTTCCTGCGTTGATATCCTTCCTTCCTTTTTCCTTTTCCTTTTTCCTTCCTGAAAATATTTTTCACTCCTTTTGTTATCTTCTCATACTGTTCTATATATACTATACTTTCTATGTGTATTACATTGAACTTCTTTTGAATGGAAGAAACCATATTTTCATATTTTATATTATTCTGAAACTTGGTGATATGTTCAGATTTGGAATATCTTAAACTCAACGATGATTTAGAGTAGCTTTGGGGAGTATTTTATTTTTACTTATAACCAGCCTCGGCCAGATTTTTTTAAGTTTTAATTTTCGTCGATTGACATTTTGAATGAAAATTGAAGATAGAAAATTGATGCTTCCATTCATTTCTCTAAACTCTAAAGATAGAAGATAGAAAATTGAAGCTTTAATTCATTTCTCTAAAGTGAAGAAATGAATTGAATGAAAATTGAAGATAGAAAATTGAAGTTTCTATTCATTTCTCTAAAGTGAAGAAATGAATTGAATGAAAATTGAAGATAGAAAATTGAAGCTTCTATTCATTTCTCTAAAGTGAAGAAATGAATTGAATGAAAATTGAAGATAGAAAATTGAAGCTTCAATTCTGTTCATTTCTCTAAAGTGAAAAAGTCAATCGACGAAAATTAAAACTTAAAAAATTCATAAAATATGTTAAATCTGTTCATAATTAATTAAGGATATTTGGTATGTGGGTGACATTTTGAAGTCCAGTTTTTTCCCCCGAAACCCCCCGTAATGTCCATCTCATAACCAATATTTGAATTACTCATTAGCGTCCATTTTTGTTTCAGGTTACTCAAACTCGTTGTCCAGCATGTCGAAATCTCCGCTAGATCCTCATTCTCACTTCAGACAATCAGGTAAATATGATTCATAGCGATTCCGAAGGTTTAGATTCTTCCTAACCTAATTATGACCATTAACTTCCATATATACTGGAAAATAAACCATACTTGAGATTGTGAGCAGTTACTTTAGGATGGCATCCCCACAGACCGAGTATATTTGAGCTAATGGTGTAAAATAACACTGAAAGCAACTCTGCAATATTATTATGTTTGTGCTAGTTATGTAATTATGTAGGGTCAGTCAGTGAAACGTGTGTATTTGAAAAATTCATATCTCCGAATCTGTGTATCCTAGAGGAGTCTGGTCAACGGCATTGTATTAGAAATGACGGGAATTTTTTTTAGACTTACCTGTTTGTCTTGTCAGTGCTTTAAGATTACATCCACCATATGGTCGCCTACTTCTTCGATGTATTTGTACAGCCTTTCCTCGAAACTTTTCCATGCGTTCTGCAAAATTTCTTGTTGGATCCGATTGACTAGCTTCTTTCAATTCCTCAAGAGTTCTCGGTTTGTATTGGTATACCCTTCCTTTAAGATATCCCCACAGGAAAAAATCACAGAAGGATAAGTCTGGAGATCGAGGAGACTAGGAGATGTCACTGAGCAAGGAAATCAGTCGGCCTGGAAATTTCTGCAGGAGACAGTTCATTACAACATTTGATGTATGGCAGGTTGCTCCATTCTGCTAGAACCGAATAATATCTTCAGGAATTTGCCTGCGTTGAAAAAAATGTGTAAAAAAAATCCCGTCATTTCGACTACAATGCCGTTGACCAGATTCCTCTAGGATGAACAGAACCGGAGATATGAATTTTTGAAAATTAATATGTTTAACTGAATGACCCTGTAGCATTAATTGATATGCAAGAATAAACCTTAGTCTGTATTTAAGACAGCGTCACAAACGTTACATACAAAGGGACCGTCAAGGAGGTAAAATTGAGGTGATTCAAAAGAAAATTAAAAATCACACCAAAACCTTTTTTTTTTTTTTTTTTCGAAAATTTCTATATAACATTTTTTTTGTTTACATTTTCAGGATATTCAAATTCTTTGAGTACAATGGCCAAATCTTCATTCGAGACGCACGCTCATCTCCGACAACCAGGTAACTTGTCATCTTTTTTTATTAATAAAATTATATTTTGATTCCTTCAGACAGGCGAACAAAATTCTACGAGTTTGAAATTCTAGAGATGTCACAGATAGTGAAAAGAAAAATAATTTAACATTATTTTTAGAAAAGCGATACCTATGTAGGCCCTTATCCAGCAGAGGGATTCAAGGGTTAAACCCCCCAACACCGAAATTTTTGAAAAGGTTTGATTTTTCCTATAATCCCTATATAGTAAGACTTCCTTAAAATGACCCCTCAACAAAAAAAATCTTTAGATGACCCCCCCCCCCCCCCCCNCCCCCCCCCCCCCCCGAAATACTCGTAAAATCCTGGATACGGGCCTGAGCACAGACAAAATCAGTATCACTTAATATTTATCTGAATTTATAAATCTCTGTGTGAAATAAATCAAGTCCCCCCCCTTCCTCCTCCCCCTGAACGCCCGACTTTTTGTTTTGAGATATGATTGACACAATATGGAGAAATGTTATCCAAATGTTCAGATTATAATGGGAAATATAATGCAGGGGTTCCCAAATTCCAAAATATATGTTTTCCATTTGAAGATAGTATAGATCAGGAACATTATTAGTAGTTAAAAAAAAACTGTATAACGACTAGGAAGATGGAAAATAATTTATTCTAACTTCTCACTTTCATCGATATGTTACATAATCGCGTCTCTCGTGACCTTATAATGCGCATCAGCTCTGCGTCTTATATTCCAAATTTTATAATTATTCATCACTCTGCGTGCGCACACATAAGCTGAGTATGCATTTGTGTAGGTACCCCTTAATTTTATTTTTTTTTATAACAAAAATCGTGTGTATTAATTTAATTAAATATCATTTTGGTTACCTCGACTCGTTGGGTACTATCAAATTCATTTAATAGTCCTTGTGTTGAGTCGATTGTGTACAATGAAAGAATCAAACAATGCTCTATATAGGAAGAATACGATTCACAGGCTGCCGTTTTGCCTCAGGTCCAAAGACTTATCAGGCAAACGTATGAACGTATTGACTGTCCATACCGACTCTCGTGACCTTGCATTGCACATTACATCCACTTTGTTTCATCGTAATCGAACAAAGCGTTGGAGAGTTTAGAGTTCCGGCACAGGCGCGGCGGTACGAAAGACAAAATAGACAATCGGAAATAAAAATCGTGGTTTTAAATCTAGACCTTTTCACCTGGGAATCTCGTTTGATTTAGTGAGGTATAAAAATAGCCAGTGTCTATGGTACGTTTAATACACCAGTTTTCGTCGGATCACGAAGTGAAGCAACGTCCAGCAAGGTTTTACTAAGTGGGTGTCCACGTAGGTTCGCGGCCTCGTGATGCTGGCTGTTTTTCCGGCACAAACCAAGCTGGGTGAGGTGAATGTGGGTAGCCGGTTTGTTAGATTCCAGCGATTGGAGGGTAAAACCCCCGTCTCGAATGGTCATTAAATATAACGAGACGATAAGCAAAAAAAACTACAAACAAACAGTATTGGATACAGTGGATCCCTCGCCATAGCTGAGAAAAACTATGATTTTGTCTCCAGTTAATGAAACTTGGCAGTAAATCGTTGTTAGGCGACTATATAGTTGGCCCTCATCAAGTGCTCTGTTCTCACCCCTTCTGACGAAGTTTGGCTACCACTCACAATGGCATTGCTGTTAAGTTTGAAAGATTCATAATCAGAACAAAAGGGGTTTCCATTCACTCTTACCGGCCTTTTAAAACGTTCCTTCTGAATGACATTATTGTAGTGACAATATTTTATACAGTGTGTCATGATTTGGTGGTTGATCGCATTATTTGATGATAGACTCTCAATGGTCTTTTGAAATGTTCGATTAAAACACGATGAGAAGTTAGGAACAGCCACATCTATGCAGGAGCGGATACAGAGCGATCGTTGAGGGGGGAAGATTACGGTCGGCCACGATTCAGCTAATAATTTTGCCCCCCCCTGGATCCGCTCCTGCATCTATAGCTCGTTGAATACATCAATCTCGTAAGATCACTCAAATTAAGGTTTTACTTCTAGGGTGACCATTTGGGTTCGAGCATTCGTAATGCTCACTATTCCCGCTCCAATCCAAGATGGGTGAGATATCTGGTTTGTAATGTTCCAGAGAATGGAGGGGGGGTAAAACCACTGTTTCTATGTTAATGAGTCGTTAAGCAATAAAAAATCTCAATGAGTGAATGTATGCTGAAACCGCGTTCCAAAACTGGATTCCGCCATTTTCCTGTATCAATATGAATCATGTCATTTTAATTTTCTAAATGACGTCTATAACCATCATATGGTTATTAACTTACAATGCAAAGCGAATAAAACAGAAATCGTCGAAAGTCGTGAATTTACTTTTGAACTCTGTGCACACCAAGAACGATATAATGTTTGCCGTTATCGTTCACAATACTGACATTCGGCTCCTAACTGACAACGCCCCTGTCAAAAAGGCCGACAATGTAGTCGCCGAGTATGACTTTACTGAGATATCCAACCCACCTGTAATCCTGTTATCTCGCTTCAAAACTGAAATCTGAGTTGACTGGAAAAAACTCTACCAATGTGACACATGGGTTTATTATTTTACTGGCTTAAAAAAGTACAACCCCCCCCCCCCTAAAAAAAAGTCTCTGGCTCTTACCATTCTCTTCTTAGACAGCAATACTAAAATCCGCCAAGGGTGTATTCGATTTCACCCAAATGGGACCTCTATACCAAATTTCATCGAAATCGGTCAACGTTAAGTGACAAAAGTGCCTAGCGGACCGCGCGGCGGACAAACGGATTTTTATTTATTCGATTTTTGGATTCTACGTGCCGTGAAACGTAAAATATCAAATTTTGACGTGCCGTGAAACGTAAAATATCAAATTTTGATGGGGGTATTTTTTTTCGTGACGATTCCAAAGGTTCATTTTTGAAAATAATAAACCAAAATTGGGAGTAATGAAGAGATCAAGTCCGCTGTTTCAGAGCATTTTTTTCGGAAAAGATGCTCATTGGCCTCAACTCCCGTCAATGAATCTTCCACCCTTTCTTATCTCAATCTCAGTTTCAGTCTAATATTATTTAATATCCCTTACATTATTCAAATGTGTCAACAATCAACACAAACTAAATTCTAAAGCACGTGCCTTAAAATGTATTTCATCAGCCTATTATTTTAGATACCTCTCTTTTTTCCTCCTCAGAGAGCTTTTTAAACAATCTGTTTTCGTTTTTACGGAATGCTTCAGTGAATACACTTTTTAAAAAGTTTATAGAAATGAAGAATGGAAAAATGTTGGGGGGGAGCGAGAAAATCTTGGCTTTTTGATTGACACTTTTAGGAAGAAAAAAAAGTTTGGGGTCAAAAAATATTAGGTGACAACAATCTTGTAAAATAATAAAATGGGGTGAGATTTTTTTTTATCGAAATTTGCTGAAATTAGTAGACTTAACTTTCATCATCATCCGTCTTGAATGACCAATAGATGTTAAAGAGACGTTAAGCCAAATTAAAAAAAAAAAAAAAAAGCCATGGGGCTAGTTGGCAACAACTCGCCATTAGTTGTTGATACTTGCGAATCCTTACGGATTATGCAGTAGCTTGTCTTTGCTTTTTGCATGGGTAATGGAAAAGATATCGTTTCCGACCCTTCTTTTAGTCGCCTTTTACAACTACCATGGACTTGGGTGCCTTGGAAGTATTCTTTTGAAGTCCCCCTATCCACAGGGAACTTAACTTTGGTGGAAATAAAATTAAACAATTCATATTTCACTCATATAATGCAAGACTGACATACATATTTCACAAAAATCTGGTGTGAACGTCACGCGAATTTCCTTTGAAAAGAAGAAAAATGTATTGTAATGGGCTGTATTGTAATTTGATGTCGAGTTATGTAAATGTATATTTTTTTGTGTTATTATGTCACAATATTTGTTGGCATCATAGCATTTCAAGGTATTTTCCAACATTCACTTCAATATTACTAAGCCTTAATCTACACTTTAACAATTTTTACCTTATAATGCTACCACTTGGCACTATTACTATAGGTCCTCAATTGTCCTCAGGAGGATGTTTATCAAAATTATATTTATTACAGATAAAATATCTGGTTGCCATAATTTTGTCTGAAAGTCTCATCAAATAGTGTAATAGGGACACAAAATATATACACACAAATTCAGCAACTAAACAAAATTTTGCACACAAATACCTTTACACTCAAACAGTGGCAAATTTACGCATTTGTCATCTGTAGGCTATTCAAATTTTCCCACCCCTTGAAAACTCGACATCGGAAATTCCAGCCCATTTCTTTCCTTTTTATACGATAAGAAAAGTAAAAAAATCTGGTTCGAATATCACACGAAATTCCTTATCTAGTTTTCAATGAAAAAACCGTTTTGAGGCCCCCAGAGCCCAAATCTCGAGTTTCACCCATTGCCAGGCTCGTGAAAACCGCTAAAAAGCGACAAAAAGCCAAGGAAAATTGATATAGGCACCCAATTTTATGCCTTACCGTTCTCTTTTTAGGCAGGAATCGCCATAAAGCGGCCGAAAATCGCCAAAAACGGTATATTATACTTCAACGAAAGGTGTCTTTTTGCAATCAATGCATAAAAGTAAAATGAATTGGTACCGAATTTCAAACTCTTGCTGTTACCATTCTCTCTTTAGGTGGTATCAAGTAAACCGTAACTTCAATTTCAATGAAATCGTAGTTTGTGCCAGGCATAAAATTGACATGTGTATGAAATTTCAAGTCTCTAGCGCTCTTGAGATACTAATACATAAAAAAAAAAAAATTGCCGCCCCTAAAATCTCCGATAGGCTGAGTAGGCTCCAGCCTACTCAGCCTATCGGTAAATCCAGCAATGCACTCAAATAACTTTATCAATAGATACGTTAAAACTTTCTCCATTGGATTGAACTCTCTGTGAAGACATATTCTATCGAAGATAACTTTTAGGGGAGAACAAATTCGTCACCTCTTAAAATACAAAAATGTTGAGCTACCGCTACTCTTTCTGTTTCAAAATAAACATGTCACAGAATGACAAGGTTTTACTTTTATAGCCCCTTGTTTACTTTTGTGACGTCATTTTACATTAGATTTGTGCATACAATAAGTTGTGTGTTTGTATTTGCAATATTTATATCTTGCATCTTGAGTGGAACAACTTTCCTGTCGATGGTGGCATAATTTTCGATAGTCCTTTGTCGTGTTACGCAATGGACTCAATTAATCAATGGTGGCATCATCGTTTCCGATGGTAGCCTCAAATTGTAGCTTTGGATAAAATTGTGGTTTTGCTATAGATTTTACTTGTGGATACATCTAATCGTGGAGGATAATAATTGACATGGACTTGGAGGATAATAATTGACATGACTTGGGGGATAATAATTGACATGGACCCCCATCACCATGTCAATCGGCGTAATTTTATTACAAAAGTAACACAAACATTGTTTATCCGGAATTATTAATTTTATAGTGTTTATTTTATTTTAACCTTTAGCCAACGTCTATGGCACGTTGAATATACAAGTTTCCGTTAGATCACTGAAGTTAAGCAACGTCCAGCGAGGTTGTACCATGTGGGTGTCCGCGTGGTTTCACGCCCTCGTGATGCTGGCTTTTTCCGGTACAACCCAGGCTGGGTGAGGTCAATGTGGGTAGCTGGTTTGCATGTTTCCAACGAATGGACGGTAAAATCACCGTCTTGAATGACCAATAGATGTTAAAGAGATGTTAAGCCAAATTAAAAAAAAAAAAAAAATTAACCTGAATCTGCGAAAAGAAAATACTTAAAAATATAAAATTGGCTCTTCGTTTTAATAAACCAGATAGCCCCCAATTGCCTTCTAGACGTCAGCGTCAGGGAAGGATATCAAGACGATACTTATATTGCATATCTTGAGGTAACGTCCAGCGAGGTTTTACTAAATGGGTCACGAAGTAGGTTCGCGGCCTCTTGATGCTGGCTTTGTCCGGCCCAACCCAGGCTGGATGAGGTTAAAATGGGTATCTTGTTCGTAAGTTTTCAGCGAATGGAGGGTAAAACTCCCGTATCGAACGACCAATTTATGATAAAGACACGTTAAGTCCAAATAAATTATAACATTGAAATTATTAGTGGATGTGCCTTATTCCTCCAAGTTAATTGAGAGAAAAAGAAATTGAAGGTTAGTTTCGTCCTCTCCTGAGCTTCTGTGCGAGAANTTTTTTTTTTTTTTTTTTTTTTTTTTTTTTTTTTTTTTTTTTTTTTTTTTCAATAAATAAACTGCTTGTAAAGACCCCATTATACACAATACAAATGCTGAGAAAACAAAAAAAAAACTTAAATACTAACACTAGGAAATAGATGTCTCAAGAAACATCTCGTCAATTTCATTTCGCCTGCAGAGGAAAATGTCTAATCCTTCACCACTGGATTTGTTCCACAGTTTGCAACATCATGGTGGAGTTTTCGCCTGTATTGGTTTTATAAGTTTTTAATTTGAAAATATTTTTGTTTCGAGTGTTCTTTTTATTATCTCTTAGTGCGATGGTGTCCACTAAGTCAGGTGAAAATAATATTGCTGAGTTAAATTGTACACCATCAGCTCAGGTGGACTCGGCCCGTCAGGATTACATCACCCCCAAAGGACTTCTCACAATCTCAATTGTGAATGTTTTTTCATGGAAGAAATTACATTCCATACCAAAATTTGATATGGTTAATTGACAAAAGGCAGATGGTGTATGATGTACAGGCAGTACAGGGTACGAAAGGCAAAAGACGAACGAATTAGGTGCTAAGGAAACAGATAACATCAGGAGTTGTTTATCTCTTGTAACGCTGTGATGAACAGTTAGAAACTCATCATTTTACCACTTACTGAACGTACAAAAGAATCTGAAAATAATTAGGTTTCATCCTCTAATGAGAATACAAAAAAAGAGAGGATGTTTTGTAAGTTACAAAAACATCACAAGACAAAGTTAGACTACAAAAGGGTAATTGAGTTTACCGCTGCAATCAAACCCGTATCATCTTTTCGTCCTCCTAATTTGAACTCCTCAACCGAACTGTACGAAACATTCACTGTACCTAATCGTTAAAAAGAGAAACCATTCCAAAGAATTTTTACAATACAATGTGTGTACGGCAGTCTGGTGTGTACTGTATGGTATTTTTGTTATGGATACGATTTATTTACATTTTTTTGATCTTTCGAGAAACTTCACAAGACTATTGATCTTTCGAGAGGGTACATTTTCTTTAACGTCATATTAATATCTATTGATCTTTCGAGAGGGTATATTTCCTTTAACGTCATTTTAACATCTATTCATCTTTCCAGATGGTATACTTTCTTGAACGTCATTTTAGGTTTTGAAAATCACATAATGCATATAATATAGCATATAATATATGTTATTCATAGCAAGTCGTTCTGTAAGTTTTATACGTCATTGTGGGTAATTCTTGCAATCTCTTTTATAACTTTCTCGAAATTAACCAAAATTGCAAATTTCATAAATTTCCATGTTGATACTAAAGGAATATCGTATATTAGGTCCTAATTAGGTCTGGTCACCAAGGAGGCTACTAGACAAACGCGAAGTTAGGAAGAGGGGGTTGCATCAACTGGGCTATGTGCTTTATTAGTATAGATTATAGATGTACAATGTGCCTCTTAAGCATGATAGAATTATTTCTGCGCTCCAAGTCTTTCAGTCGCCAGGGATTGTCGTTACAGAATATACTACCAAAAACTGATTTCCATCATCTTGAACGGTAATATTCCTTTGTCTCAAAAATCACTTGTCTTCTGCATACTAAACGCACGACTTTTTTTCCCATCTTTTAGATTGGTAAAAATCTGATTAATACATTTTGTCTACCCTTACTCAGAGTCTATTAATTTCAAATCCCTGAAGTCTAATTTGTTTTCATTAGCTGTGTAATGTTTCTTTATGTTACTGCTTTATTAAGTAGAAGGGGATATTGTGTGTCAAAATGCTAACAGACCACAAAACATATACATCATTGCTTTTGGTCGTGGTTTTACTTGTTATTTTATGGCGTAAGCAACAACTTATCACCAGTTATGTATATCTAGTGATAAGCAATTGTACTATTTTATGGCGTAGATTTGCTTATCACTAGATAAACATAACTGGTGATAAGTTGTTGCTTCTCACTAGATAAACATATCTGGTGATAAGTTGTTGCTTATCACTAGATATATCTAGTGATATATTAACATCTAACTTTGCCAGGCTTCTTAGAAGCACATATTTCTGAGTGGGATGGTGCACCTGCTTTTTCTCGTCCAAATACTATCTTTGTCCAACTTTTCTGTAGTATTACAGAATACGTTATTGTCTATGAAAGAGAATGTAAACACGCGTTTTTTTTTTGTTTTTTTTTTGCTTAACGTCTTTTGAAATCTATCGGTCATTCAAGACGGGGTTTCACCCTCCATTCGCTGGAAACTTGCAAACCAGTTACCCACATTGACCTCACCAGGCCTGAGTTGGGCCGGAAAAATAGCCAGCATCACGGAGGCGCAAACATACGTGAACACCCACTTGATCAAAGCTTGCTAGACGTTGCTTATCTTCAGTGATCTGACGGAAACTTGTGTATTTATTCAACGTGTCAATGACGCTGGCAATACAACTTTTCATATTTCACTAAAAGTCATTACCTAAGTCCTAAGTGATTTAATTCCTCAATAATACTCGTAAATTACACTCTCTTTGTATCCAGGCAGTAATAAGGCATAACTTCTTTGAATGACAATACTAAATTGTTGCGATAATTTATTTAATTTCGAGGTACACTGTACACTCAATGTAAAAGAGAATCAAAAATTGTCGCATTTTGTATCGTGATTAATTTTGTGGGTTTGGGGTGATATCATGATTTGCGAAAATTCTATTTTTTTTTTTTTTTTCAAAGAACATTAAACTTTTTGTTGTCAAGTTGAATTTTATTGTTTTAGTGCGTGGTGCGGGGCAAGGCAGTGTGCCGGTATTGTTGTGTATAATTTAATTACTTCTTACTTTATTTCAAATGCAAATTAACTTGTTAATTATTATTCATGGGTGTGGGAAGTGAATGAGTAATATTTAAGTATTGTATTATTATTTAAGGAGTAATTTTTTTGTTAAGTCTCTAACATTGGATCTCATGTGATAGCACAGTCACCAGGACTGGAGGACCACAATATACCGCAAGGAAATACACTGATGTAAAGGCTGGGCAGACATGGTGTCTGGTACCCTGTGCCATGTGAGGTTGGCTCCCATAGCCTGTACTTTTAATTTTAAAATATCAAATATTTAGGGGGGAGGTTGCTATCTTCTGAAAAATATCAAAATCAGATATTTTTCAGAAGATAGCAACAAATTAGTTAAGATGTTATCCGAACGATCACTTGAAAAATACATAAGTATAAATTTTTGTTTTCAGTCTTGTAATTTTATAGATTCTTGAAGGGCACGGAAATCAAAAAAATCGTTTGGTGATTCACCGCACTAAAGCGACCTCTTCACTCAAAATCAGACTCCAATAGACTACCATGTATTTGAAATTTGATTAATCGTAAACCGTATCAGTTAATTTTCAGGAAAAGACCCCTGCTACAAAAATATCTAGGGGCCCCCGTTCTCATAGTTACACCACTGAGTAAACATCTTCTTTGTATGTTTGTATAGTTTTGCATACAAATTACAAGTTTTTCATAAAAAACTTGTATTATTAACTTGTAGTTCATTTTGGAAAAAAAAAAAAAAATCAAGTAAAATTTTAAATTTCAAAAGTTGACCCAAAATCATGCGTGTTGGTAGACGCGCGCACGTCGGCAAAGCTGTCGATTATATTAACACGAAATATAGTTTGTAAGTATGAACAACCACTTCCAGATAACTTTTTGCAAATTTTATTTTATATTCTCAAAGGGGGATGATAATAGATGTGCTGTTTTCCACAAATACGATGATAAGGTCTACAGTTAACTGAACTGCTAGTTAGAATGTACAAACTTAGAACATCAAGAAGGTCAACATTTGGATGATTACTTCTGGTACTTATTGGTCCCACCCGGGTCTAACTGGTGGTCCAAAATTTGGGTATGGTCTACAGTTCACAGAACTGCTATAATTAAAATGCTCAAACACAGAAGATTGATTAGTCCGAAAACTTTCGGGGCTTATTTGGCGACCCGGGGCGAAATGTTAACCTTAAATTCGAGTGACTTCTACAGTTCACATAAAAAAAAAATAGAATTTCCAAAATAGGAGATGAAAAAGTTAGACATTTTTATTAGAATGTATTTTTTGCACAAAAAAGTCTTTCTATAAATCCTTTGGAAAATTAGTAAAAATCAGATATCTAATTTCTCAAGAACAAAATTGATTTGATCTGTTAAGGGGTGGGGAGAGTGCAAGTAAAAAGTCATCAGACAAAATATTAAATTGCTTAAAGCAATAATAGAAAAACATTTTATTGAAAAAGAAAGAAGAAGAAGAAAAAGAATTGAAAATTTCATTTTCAAAAATAAAATTAATATGACTCTCCTCCCGCTCCTGCCCGAACTTATTCTGTTTGATGACATGTACAGGATCGATCAGAAAAGCTGTGTTGCTGATCGACACTTGGGCCGACTGGTCACCCGTTAACTTTCCGTTTGAAGTGCAGAAGAAAAGAAAAGCTGGAAAACGAATAAAGAACAAGAGACAGGAATTGGAGGCAGAATAACCCAAGAAACACATTTTTAAGAGTTCCCCATCCCTGAAAATCATCGGCTGAGAATATTTTTTTTTTAAATCTTCAAATCGGTATAACGATTTTAACATTTGACCGATTCTCCTCACCGTAGCCAACAGTAAAATAAAAACATAGACTGCATTACAAGATTCAACAACAATCATTGTGGAGTCAAAAAAGCATGATAG
>CM022880.1:5058560-5069583 GCA_012654025.1 Pachypsylla venusta | reverse complement strand
TTAGCGTTTTGAATGAGATAGCATTCAGCAACACATTAGCGTTTTGAATGAGATAGCATTCAGCAACACATTAGCGTTTTGAATGAGTTACCATTCAGCAACATATTAGCGTTTTGAATGAGATACCATTCAGCCACACCCATACCCATTCATAATGTATAATGTAAAGGGTAGGGGGCGTGGGAGGCTTTCATTTCAAAAAGGGGGGCGCGGTACCAAAAAGTTTGGGAACCCCTGCTTTAAGAGAATTGAAACTCAGTAAACAGCAAAAATAAATATAAATGCGGTATGAACAGCAGCAACAATAATCTTGCCCTCAGCAAGAGATATCACTACGTTCATGGCGAAATTTTTTGGAAGAGTAGTTGGAACTTTTCCTTTTTTCAATGATATTCTTTTTGTGAGATAATTATTTCATTAATAAACACATGTGCATTTTCTTCAACTCGCCACACGTTTCCAAATGTGTTTGATTTTTCAATCAAAACTCTTAAATTAAATAAACATGTTGTAACATATTTTTAAATATTTAACTCATCACATCTTGAAATTAAATTAAAAAAGAGATCTGTGATTTTATGTATGCGCCCTTAAGCGCCACAGCAGGGCGCTTCTTTTTTGTTAAAAAAAGAACAACAAATGAAGGGTGTTGAACAATGCGCATATATAAAAGCTTTATCTGGGGACTCTTGGAGGGGGGGGGGGAGAGAATTTTCTTAAGATTTTTGAAATGGAATGAGGAAGGGGGTGTTTAAAGGTTGGTGTCTTCTTTTCACCAATTAGCTGACGATATTTCCCATTCTCTTGTCGCATTCTCTATCTTTTTCGTCTCTCCCGTAACCTCGAATTTCCCCTCTGTTCTCTGTAAATTCATTATGAATAGCGTTACTAATTTACTAATTTTTTTCTTTATCACATTTTCTCTGTTGATTACTAAAACTTTTTTCTATACCTAATCCTTATTGAAATTCATGAAACGATTTTTGTGTATTATTTCTTTTATTTTATTTTTTGTGAGAACAAAAATTAAACTTTTTGTTTCAAGACGAGTAAAGAATTTATTTGAGAAGATTACATGCATTTAATATGATAGAACTTTTTATACGGTACAGTTATTATTATTTTCAATTATGAATGTTTGAATTTCAAAACGAAAAATTCAGACCATTACAATAATTTCCTTTTTATAGAATAAGGATAGAAGGAAAGTAAAAAAGTAGCACCCTCCAAATTTGGTACTTTACATTTCAACCTTTACCTATGTGAATTACAAAATTTGAATTAAAATAATCCGTTCGAAAAAAAATATCCCCATCAAAATATGATTTTGATTTGAAACCGAAAATTTCCTATTTTACTTGTCAACGTTGGTGAAATCCAAAATTTGGAATTTTACTTGTCAATTTGGTATTTTAGTTTTCAACGTAACTACCAGCGTGAAAACCAAAATTTGGTATTGCCAAGTAAAAAATTTGGTATTTTACTTGCCAAACGTACGTGAATCCAAAATTTGGTATTTTACTTGCCAAACATACGTGAAAACCAAAATTTTAATTTTTATTTGTCAACGTACGTGAAAACCAAATTTTGTATTTTACTTGTCAGCGAACGTGAAATCCAAAATTTTGTATTTTACTTGTCAACGTGAAAACTAAAATTTGGTATTTTCTTATCAAAGTACGTGAAGGTCAAAGTTTGTATTTTACTTGTCAACGTACATGAACCCTAAAATTTGGTATTTTACTTGTCAACGTACATGAAATCCAAAATTTGTATTTTATTGGTCAAAACCAAAATTTCATATTTTACTGGTCAAAATACATGAAAACCAAAATTTGTATTTTACTTGTCAAAACCAAAATTTCATACTTTACTTGTCTACGTACGTGAAAACCAAAATTTGGTATTTTACTTGTCAACGTACGTGAAATCCAAAATTTGTATTTTACTTGTCAAAACCAAAATTTGATATTTTACTTGTCAACGTACGTGAAAACCAAAATTTGAACTCGAATAAAAAACATCTTCCACCATAAGCACTATAAGCAGGTACCCCTACCATTAAATGTTATTGGTTGTTTGGTGCAACACAATTGCCATATTGAATATCTTTTGAGCAGCAAACACAACAAAATAGTAAAATATTTTATTGCTCGTTGGTTTTCCAAACGAAGAAAGGAAGGAGAGACAGATGGGGAAAGACGTTAGCTTCCTGACCGGGAGACTTTACTAATAGATTCCGTCCTGTGTTTCTGTCCTTTTATCCTTCCTTCTGCTTTATTGATTTTCCATACCGCCTTTTCCGTCCGTCCGTCCCTCTCTTCTCTTCATTTTCTACCTCTTCTTTTACTATTTTTTTTCTTTAACGGCACGTAATTTAGTACTGTGTTGACCAGACTTGGAATTGAAATATATACCTAACACCATACATTAACGAGAGGAGTATTTGTACGACATATTATGACTGTTCGACTTTATGCGCAGAATTTATACGAATTTGGATCAGCGGAGTATTTTACTTGTCCTCTTTTTTCTGGCTTAACGGCTCTGTTTATTCGTAACGTATTTTTCATATATTTTCAATAAATGTCTACAAGTTAAATATGTAAAGAAAAAAAAAACATGAATCCTCACTAAAAAATACACTTATATCTATAAGCGTGTTTGTGTGAAGAGGGGAGAATTTTCTAAAATACGAATAAAAATTTGGTAGCGAGCTATGAGATTTTTTTATTTATTATAATTATTATTATTTGTTTAAAATAATTTAATAGAGCATAAATAATTATGAGGTTAATGATGTGATGATGATTCGCTGGAACTACACGCAGCCTGAGTTGGGCCGGAAAAATAGCCAGCATCACGAGGCCGAAATTCTACGTGGACACGCACATGGTACAATATCGCTGAACGTTGCATAACTTCAGTAATCTAACGGGAAATAATGTATTAAACGTTCCATAGACACTTACCTCTTAGTAGCATGCTTAATAAGCAACAATAAACATTATTGTACTTTACGCCTTCTTCTATTGCACATTGCATAATATTAATATATTTATAAGGCGCTCACATGAATATAAGTTTTGTTCGTATATATCTTTTAGGTCCTATTTGATTTCTGGATTTTCAGGTCCTGGAATCCTCACGGTAGCCATTTTTATTGGTTATTGAGAACTATTTTAACTAAAAGTATTGTAATCGTGCAGAAAATTTGGACATTTTTTGAACCAAAAAATCGTTTGACGGAAACCCGAAACCTAAAGTAAAGATCAAATATGTCACTTACTATTGCTTTTGGGCCATATTTTTTTTTCCAATCAGAGGCATTGAATATAAGACCTTTGTCACTGTGGCTTATATAAGTTCTTTCGTCATTTTTTGAACCAAAAAGTCATTTTTTGTTACCAAAGGGGCAGGCCCTTTGGTACTGCGGCTTATATAAGTTCTTTCGTGGCCTGCCCCTTTGGTCCTGCGGCTTATATAAATTCTTTCGTGACCTGCCCCTTTGTTACTGTGGCTTAAGTTCTTTCGTGACCTACTCCTTTGTTACTGTGGCTTATATAAATTCTTTCGTGACCTGCCCCTTTGTTAATCGTCATTATTTAACAAGTGATGTCATTTAGTACAAGGTTGTCACCCTCCTTTCGCTGGAAAACTTACTAACCAGCTACTCACATGGACCTCACCCAGCGTGGGTTGGGCCGGAAAAATAGTACGTGGACACTCACATGGAAAAACCTCGACGGACCTCATGCGTTGTTTCTGGCGCCTCTTTACACCGACCTGGGTATTAAATTTAATAATGTAAAGTTAAGATCTAATATAACATCTAATATGATTTGTTTCTGTGTAAAGTTAATATCTAATATAACATCTAATATGATTTCTTTCAATTTAAAGTTAATATCTAATATAAAATCTAATATGATCTGTTTCAGTGCAAAATTAATATCTAATATAACATCTAATGTGATTTGTTTCAGTGTAAAGTCAATATATCATCTAATATGATTTGTTTCAATTTAAAGTTAATATCTAATATGATCTGTTTCAGGTATTACTATGATAAAAATATTATGACAAAAGTTCATGGCAAGAGATACGCTTATAAGTTTGATTTCCAAGGACTGGCTGCAGCAACTCAACCGGCCGCCGCTGATCCAACTTATAAATATCAATCTGATTTATTTATGTCGTCCTATCATCACTCTACCAAGTTGAACTTTATGAGTTCCGGAATCCAATCTTCCTCAGGTAAATAGAAAACTTTTTCAAAGGAAATAAAATGAAAGGGCAATTAGCGACCCCCGCACAAGTATTGAATGCGGTGGTATGGATGGCGCTTTAACTTCACATTTTCCTAATTCTGTTTGGAGTCCGCGTTGACTTCCTTAATTCTACCATAACGAATAGAACAGAAAGCGGGGAAACTCTCTGAATTTAATCCATGATGCGGTGTGGCAGAGAAACTCTAACGCTAGTGATATCAAACTGTATGGGAGCAGTTCAGGATTGGGTCCTACACATGACAGGAACAATGTGGCAAGTTTAAAAAAAAAAACTTTATTTAAACTCGCTTTTTTTGGCCGCCATTGGTCCATCTTGGACGGTTATACATACGCAATAGAGGTATGGCCGTAAAAATATTTACCAACCCCCCTAATTGGGTTAAAATTGGATAACAAAAATACTCCTGCCAGGTACCAAATCCTTCATAGTTTGTTACCAGCAAATCAGATGATTGATTTATCAATGGTCGCGAATTTGATTTTTCCGGTATAAATAGGTACCTAATTATTACTTTTTTAAATTAAATCTTCAAATAGAATTATAATATCTTTAAATTAAATTCATTTAAACCTTGAACATAGATAAAATTTTCATTAAGATTTTTCTCATGTCCCCCTTCAAAAACATTGCCTAGTGTGTACAGTTCTTTATTCTACAGCTGAACGCCCTCTAGCGGCTACTCGCATGTAACTGCATGAGTTTCCCCACTATCTGTTCTATTCATTATTCTACTACTAAACGNATTTTTTGAACAATTTCTTAGAAACTAAAAAAATGTGAATAATCAATTGGAATTTATAAAATCTCAAGACAACCCTGTAAAATAAAAAGTTTGTTCTTTTCTATCTCGGACAAGCAAGAAATAACGAAGGAAATGTGTAGCATTGTGACAGTCCACAAGGTTCTTCTAGATATCTGTTCAATACTTTGGCAATCTCTATTATTATTAAAGGTCACTGATTGTTTTGCGAATAGAGCGTTATCAATTTAAAAAGATCAATGTTTTGTTTAAACACTTTGCCAATTTAGTTTATTATTTTATTGTCAAAATTTTAGGTTTCAAGATACATACATGTATGCAGAATTCAAAAATCGAATAAAAAATTCGTTCATCGGCATTCCACTGTACGGCGAGATGCCAAGGGTACTTTTGCTATTTGTTATATAGGTCTCATTTGGGTTTAATGATCCTCAAAACTTTCGTTACTCTCAGTCTCAAAAATAAATACAATATAATATTGAAAATGAAGGAAATTTTTCGCGTTTTTATTGAAAATAATAAAACAGTCTCCGTGGTTATCATACTGGACACCCAAGAGACCCGGGTTCGATCCCGGACGAGGCCTAAATTTTCAAGGTTTACTAAATCTTCGATTATTTTGTTTTTGGATATTGTATAACATCTTGGATGTTGTATAACCCTGTATAACGATGTTGATTTTAAACTTCGATGTAAAAGTTCCCTTATTGTGTTATGCCCCTGAACCGCTTTCGCATTACTTTAGGGCAACTTTCTCATCTACCTAAACCATCAAAAGTGTGCTTTTTAATTTTAATCTGTGTCGTAAGAGGACAAGGTCAAATATCATTTTTTGCCTGGAAGTTAAAAATGGTCCGTTTTGAAAAGGGCATTTTCGGGTATAAAGTCTGATTAATGGTGATTGATTAGGACAAACAGTGACAAGTAACATAAATAAGGAAACATTTTAGCAAAAAAAAAAAAAACATTTGCCTCCTCGTTCCTTTCACAGAGGAGACAAAGGACTGAGAAAATTTCAATACAATTAATACATAGCAAATAACATACTTACTTACTTATCCGTGGCTGAGGTCTTAACGACCACATGTCTGTGTCTCAGCAGCTGTCCACTTTTCTCTATAATGTGCTATTTCAGTCCAATCTTGTAGGTTTATTTCCATTTGTAGCACATCATTTTGGATGTTATCTTTCCGCCTTGAACTTGGCCTTCCTCTTTTCCTACATCCATCTACATTTCCATCATACGCCATCTTCGCCATTTTGTTGTCCTCCATCCTTGCTACATGTCCCGCCCAGTTTAGCTGACATTTTTTCATATTCTGGACAATACTTGGTGTAGATATTTTTCTTCAATCTCCCTGTGTTTTAAGATTCTCCAAGCGTGGTACTCACTGTCAAGTACTGGACCAAATATTCTTCTTAAAATTCTTCTCTCAATTTTTTCTTCATTTGTTTTACGGAAGGTTAGAGCTTGACATCCGTAGAGGAGTACTGGTAGAGTATGATGTAGCATTGATACAGGAAATAATATACTCGTGGTAAATAAACCGATCCCGAGAGGAAACGCTACTAGTCTCCATCTCGCATCTTTCCATCCTCACGGTCCAGTCCTGCCGACTCCAAAGTTGTACGGATATCTGCGGTTGTTAGTGCTCGCTTTAAAATATTAATAAATTTGGCCATGCCTAAAATAGCATCAACCGGAGCTTTGAAGACAACCATATAAAGTTCAACTGTACCCGGTATAACAAATATTAAGTCTGCAGGAATGTTTTAAGAGTTAGACGGCGGGGGAGGGAGGTGGAATATGAGTCCTCCATACCGTACGTGCAATATGATTTGAAGTAAAATATCAGAACGTGAATGCAATGAAGGGTAACGAGATAGTTAGTGACCTTTGTCCTTCCCAACCCAGAAATATATTTTATGGAGGAGAGAAATTCAATGAAGCGATTCTATGTAATACAAGCATCAAACATGGAGAGATATGAAAGACAAGTAGCTTACACAAAATATGGGTAGTAACACGATAAGACGGGTGGACATAATACAAGCATCAAACATGAAGAGATATGAAAGACAAGTAGCTTACACAAAATATGGGTAGTAACACGATAAGACGGGTGGACATTTGTTATTTTTATAATAATTTTTCAAGACTTAATAAAGCAATTATCTTTCTTAGAGGGACATTGCAGTTCAACGTAAATTAACTTTTTCCAAATGAAATTTAGAAAAAACCTGAGTTTTCATTTGAGAAACTGATGTTGGGGTCAAAATTGTCAACTTTGCAAACAAATTTGCAAACTTTAAAATTCTCAAAATTGTTCTCTGCCCTTTCACATGACCAGGCGTCATGACCATCAACTTTCAAAACTGCATCGTATGAAAAAGTTCTGATGATATTGTAAGAATTAAAAATGACTTTCAAGCACTTTCTATTCTTGATCGGTCACAAATAAATATCTAAAAACACAAAAATGATGGTCTATAAAACGGTCCACACCCCAACATTCACCCATGGTCTGGGAAAGCGCAATTTTAACATCAAAAGTAAAACAAACCATTGAAGCAGCAGAAATGAAATACTTGACAAGATCACTAAGAAAAACTCACAAAAATAAGATAGGAAACACCAGAATTAGAGAAGATACAGGATAGAATGAACTATTGAAAGAAATTCAAAACCAACAATTGAGATGGTTTGGACATGTTAATAGGATGCCAGAAACAAGAATCCCCAAACAAATATTGGGATGTAAACCAGAAGGTAAAAGGGGCAGAGGGAGACCAAGACAAACTTATGAGGATACAATAACGGAAATAGCAAGAACAAGAGGAAAATCCTATTCTGACCTCAGGAGAATTTCCGAGCAAAGGAATGAATTCCGCCGTTGGATAAACAAGAAACCCAACGCTCATTAGGGCATAAGGAAAGTGACGAATAAGGAGAGATTTTTCGTTCACAGACAGACGTACACACAGATCAGTATCTGAAACTTGGGATGTGGACCTGCGGACCTCAAAACTTGTATTGGCCTTGAAAATTCGACATCAAAAATTACATCCAATGGATACGAAGCCTAATGCACTAATTTTAACAGAAAAATATATATAAAGGTGTGGCAATTATACCCCAGGTGGCCGACTAGGCCCAAATATCAATTGCTATGTATATACATTCAAAGAGTTCGAGAATTATCGTGGTACCTACAAACAGACTGACAAATGTGTCAAACGATTTCATTTAACACAGAGACCTCTGGGTGCTTGAGTGTTTTTTTTAATACAGTCTAGCAGAGCTAATCAAATTAATGATTCCCCCGTCTAATTGGATATTTAAACGCTAAATATCCTCCTTCAAATACGCCTCCATCAAATAAATTTGGATTAACTTTTCTTTTCCAGAGAAATCATCAGTAACTTTAATTAAAAGTGTGAACTTATTAGATCCTTTAAGTTTCCTTTTCTTTCCATTATTTTCACACTTTTGCCTTTGTTAGCAATTATGAAAGTCAGAAAATTTTTATTAAAAAAACAAGATGTTAGAAAGTAAACTTGAAAGTAGAAAAAAAAAATAACCTTCCAGGCGTCAAAACAAAATGAAAATTCTGACACTGACGGAGAGAAATCCAACATTGTAGAAAAGAGTAAAGCAATAGGGATTACACATCGCTTCTTTGGAGAAATTTTCAAAATAGTCAAACTGATTCAATATTTCTATGAAAGTTAATACCTACAAGTATCAGACAAAATTGACTGCAGTACAGTGACCCGTAGGAGCTAAATAGGAAACTATATTTTAAGGGGGACATATAAATAGGGTTCCATATTTTAATATGGAACCCTATTTTATGTGAGTGACGGAGACGAATTTCGGCGCACAGTTAGAACTTAACAGGGACCTATACACCAAATCGATCAATGCTACCAAGTGGCAAAAGTGACTTTCACGGTACACGGGGACGAATTTTTTTATTCGATTTTTGAAATCAACGGACAATCAACCTAAAATCTAAAATTTTGAGTTTTCTTCCTGACGATTCTAAAGGTTTATTCTTCATTGTTGAAAATAATAAAACAAATATTATACCAAAAATAATAATATTCTAGCGTCTATGGCACGTTGAATACACCAGTTCCCGTTAGATCACAGAAGTTATGCAACGTTCAGCGAGGTTGTACCATGTGGGTGTCCACGTGGGGTCGCGCCCTCGTGATGCTGTTTTTTTCCAGCCCAACCCAGACTGGGTGAGGTCAATGTGGGTAGCTGGTTTGCAAGTTTCCAGCGAATGGAGGGTAAAACCCTCGTCTTGAATGACAAATAATTGTTAAAGAGACGTTAAGCCAAATTAAAAAAAAGGACTATTATGTGGCCCTTTTCATTAACAGGGCCTCTAAGCCTGTATTGTGGTCTTTAAACACGTTATAACTTTCTAATATTCGAGTAAGCAACTTTAAAGAAAAAGAAAAAAAAAATCTTAGCTGTGCATCATCAGTGTTAAGGGAAAGAAAAGTACCTACCTACAAAGCAATTTCCTGAACTATCTACGAAGAATTTTTTCTCCATTTTTGAATTTTCAAACTTTTTATTAATATTCAGGGTGTATTTAAGATCTTGAAGTAAATAAGATGGTTTTAGAAGCAAGTGACTTATTCGCCTAATGAAAGAGTTCTCTAATCTAGGACGAGCAAGGCGTGATCCCATCAACCAGATATCCCTGAAATTTTTATTGTATCGTAAGTAGCTCTGTGGCTGTGGATTGTAGAACCCGCTAGGTTCCACCGGATCTAGCTATCGAGAATTTCCTTTTGAAACTCAAATTATGAGTTTTTCAAATTCAAAGTAATCGAAATTTTAAAATCTTAATTTTTTCCCTGCATATTTGAATCTTTAAGATGTCTCCGTGGCAGAGTGCGCAGCACACTTGGTTTGCACCAAGGAGGTTCCGGGTTCGATTCTTGGACGGGTCGAAAATTTGATAAAGGTTTTTTTCAAATTTTGTACTTGGTCTGGTTGTGATTGGGGGTAACACAGCCTCCTGAGGATTATTGACTAGCTACGGTAATAGCGACAAGTGGTAGAAATTGTTAAAGTGTAGATTAGGCTTAGTGATATTGGAGTGATTGTTGAAAAAACTTTGTAATGCTATGATGCCCACTAAAATTGTGACATAATAACACAAAGAAATATACATTTACATTATTTGAATCTTTACGTTTATCCAAACTGTGTACTGTCACTCGTTAAAAATATACGTTCGTCGATCTGTTAATTAAGCATTACTCACTTCATATGGCCCAATAACTAATTCTATTACTGAATGTCCTCACAAAATTCATCGATATCGAATAAAGCGTTCGAGAGCTATAGACAAACCAACAGGGCTCAGAGGGAACATATTTACAAGCATTAAAAAAATAGACTCTTGAGTGGAAGGTTACCACTGGGCGAGGTTAATGCCTGAGGCATTTTCTACAACCTAACCCATAGAGCTCTATTTTTACGTGGTCAAGTACTAAAATTAATGAGGAAAAATTACTGCCTTTGCTGGGGAGTAAACCCACGCTCTCCTGTTTACCAGGCGAGCGCTTAACCACTGAGCTACCGAGGCATTCTATCCAAGAGGCGAAAGATTCCTTTGAATTATCAAGATTTTCGCTTTATCTGTATTTCAAATTACTGTAGGATTTTTATATTTTATTATTATTATTTTTATAAAATATTCACTAGATTGCATAAAATTTAATTTTAAAAATAAAATACAAAAACTTGATTTGTTTCTCAGTTTAGCAATGAAAAAAAAAATGACTTCCGATTTAATTTGTTCATGAAAGTTTTCCATAAAATAAAATATAGAAGTTTTCCTTATTTAAAAAAATAAAAAAAAAAAAAATGAGGAGAGCAACTTTAATTTATTAATCAGGACGAGCTTTTTTTTTTATATATAAAAAAGTTTTAAATGCACT
>CM022880.1:5020190-5056354 GCA_012654025.1 Pachypsylla venusta | reverse complement strand
TGTTGACTGTTTCAGCAAGCATATTCCCATCTCCATCATCATAACGATCATTAATAAGCCTTATTCCTAATGTCAAACTTTGTTATGTTGACTGTTTCAGCAAGCATATTCCCATCTCCATCTTCATAACGATCATAACGATCATTAGGAATAAACCTTATTCCTAATGTCAAACTTTGTTGTGTTGACTGTTTCAGCAAGCATATTCCCATCTCCATCTTCATATTGGACAAATCCAGGAGCGAATTTATATTCAAATCTAACTGCAGCTTCTAGTCACTCAATGGGTCATCATCCGAGTCACATGACGTCACATTTAACTTCATATCCACATTATGCATGACATGAGGATGTGGCCGGATGGTCACCAACTGCTCACAGAGATTATAGAAGATCTTTTGAATGAACATCATCTTATATGTCGGATTTTAATATTCACACCATCTGTGATTGATTTTGAGCAATCGAGTAGTTAGTTGTTCGATAAGCACGACTTGATGGAGAATGACACAAAAATCCATTACACAAAAATCCTTGCTTCTGACCTACCTGTGCTATAATGAATAGTACAGAAAGTTTGGAAACTCATGCAATAACATGTGGACAACCACTACAGTGCGTTCCTAAAGGTAATTTCAAAGGAGCATTTACACACAGTGATAGTGCCGTGACCGACAAAACTAAAAATATTCTTCTAAAAATATTAGTTGAAGGAATATATTTATTATACGAGACGTACACGTTCACTTTCTGTTCTATTCTTTTTGCTGGTGCGTTCTACAGGGTGCGACAATTAGTATTTCCACATTTGAAAGAGCTGGTAAATAAAAACGAAATGAGATATTTGAAAAATTATTTTGTATTCTGAAAGCTTGTGTATTCTAGTTTTTTTCTTATCTAGGTTTTGTTAATAATGTCATCCAAATGACGGCCTTGGCGAGTGATGCATATTTGGAGTCTTTCGCGGAAGTTTTCCATGACTCTCGTCAGCATACCCGCATCAATTTGGATGATTTTTTCCAGAATTGTCTCCTTTAACTCTTCAAGGGTGATGTTTGAAGACCTCATCCTTGAGGTAACCCCACAGGAAGAAGTCACAGGGACTCAAATCCGGCGACCGAGGAACATGTCCTGCGAAATCTCACGAGAACGATTGGCTGCATGGCTAGCCCCAAACAGCCCAAAGATGATGATGGGGTCCTAAAGTTGTGAACTCAACTCAAAATTGTTTTTCCATCAGGAACTGGGTCCGTGGAGTGCAAAGCATACCTTGTACGGAATGCCCTCTGAGTGACTATAATGGTTTACTTTTTGAAAAAACAACTTTACAACGAACGCACGATGCACGCTCGACCAAACCATTGCCACAACTAAAATCTAGATGTCATTTCGTGTTGAATATCACAAACCCCACGCTCCTCCCACGATTTTTTGAAATGTGTGAAAACTAATTGCCCGACCCTGTACTGTAATAGAATCATATTAGTTCATCAGAACAAGCAGGTGATCAGCGGTCTACAGCGATCCTTATTTTGACGCCTATTTGTATTATGTATTCTAATATATTATGTATACCAGAATTTTTTTTGAGTGAGTGTAGATTATGTTTGGCACTTAACATACTTACGATTATTTCGGCAAAAATGTCACATATCTCATTTTAACATTGGATCTATCCATTCTAGTCATTATTCTAGTCCTTGACAGTGTTTCTTTAAACATTTCTCTATTAGTTCCAAAGATTGTTATATCTAGTCATAGAAATATATTCGAGTATTCTAATTCTTTAACAGTTGACACACACCCTTTTAAAATAAGAACATAGTCCGCCTTGATGTATTAAATTAAGAGCATGATATCATACATAGGTATATTCTTGGAGTCTAATAAAATTGACATGACCCCCCGCATTGATGTATTAAATTAAGAGCATGGTATCATACATAGGTATATTCTTGGAGTCTAATAATTGACATGACCCCCCGCATTGATGTATTAAATTAAGAACATGATATCATACATAGGTATATTCTTGGAGTCTAATGATTGACATGACCCCCCCGCATTGATGTATTAAATTAAGAACATGATATCATACATAGGTATATTTTTAAAGTCTAATAATTGACATGACCCCCGCATTAATGTATTAAATTAAGAACATGATATCATGCATAGGTATATTCTTGGAGTCTAATAATTGACATGACCCCCCGTATTGATGTATTAAATTAAGAACATGATATCATACATATGTATATTTTTGGAGTCTAATAAATGACATAACCCCCCCACATTGATGTAATAAAAGAACATGATATCATACATAGATATATTCTTGGAGTCTAATAATTGACATGACCCCCCGTATTGATGTATTAAATTAAGAACATGATATCATACATAGGTATATTTTTGGAGTCTAATAAATGACATGACCCCCCCACATTGATGTAATAAAAGAACATGATATCATACATAGATATATTCTTGGAGTCTAATAATTGACATGACCCCCCGTATTGATGTATTAAATTAAGAACATGATATCATACATAGGTATGTTCTGGGAGGCTGATAACTGGCATGACCCCCCGCCTTGATTTATATTATTAAGAACATGATATCACACTTTGGTATATTTTTTGAGGCTAATAATTGGCATGATCCCCAGAACCATGTCAATCCTTCCTCACATATTATAAAACAAAATCACCCGCCGCGCCATACCACGTCTGTCTATTCGCGATTATCTTAAATACTGAACGGATTTTCATACGGTTTTCAACAACAGACAGAGTGATTCCTGAGGCAGGTTTGTGAAAATAAAAGAATCAATAATGTCGAACCGTTTTCGAGTTACGGTCGATTTTCCAATTTTTTGGCAAATTTCAGCAAATAACGATCCGATCTTAAATTAAATCTTAAATTTTGTCGCGAGAACATATCAACTGAAAGCGAGAATGTTTTAGATGGCGTCTTAATCCTTAATTTAGGACATAGTTTGCAAAATTATGACTAGCCAACGATACAAATATCGAGAAATTATATTTTTGGAACCATCCCCTTTTCCTCTAACATGAGAGACATATTATAGCGGACATGTGCGTCAACAATTGAAATTTAGATATTCGTTTAGAAAAATATTTTACCATTAGAACTTTAAGTTTTATTTTTGATTTCCTTCCAAGTTATGTACAGATTTTATTTGGAGTTCTCTTCTACTGGATGCTGGGCAACCTGTGGCGCGCGTGTCAATTAGTGGCACGGGGTGTTGTTTGAAGTGTCATACAGAAAAAGTAATAAAAAGTAAATTTTGGGTTTATTTTTTTCAATACTGAAACTTGCGAATTTTCCGTTTAGATTTAGTTTTATTAAATAAAAGATTATAGAAAAGCTAGTGTGATAAAAACGCCATCATTACAATTTGTGTAGGTATCACAGCATTACCAAGAGCCTAATTCTTTTATCAAACGTTCTTTTTACCCTGGTACTGTCGCCAATGGTCGCTACTCACATTAAACTAGCTACACAACCGACCACACGAGGCTAAGTGCACCCCAAAAACACAAATATTAAGTCGAAAAATTTCGTGGTCCGGGTCTCTCGCCGTACTATGCCAGTGTGATATCCACTAGACCAGGAGGATTGCTAATTATGCGTCTGTCTGCGAGCACCCTTAAGGAGTTAATATTTTTTTAAAAAAAATTTATACATTTGCATATATATTTAATAGGCGCCCTCTTCTAAAGATTATATTTCCAATCTTGTGTCGAAGAGGGGGGGATGGAGTTGGATTCGAACCAACAGCCTCCTGGTTACGAATCTACCGCCTCAACCAACTGAGTTACTGATATGCTGTTCAAAAAGGTTGCCTATTCCTTAAAACTTTAACAAACAAAACAAGTTGATAATTTTGAACCCATTCTTGTGTAATATCGAATTAATTTAATATCTAGTCTTGTAATTTGTAATAATAGTTTAGTTTCTAAAATAATAGTTTGCAGATATTTCTTGTTAAATATTAGAATGTTAGTTAGATAATTAATTATTTACTGTCTGTCCATCCTAACATCATGGTCAAGTTCAGGCGTAGAGTCAATTTTCAATCGATCTGGAATCTCTTAAAGAGAAGATAAATAAATTATGTTTTCAAATTTTTGCCACTATCAGGGAAGGCCTGAGAGATTTCAAGTTTAATACATTTTTAAAAAGTAAAAGAAAAAAAAGGTAACTTATTTTGAAATTTATCACAGGATTGTACTCAAAACAGGGCCGGAGTTATTGCATTTATATTTGTATACTTTTGTTTTGAGCTTTTCAGTTTTGCGAAGTAAAAAAAATAAAATGCCTCTTTCTTGAAGTAAACCTTGAAATTTCTGTGTTTTTTGGTCGGATCATAGACCTATTTTTTTTTTTTTTCAATTTGCTAACCGTTTGTTATATACACAATAAAATTGGATTCATTTTTCTTACACAGACGCGGAGTTTTGATTACAGAAGAGTATAAAAAGCTCAACTTTAACTTGGAATAACTCCGGTTCATACAAGTACCTATAAAGTCTTTTTTAAGATAGACCCTAAACTGGGAAAGAAAACTATAATATAAATAAGAACAACAAGATTTTAATGGTGAAAATTACCAACGATTAGAATTTACGAAATTGGTCTTTGTTGAAATTTGGGACTAAGATTAAAATAGTAAGGATAATGAAATAGTCTTCAAAAACGATAAACTTGTCATGTCATATACCCAATTATATGTGAGTGTGGATGTGAGTATGTAGGTATGACGATGAGGAATATAAATAGGCGTATCATGGTGGGTATTAACATATTATTAACACCCACCATGATATGAGAAATACAGAAGTGACACTACTCCCCCGAGGTAATCGTCAAACAGAAATCCTACTCTATGAACAAATCTAACCACTCGTCAATGAGTAAAGGTAAATATCTGAACGCGATCGTTGACACTGTTCCAAACTTTGTGTATGACAGAAATCAGCTGATTGATCACGTGGGTCCTGAGTTACCAACGGACACCCAACAATAACAACACCAAACAATCAGTTTCCTTGAAAATGTCTACGAACTAAACGAATCTCGAGTCAAAAAACTAAGTGAGTCCTCGTTAATAAAAGCATGGCAAACGTGTTTGTCATGCGTTTAAACCCTACCAGTCTATATTTAGACAAATAGCGAATTAAATCAAATATAGGTATTTAGTCAAAAAAAAAAAAAAAATGACAAAATTTGGAATCATGAAAAATAGTGTGATAGCACTTTAACATTTCAGTTAATTGAACTGAACCGGTTCTTAGGTTCAATCAATCCTTACGCCTGAATTTTTAATTTTTATCCTTTTCTGGAATCAAAACTATTTATTTTTAATTTATTGTGTTGTAAGATGTAAAAAAAGTGTTTTGTATTATATTTTATGTTGTTGTATTATTTTGTATTAGATAAACTACCTACATTATTGTTTTAAGAAATAAAAATAATCAAAATAAAAAAAGTATTATTAAAAAATATCTTTTGTAGACTTTTCTCTTTGGTAGACTTTTCCCTGTACAACGCGCCAGTATTTTTCATTTTTTATTCCACCGATAGATTGGATCGACGAATACAAATACGTAAAAAAAATTCTACCAACGGGGCCCATCCGGGGAGGGGGCAAAAATATGTAAGAAAAAATATGTGGGCCCCAGTTCATCGAAGGTCATTATTATGAAAGAAAAATACATGTGTAATATGTGTGAAAAAATATATATATATATATATATATGTGGGCCGCAATGGAACTCCATCTCATCGGGGGGCACAAATATGAAAGAAAAATGTGGGGCCCTTCTTCCAAAATGCTCGGGAAGCCCCTGGTACCTACGTAAAATCCAAAAATCAAAACCGTCCGCCATTAGGGGCACTTTTGAAATTTAACGTTCACCAAATATCAAATTCGGTGAAGGGGTCTTTTTTTCGTGACTAAATTTTTTGTAATTATTACAATCTCAATGAAAAATAATGGGTATGCTAAAATTGAAACCAAGCTCTAACACTGAATTTATGTCAGTTCTCATAAGATCACAATAGTTAAACAACGCCTAGTGAGGTTTTACTTGGTGGGTGACTGCACGTGTGCTCTCAGACAGTCGCTTACTTACCTATCACTTCGCATATAACATATTGTTTGTTTATATAAGCAAGAAAAAAAAACAAATTAATACTCATGTTCTTATGGGAGTCTGCTAATTGCTGGATTTGAAGACTACCATAAGATTTGTAAGATATCGAAGATCGATTTAAATCCAACGTACAGCAATATCGAAAAATGACAGAGTAATCGGTAACGGCGCGAATTTTTTGAATTTTTTTTTACACATGTATTTGTAATTTTGTATTTTTGATAATTTGATTTTAGATTTTTACCGAGTCATAATTTGATTCTTATGAATACATTTTTTTCTGTTTAAATTATATTTCTCAATTTATTTTCCTCCTTGCAATGATTGCCTGAAGTAGATGATAATAGTAGTACGCACACATTGACGTTCAAAATGAAATCAGAGTCGGACGTTATTTCAGTGAAATATATCTCTAGTGCTTGCAACAATACACCTCACACTCTGGACTGGAATCATTCTGGACTCATAGCTTATGGTGCATTCTGTAATGTGGCTGTCTATGATCCACAGGTAAGTTAGTACATTGAAAACCTGAGGTCCATTAAGCCTATATGGGATTTTTATTTTTGCTTTAGAATGTCCTTTAGATTTAACTTCTAAGATCATTCGTGGCGGGAGTCTTACCCTTCATTCGCTGGAAACTTACAAACCATCTATCATCATTAACCTTACCCGGCCGGGGATGAACCGGTAAAATATAGAATTCCGAGTACTCGAACCTACGTGGTTACCCATTAAGTTAAACCTCGCTGAACGTTGCTTAACTTCGGTGATGTTTGGGGAACTGGCGATTCATTGACGCTGGGGTACAAACGTGTTTTTATCGAATCTTTTTTTTTTAAGTTAGATCGGTATTCTTAACAGCGCTGCATGTCCGTAACCTGACCATCACATTCATACACAATGGTTTCTAGGTTCCAAAATAAAGATTCGATAAAACCACCTTTGGCGCATTAGAAGAGGCAACCCCATGTTCTTTTTAGCCTCATAAATACATTCAACTAAAACGTGACAAATTGCTACCTGGACTTAATCACATGCAAGTGCAGTGGATCTTGTCATAGAAGTCGAGTGAAAGTAATTTGTTCTTGGGAGATCATAATTACGAAATTGTATTGTTTTTCTATTTTCTTAACTTGTTATCGGTTTCAAGAAGCCATTCTAATTTCCAGAATACTTTTCTTAATATTGTATTTTTGTCAAGAGGTAGGTTGCTGGACTGCTTTGCTTTGAGCTTTCTCTCTGCATGCCCGCGCAAAGTTGTTCATAGAAATGTAACTTTTGTGTTGAAATCTGTTATCATGTTCAATAAAGTGGTACATATAGGGCGGTTGCTGTTGGTCTGTAATGTAAGGAGAACGCTCAGAGATTCTGATCAGATTTTTTAGAAACTGGTGGTAAACTGAATAGCCTGAAAGATGAGCTGAAAGTATTGGGGTAGTTGTATCATAATCATTATCAAGATGGCCGGTTCCACGCACCGGAACGCATACCATCATAGTTCCAGTCCGAAGCCATCAAAATGGTCTCGATAACCTCATATCAAAATGTTTCTACCATTTTTTGAAACACAAAAAACTATAAATGTGATGAATGGTTAGTTTCGAGAGAAACATCGGTACAACACCAACAGTATCATATCAAATGGAATCAATTGCAGATCTAAAATTTTATCAAATGACGAAATATGTTCTACCTAAATTATCGTCATTTCCTGATTTTTTTTTTTCAGTCTGGAGATGGAGGGAAAGTACTTTACACGCTCACAAACCATAAAGCTAAAATCATGTCTGTCAAATGGGTAAACAATACGACAGGGGAGCCTGTTTATGAAGACTTGGTGTCCGCTTCTGTGGATAAAACTGCAATATTGTGGAAACATGCTGGTGGAAATACCTATCTCCCATTTCATATGAGAGGTAAAGAAAATTGGAAGTTTAAGGACAAAACTTGTGCATAGACACTAATTCCCCTATGAGTTATGAACTTTCATATTCTAATGAAAATGTCGTCCTTTCTTTTGGGAAAAGTCCGCAGCGAGGCCATATTATGGACATTCATGCCAACAATAAGAACTTTGACTTTTTTATTATTTCAGACTATTGAGAATTTCTTTTTCTTGTAATAAGAAAATCACTTCCGACGCTGTAACACGTTACTTAAATGGATATTTTCCATTTTAACCAATACATTTTTTTAGTTCTTATCGACTGAGTATGGACATTACTTGAAGATTTTTCAGATGCCCAGTGAAGTAGTCTGAGGGTTCATTTTTGAGTTGAACACAAAATGATGTCCCGGAAATCACAAACTGATGACCAGCCTATCTTTTTCAATTAATATTATTATTATGTGAGTCTCATTTCTCGCTTCTGGACATCACATTAAGCTCAATCAAGACGCCATAGCACTAAACAGTGTACAATGTTATCAAGATGGTTGGTTCTTCGCACCGGGGCTACCCGTGCCCTCGGGCACGGCCAAAGACCATCAATTACGTTCCGACGACAACTCACTGTGTTTTTCCTCCGTTGGAGCTGTTCATCGCAGCCGTGCTGCTCCAGATACTTCTTCAAAGAGTTGGTATATAAAGCCTTGCTAAACCCAGAAGTATCTGATCATTGTCCTCTGTGTATGCTGGCTGCTCATGATGTAAATCATGAGCAACCAGCAACTATCTATCATTCAACTATCGATCAAACCCAACTAATCTAGAGCCGTCTTCATTATGGACAGATCCTATTGGAGAGGCCGCCTTTCTTGGCCTGGAGACACAGTGAGAGTCGTTGAGAACGTTAATAACAACAACTAAACAGTGTACAATGTCCTCGGATGGTTGGTTATACGTACTAGGGCAACCCAAGCACTCAAATGTGTTTGACCAAAGACGATCAATACAGCAATGCAAAACAAAAGAAGACCCATATCGTCTGACAGCAATAATATTCTTTCTGATAGTGATTATCTGCTGTAACGAAACAAATGTTTATTAATATCAGTAATTTTAGTCTTCTGTTGCTCATGGTTGCTGCTACAATAACTGTCTACAAAATGTAGCCCCACAATAAGGCCTCATACACATGTCAGGTCAAATCATGTGTTTGTCCAATTATAACATACTACGTGTAAAGTATTTTGCTTAATTTTTAATATTACGTCACATTTTCCAAGAGGATTCTGTGCTATGGTGGTCTGCGGATATTTCTGAACAAATAACATTTCGAGTAATAGGAAACCCCTGTCGGGCTAGTTGGATTACCCCGGGCCCAGCGATTATCGGTTGAACGTCCTCTGGCGAGACGATTTTCATTATTCTGTATTCTATTGCATGAGACTAATCTCTATCTTTTCCATTTCAGGTCACACTGATATTGTTGAAAATATTGACGCTATCCAATATGATTCTTCTGATAAAACATTGATTGCTACAGCCTCAGCAGATTGTTCTGTTAAACTTTGGGTACAGACCAAAGACAATGGTGAGTGTGCTGAAACATGAAATCATATCACTCAGAGGTCTGAAATACTATATTCTTTTTGTGGAATTGATAATCCCCTTAAGAAAAAATCTATTTATAGCACATTTCCATCAAATATAAGTATGGGTTAGGTAGGAGGGATGTTATGTTAGATCAGATTGACCTTTTTTGTCTAATGTTAACCAAACTGGTTTTAGTATGTTCCTAATAGTGTTACGATTAGGTCCGATGGAATGTCAAATTAATTTTTGATATGCTCATAGGATTCTTTTGCTTTTTAAAAAAATCAAGAATTAACAAATTTTTTCCTCATTATTTTGAGTACTTGACCACATAAAAATAGAGCTCTAAGGGTTAGGTGGTAGAAAATGCCTCAGGCATTAACCTCGCCCAGTGGTAACCTTCCACTCAAGAGTCTATTTTTTTAATTGTATTTGTGTTGTTGTTCACAATTGGTCACACCATCAGGTGGTTTAATTTGGGATATAATACCATTCAAAATTTCAAAACTCCACATAAAGCCGTTTAAAAGATATTCAGGTGGTCTCGGACTTTTGGGACACCCTGTATATTAACTTAGAGTCAACTTCCATCTTTCGACTCGACTAGACTTATGAATCGAATGATTCGAAACTAGTTTCTTCATAAATAATTATAAATAGTGTTTTGGTAAATGTTTTGTTTTAATTTATTTAAAAGTTAATATTTTTTTTTACCTAAGTCCAAGAGACTGAGTTCTTGAACAACTTACTCCAATATTTCAGGTGAAATCCAATGTATTCAAACAATTACCATTCCCTCCAAAGCATACAATCTTCACATCTTTTGCGTTCGTTTGGTCAGACTTCCTTCGAGTCAAAGTGTCCTGGTATTATGTAGTGCTGATGACTGTAAAGTTTATATGTATTTTCTCAATTTGGATGATTATCAATTGACCCAGTCTAAAGTTCACTTGACTGGACATGAAAATTGGATTCGATCATTAGATTATACATTTGATGGTAAGTGCATAACGAATAAAGCTGAAAGTGTGGAAACTCATGCAGATACATGTGGACAGCCGCTAAAATGCGCCACATCAAAACGACATCGTTGTTTGAGATGCATAAGCTCAAGTGTAATTATTTTGCTTACATTACAGTACCTAAGTATGCACACCAAGTAAGATTTTGTTGTCGTTATCTTGGAATGATTGGTGTGCACACTCAATCAGCTGATATGCAGATAGCATAACATACGCCCCGACCCCAAGTCGCTCTATTTACACTAGCTCTTTGAGTTTCACAGTTCTTTTTTCTCATATTTGACAGAAGGAGTCATATTTGGAGTCGGGAAATTTTGATCGTTAGGAGTGCCAATAATGAGATTTAATTTGGAACCGTCACGAAAAAAATACCCCCTCCCCAGAANCCCCCCCCCCTCTCAAAATTTGATATTTTGCGTTTCAAGGTACGTGAAATTAAAAAAAAACGTTTGTCCGCCCTACGCCGTGATGGGAACTTTTGCCAATTAGCGTTGATCGATTTGCATGAAATTTGGTGTATAAGTCCCATCTGGGCTCTAATTGTGCTCCGAAACTTTTTGGTGCAATGCAATCGAATATACCCTTGGGGCTTTTAAGTATTGCTGTTTAAAAAGAGAATGGTAAGAGCCAGCGACTTGAAATTTGGTATGTATGTAAAATTTAGGGTCTAATTACATTCCAGATTTTTTTGAGAGGGGTATTTTTCAGACAGATTTTTTTTCAATGAGATTGGCAGATTTTTTTTCAATGAGATCTCCTTTTTCTAGTACTGTGTGTTTGTGTTTTACTCTGTTCTTTTTATATTCTTTATAGCAAAAAACAACTTATTCATAGCCAGTGGTTCTCAAGATAACACAATTCGAATTTGGAAAGTTTCAACTCAAAAAGAACTTCTTAGTGATGGCGAATTTCAGACGGAAGAAGAAAATTTCACTGTGGATGGCTTGGTGTTTTATATAACTTTGGAATCGGTTTTGTTAGGACATGAAGGATGGGTGTATGGTGTCCATTGGCATCCTCGACTAGCAAATGGTAATCATTTATACTTAGCCTAAATACCACGCATGACGTTTTTTTTTAAAAAAAAAAAAATCAAATTCCCGTTTGCATTAAAATTGTGACTTGTTAGTAGAAAAAAGGACTGCCAACTGTATTTTGACTTCAATGTCGGCTTATTGACATAGACCTGCGAATTAGGGAAACTCCATAAAACTTTGGACAAATTGCACGATATTGGGGACCAATTCACGTCACCTCTTGACCCTTAACTTTTCATGCAGAATGTCCATCGTGGCGGTGACAAAGTTTTTAGTAACGAACTTTTTGTTTTATTTTATTTTGCACATTAACAATTGGACGTTTTGCTTAATCTTGTAACTTGTCATGGTCTTATGGTATTTGTAATAAATAAAATTATAAACAGATTAGACAGACGTTACCAAGTCATCATCGCCGACACAAGATTCAACATCGACCCGCCCTTATTGAAAAACCTCTTGAAATGACTAACATTTGGATCATGATTTAGACCCCATATGGAACCTGTACACCAAATATCATTTATCTATCTCAACGTTAGGGACAAAATAAACTCTTAAGGCGTACTGCGGACAAACGGTTTTTCTTCTTAGAATTTTTTCTATGTAAAAATCTATAGCGTGTTGTCTGATTATTTTTTTTTCTTTATTTCAGGTTCGAAGCCTCTTCAACTTTTGTCCTGTTCAATGGATAAGTCCATCATAGTGTGGGCCCCTGATGAGTCATCTGGTATTTGGCTTGAATCTGCCCGCGTTGGAGAAGTAGGAGGAAATACTTTAGGCTTTTATGGCTGTAAATTTGGATTGTATGGTCAATTTATCATAGGACATGGTTTTCAAGGCTCTCTACATATGTGGACATTGAAAGTAAGTTAAATCATAAGTTTGTTACACTCAAGACTGATCTGTCTGACAATGATTGGTTTCATGTACCAAGTCCACAAAATTTGTTTGTTTATTCTTTCGACCAAATATCGCCTGCCTTTCGTTTTGACGACCACGTCCTCCTGTTTGTTTTGACTATGAAACGGCTGATAGTAACTCTCTTTTTTAACTTTGTGAAATTTACTGTTGGATGTGTGGGATGATAGGCAAAAATCTCTCATCAGATGTCGCGCTAGTCCTGGAGGGGGCGTTCCACCGAGGATATTGTGGAAATACCCCCTCTAAACCATAGCTCAGGATATCATATTCCTACTGACAAAAAACCTATAACCCCCCCCCCCCCNCCCCCAGAGTCCTGTATATTTTGTCCCGGAATTGCAAAACTTTACTTCGAGAGTCTGATTTCAAGTGGATTACTCCAAATGCTGCTACTTATATCAAGCATTAAATCATATCTCTAGGAGCTAGGATCAATTAAACAATTGTCCTGTTGAGACTGTTATACCGTCTCTAAAATACCGTGAGTGTCGTTGTTAAAGGAGAGTAAGTAAGTAGTAGCGGTTTTTCCCACAAAATCAATCGTACTTCCCATTTATAGATGCATGATTAATTAAAATGGTAGAAACAGATTGATATGAGTTTACCGAGTGGAGAGTGATGGAGAGGGAAAGTTTAAAGGAGAGTGATGACCGTTGGCTAAAATCTGGGAGTAATCCTTATCCCAGATCTTTTCGGTGCATAGAATCCGCCATTGTGGAGAACAGCGATTATGTTTTTTTGTATCAGCCATTTGACCACAATACTCTCAAATTTTAATAAAGTGAGTAAGGAAAGAGCAATCCTATTGTCAAAGTTTGAACTGATTTGGAACGTCAGCATTTTCTTGTATCAATATTTTGTTTACATTTAGAGTTCCAATTCAGTGTCGAACCAACCGATGCGACGGACGGTAGTTTGTTGCGTATACTGAAACTGTAGGGAGAAATTTAAAACGTATTTAAAGGCAGTTTTTTATGAAAAGCCATAAACAGTTTTGTTTTTACTCAAATCTCAATCAATGAAAGTATGCCAAAGCTTTTGGAAATGAGGTCCATAGCCATCATATGATTGCTACTTCTTTTTCTTTTCTGAGGTTTAGAGAGGTATAGACGGTCAAAATTATTTCAAAGCTTTTTGGAAATGGAGGTCCATAGCCATCATATGATTGCTACTTCCTTTTCTTTTCTGAGGTTTAGAGAGGTATGGACGGACAAAATTATTTCTAAACTTTTTGGAAATGGAGGTCCATAGCCATCATATGATTGCTACTTCTTTTTCTTTTCTGAGGTTTAGAGAGGTATAGACGGACAAAAATTATTTCAGGACGATGTCTGGCAGCCATGTGTTACTGTTGGTGGTCATTTTGGTGTAGTTAGAGATATTCAATGGGAACCATCTGGTCAATTTATACTGTCTGTGTCTGAAGATCAAACGACACGACTCCATGCTCCTCTTGTAGGCAAGGTAAGATTTTAAGCCACCCTAGAAATCATCATTTTTTTTTTTTAAATCCCCCCAAAAATACCACTGCGTGCTATAAAAATTTCCCGCCAAGTCATCAACCTAAAAAAGATATGAAATCTATTTTGGGCCTCGCTATACACTTTTCCTTACTTCGAAATACCTAATGACTTTCAATTCCGACCCCACCCCAAACGATTTCAGAATTTTAGTCTGATTTCCTCACTCTCTTCACCAGCACGCAGTCTTGGTGGTGTACTTCTGATCATTATTAAACGTAACAAATTTATGAACCGCTAAAGTAGAACATAAGAACAGAATGGTTCCTATCTCCTAGTGCTTCAACGAACCGAGGTACCCAAATAAGGAATACTCTGACTCCGCCTCCGCAGACCCGGTCCCAGGACCTGTTCTGGGTAGAAATTTTAGCAGATTGTGTACTGATTAAACGATGATCTAATTTCAGTAAGAGGAGACTTAAACTGGTCTGCGAACTTTTTTTACTTAACATCTATTGGTCACACAAGTCGGTGTTTTACCCTCCATTTACTGGAAACTTACAAACCAGCTGCCTACATAGACCTCACCTAGCCTTCAGCATGACAAGAACCTACGTGGTAACTCACTTAATAATACCTCACCGAACGTTTCTTAATTTCTGTGATCTAAGGGGATTTGGTGTATTCAACTTTCCATATACGCTGGCTCTAATGATGACTGACCACTGAACTATCTACCAACAAACTCCTACAATGATGACTCACCACTGAGCTGTTTACCAACAAACTCCTACAATTATGACTGACCACTGAACTTTCTACCAACAAACTCCTACAATGATGACTGACCACTGAACTGTCTATCAACAAACTCCTACAATGATGACTCACCACTGAACTGTTTACCAACGAACTCCTACAATGATGACTCACCACTGAACTGTTTACCAACGAACTCCTATTGCATTTGGCCCTTTACTCTTTTGCATAATTATAGCAACACATTGGAGTGGGGTGTAACTATCCAGGGTGCATCGAAAGATTATCTATTTTCTCTATCTTTGATATGTATAAATTCTTTACAGAACACATGGCATGAAATGGCCAGACCTCAAGTCCATGGATATGATCTTACATGTATTGCCGTTATTTCAACTTTTGTTTTTGCGTCTGGTGCTGATGAAAAAGTTGTTCGCGCTTTCAAAACGACTGTCAATTTTGTAGACAATATACAACGTCTTTGTAATTTAAACTTCGGGGAGCACCCATTCGTCAAGAATGGTAAGTGAGACATTATTATGTTCATAATATGACAAACTTTCTGAGGTACATCTGAAGATTTCTATTATTTCACATTACTCAGGGCTCAATTAAACTTCAAGAACAGGTTGGATTATTATAATCCAGCAAAACATTGTCATCATGCATTTTAGTAAAGAATCATGGTGTGCATCCAAAAATTGAAAAGTTGCAAATTTTGACCACAACTTTGTTTTTTTCAAATAGAAACAACTTTTTTTATTTAATTTTGAAACCGTGAAAAATAACGTTTTAACTAATATTGACGTTTTATATTTACGTTCGGTCTATTCTTAACTTCGTATTTTCAATAAATTAAAATGTTGCGCTGATTTTTTGACAATATTTTTCAGAATTGAAGAGTTGTCCTGTCGGAGCCTCTGTGCCAGCATTGGGCTTGTCTAACATGGCCATTGAAGATGATGAAAAGTCGGTAGCTGAAATCGGAGTGGAAGCTTTTCGTTTGTCACGTAAGTAACTTTTTTTTTGCCATACTGTTAACTTTATTTTGTAGGCGCTATTAAATCAAATTCACAAAATATATCACCTCAAAGGACCAAAGGGTTTTCCCAAAAGGGGTCACGGATTCGGTAATTAATTCCAATTTTCCACTTTTCCAAATATCAGAAAATTTGGTTGTTGTTGTAGCGGTGTTCCCCTTAAAATCTACTACTCCCCCATTTCTAGATTCAGGTTTATGTAATAGTAAAAACAGGTTGATATGAGGTTACCGAAAAGCTTTTGAATAGCCTTGGTTGGAACTGTGGAGGTATGCGTTCCAGGTTGTNTCTCTTTAACATCTATTGGTCATTCAAGACGGGGGTTTTACCCTCCATTCGCTGGAAACTTGCAAACCAGCTACCCACATTGACCTCCCACAGCCCGGGTTGGGCCGGAAAAAAGAGCCAACGATACGTGGTGTTCCCAAGTGGTCACCCATCCAAGTACTGACCACGCCCGACGTTGCTTAACTTCAGTGATCTGATGGGAACTGGTGTATTCAACGTGGTATGATCGTTGGCGGGAATATTTCTATTATTTCACATTACTCAGGGCTCAATTGAACTTCGCGACACGCGCATCAAGAACAGGTTGGATTATTAAGATACAGCAAAACATGTTCATCATGCATTTTAGTAAAGAATAACCTGTATCCAAAGATTGCATAGTTGCAAATTTTCACCACAATTTTGGTTTTTTCAAATAGAAACAACTTTTTTTTTATTTCATTTTGAAACCGTCGTGTCGTGTAAAATTGCGTTTTAACCAATATTGGCGTTTTATATTTACGGTCGGTCTATCCTTAACTTCTTATTTTCAATAAATTAAAATGTTGCGCTGGACAATATTTTTCAGAATTGAAAAGTTGTCCTGTCGGAGCCTCTGTGCCAGCATTGGGCTTGTCTAACATGGCCATTGAAGATGATGAAAAGTCGGTAGCTGAAATCGGAGTGGAAGCTTTTCGTTTGTCACGTAAGTAACTATTTTTTTTTGCGTTACTGTCAACTTTATTTTGTAGGCGCTATTAAATCAAATTGACAAAATATATCACCTCAACGATGGTAACAAAGGACCAAAATGTTTTCGGAAAAGAGGTCACAGATTCGGTATCAATTCCAAATTTTTCACTTTTCCAAATATCAGACAATTTGGTTGTTGTTGTAGCGGTGCTTCCCTTAAAATCTACTACTCCTCCATTTCTAGATTCAGATTTATGTAATAGTAGAAACAGGTTGATATGAGATTACCGAAAAGCTTTTGAATAGCCTTGTTGGAACTGTGGTGGTATGGGGTCCAGGTTGTCCTGGTACGTAGAACCGGCCACCTTGAGGACCTCAGACAATTTTAAATGTACATGGTGTTTGGCTATAAATATGAAACCCTGAATATGGTGGGTAGCTGACATCAAATGGAACATATTTTAAGAAATTCGATTGTGCGCTAGACAAAACAGGGTGAAGTTATATTATTATTTTTAGAAGTTAATTTTGTGACAACTTTCTACATCACTTGTTGGATTCTGAGTGACCGACGAAAAAGAGAATGGACACTAAATTTTTCCTAGTTTTTGATAGAGTTTCAATTATGACGTCAAAATTATTTAAAAAACAAATGCAAGATTGGGAAAAACCTGAAAAGTATTTTTTAATCTATAATATGATTTGTTTTAACGACTTTGGTGATTACATAAAGAGTTTGTTTGCAGATTTTTTTTTAATATATTTTTAATTTTCGTGTTTCAGACTTTTTCAGTATTAGATATTGAATACCTATTCTGAAAAAGTCTTACAATGAAAATTAAAAGTATCTTCAAACAAAATCTTGACATTCGACAAATGAAATCCATTTGAAGAACTTTCAAACTGCTTGCTTTGTACCGTCTATATTTCCTGATTTAATTTGTTTTTCATTTTATTTTAGAGCCTCCCACAGAAGAAGATTTGGTACAGAACACATTATGGCCTGAAATTCAAAAGTTATATGGACATGGCTATGAAATTTATAGTTTGGCTGCATCGCATGATGGAAAACTCCTAGCTTCTGCCTGTAAAGCAACTAATTTGGAACACGCTGCCATTATTATTTGGTATAATATTGTTACCTACATGTTTTTTTTTCTTAACGTTTGACATAAGCATACAAACCAGTTACCCATATTGCCCTCAGCCAGCCTGCGTTGTGTTCGAGAATAACCAGCATCGCGGAGACTCGAACCTAGGAGGCCACCTACCAAGTATAACCTTTTTGGACGTTGCTTCACTTCAGTTCTCGTAAGAACTTTTCTTAGCCTGCACATCTTTAAGGATTTGGTACATATTTTAATCGAGTGAGGTCCACAATTAACAAAACTACTAGTAATAGCTCAGTTTTCTCTTTCTGTTTGACATTTTGGTATATAAATTCTCTCATCTTGTTTTCTTTGGGCTCTTTGTTTGGTTGTTAACACCAATCATTTTGTGTTACTTCTCACTTTTAGGGATGTCTCAACTTGGAAACAAATACAATCTCTTCCTTGTCATCAATTGACCATCACACAGCTGACCTTCTCACCTGATGATACCCATCTTCTGTCCGTATCTCGAGATAGACGATGGGGTTTGCACCAGAGAGATTTAACATCTGGTTTAAATCTGGTTGCGTGTTCAGATAAAACGAACGGAGTTCATAAAAGAATAATTTGGAGTTGTGCATGGTCACATGATTCAAAATATTTTCTAACGACCTCCAGAGATGGACTTTGTGTTGTGTGGGGAAAGAAATCTGCAGAAGATCAGACTGATGTAAAGAGCACTTTGGGTATGTAATCTCCGACAGTAGGTTTTGGGTATCACAGCATTATCTAGAATCTTATGTACTAATAAATCTCTTCAAAATCTTTGTACTTTGGTAATAATTCNCATGGTCACATGATTCAAAATATTTTCTAACGACCTCTAGAGATGGACTTTGTGTTGTGTGGGGAAAGAAATCTGCAGAAGATCAGACTGATGTAAAGAGCACTTTGGGTATGTAAATCGGAGAGTAGGTTTTGGGTATCACAGCATTATCTAGAATCTTATGTACTAATAAATCTCTTCAAAATCTTTGTACTTTGGTAATGATTCAACAGTTACTCACATTAAATTTGCTACTCAATTGTCCTCTCAATTTTTTTCTGTTGAGTGCATCCCGAAATCAAGCACTAAGTCGAAAATTTTCCGGCCTCTTCGAGAATTGAACCCAGGTACCCCGAGTAAAATTAATAGTAAAATTCCAGTGTGATCTATGATGACCATTTGAAAAGATATATTGGTGGTGTAGTATTAAGACGCTCCGAATGGTAAACAGTAGGGCGTGGCTTCAAACCCAGCCAACTCATGGAATTTCATCTCCATGAATTTGAGATATTTACCACTATTGGAGGACATGAAAGAGGGTGAGATTATCAACATCTAGTCCGGCGTCCTCAGAGTAGCATAATATGCTACCCAACCATTCCACCACTACTCTTTTCGTAATGAACATGGAAAGCAAGTAGCCACTTGACAAGCACTGCAATACAATATTTCTATGTACCAGTAATTTGTAGGAATATATAAGTATTTCTTTTTATTTCAGGCCCTTACAAAGCTTTGTCAACATTAGAATTGAAAGATGAATCGTTTACATCCGTAGCATTGGCTCCTGTGTTGGTTCGAACAGATAAATATTTAGTTGCAGTAGGTACAGAGTCTGGTGTTATCTATCTATACTTGTGGACACCAAGTGACCAATGGACGTTACTATCCACAATTAGTGGAAGGTAAGATACAAAGCCTTGTCAACATTAGAATTGAAAGCTGAATCGTTTACATCCGTAGCATTGGCTCCTCCTTTGATTCGAACATATAAATATTTAGTTGCAGTAGGTACAGAGTCTGGTGTTATCTATCTATACTTGTGGACACCAAGTGACCAATGGACATTACTATCCACAATGAGTGGAAGGTAAGATACAAAGCCTTGTCAACATTAGAATTGAAAGATGAATCGTTTACATCCGTAGCATTGGCTCCTGTGTTGGTTCGAACATATAAATATTTAGTTGCAGTAGGTACAGAGTCTGGTGTTATCTATCTATACTTGTGGACACCAAGTAACCAATGGTCGTTACTATCCACAATTAGTGGAAGGTAAGTTTTCAATTGAACATTCTCATGATTTTTTTTTTAATGCACGTATTTCTGAATTTACAAGATCCAGAATACGACCACCGAGATGAATCTTATATAATTGCTCATGATGTTTTTTTTTTTTTTTCTATCATGGAATGTTATGGTGGTGTAAGTAGCATATTATGCTACCCTGGGGACACCTGGACAAGATGTTGATAATTATGGTCACTTCCGTGTCCTCCAATAGTGGTAAATATTTCAAATTCACGAGGATAAAATTACATGCGTTGGCTGTGTTTGAACCCACGCCCTATTGTTTACCAGTCAGAGCGTCTTACCACTACACCACCGTTTTATTTACGGTCATTTCTGGTGAAACATGTATACCGGATCCTAGGATTAGGTCTTCGGGTGTTATTATGTTCAAAAACTTATATCTTCAAGTAATCTGTAAAAGGCATAAACTATTTTATTTTGCCATTTATTTTCCAGACACGGACACCAGTCAGTAGTAAACAGATTGCAATTCAGGCCCTGTATGGGAGCAGCCGGGACTGATGATGAAAATGTTCTTCAATTCTGTTCGGCGGGGAGTGATCATTTTGTTAAAATTTATCAAGTCAGTCTTGATAGGTAAGTTTTGTTTGTCTACTTTTAGTAATTCAAGTATGGTCATACGGTGCTAGTTGGACGCTACTGACCTACGTGTCAAAATATCGACACTACTGACCTATCAAGTCAGTCTTGATAGGTAAGTTTTGTTTCAACTATCGTGTCAAAATATTGTCACGATAGTTGAAATATTTTGGTACCGATAGTAAGATAAGAATCTCTCTAAAATTGATAATTAATCGACATAAAAACATGACCTCCGTTATGTCAGTTCCCGCAAATCGCTTGGAATGCCCAATTGCTGTTGTAGGCCCGAAAGTTTTCGAGAAGATGACTATCTCTCACCCCTAAGTTTTGTAATGTATATGCTTGGCTGGGTTACACAAGCTCAACCAGAGGAAGGAATTTGTGACCGAAAAATTGTAAAAAGAACGACTTTTTGTCCAGTATAATGAAACTGGAGACTAGAGTTATAAACACTTGAAAGTTGAAGTGATTCAAATGAAATAATACTAAAAACTTACCAGGGATGAATTTGATTTTCATATGTGTTAGGAAGCATTTGTGGTCATCATAATACGTCCCCTCTTTTTTATGAACATTCGGTCAGAATAATTTTTTTGTGACTCCAACAGTTTCAGAATAAATTGAGTTGTTTACTTAAAATGAGACATTGGGACACCGTGTATACTAGGATAGAAAAATATCTTATTTTGACCTCCTGAATTGATGGTGAGCTGATGCTGATGTTATTTTACACCCTGTATAAAATATCTTATTTATCGACCTGAGTGGATATTAAACCCGGAACCCTCGCTACGCAAGCCAAATATGCTGCTCACTTAGCCGCGAAGGTGACCAAAGGTTATGCGGTACATAATCTTATTAGATTCCTTACTACGTCATTCTATTATCATCTTAATTGTTACAATAAAATGGCAGACCTTTTTTTCTTTTCTTTTTTTTTGCATTCCATTTAACTGAGATCAGAATTCCAGTTAACTTTTGACCTAAATCTGGTAAACAAACATATATTAAACAGAGTTCACTAATAGATATAAATTAATTTTAACTCAACTAGCAATGTAACTATTAACCCTTTGTAACTCTAGTGGTGAATTTTAACATTTAACTGAGATCAGAATTCCAGTTAACTTTTGACCTAAATCTGGTAAACAAACATATATTAAACAGAGTTCACTAATAGATATAAATTAATTTTAACTCAACTAGCAATGTAACTATTAACCCTTTGTAACTCTAGTGGTGGATGCGAACATTTAAGTGAGATCAGAATTCCAGTTAACTTTTAACCTAAATCTGGTAAACAAACATAACATTTCGTTACCTAGTATGTAAATAAATAGACTACAAATATTTCAAAAGACAATGTCAATCCGGTTCGGAGATAAGGGGTGAACAGCTCTGGATCTATACCAGACCTATACCAGACCATCGCTTTTATAGCTTGGGCGTTGGTTGAAAAAATTAAATACTTATCACAATATATCTAAACGAAGATTGCAGTGATGATTGCAATCAGTCTCAATAGAGACCTGCAACCAGTTTAATAATAATAAATCTTGCAGTGATAATTGCAATCAGTCTCAATAGAGACCTGCAACCAGTTTAATAATAATAATAAAGCTTGCAGTGATAATTGCAATCAGTCTCAATAGAGACCTGCAACCAGTTTAATAATAATAAATGTCGCAGTGATAATTGCAATCAGTCTTAATAGAGACCTGCAACCAGTTTAATAATAATAAATGTCGCAGTAATAATTGCAATCAAGTCTCAATAGAGACCTGCAACCAGTTTGATAACAATAAAATTTTAAATAATACTTAGATTATAAATTTGTTAAGTAAAATATAAATAAAAGTGAAAAGATCTAATTGTCTGAAGCTGTACAATTATACTTACTTATCTATAATCTAAGTATTAAATAATTCGATGATTCTTGGTATGACATTCAAATTTTCGGTATGGGAGCGTTCAAATTTTCGGACAAGGAAGAGATGAATTAAGGATTAATCCCTCCTACCTACCGAAACGTTTTCTCGTGTGGCGTCCTTATTCAACTCTTTCTATTAATTGGTAGACTCGTCCTGAACAATTGGACGTAACAAACCACGGTGAGATTTGTTGAATATTTTTTTGGATGTTTGATTTGGTGGGTGGGCGTTGATGGGTAAATATGTCAGCAGGTCCGGGAGCTCTCATTTATACAGGGTCTTTTATACAACGGCAAGTGATAGAGACTTTAAATTCAGCCCATTACAAGAATTTCGTCTGTCTTTTATTGATAAGGAAAGTCGTGTGATGTTCATATCAATTATTTTTTATTTCTATCTCCCTCATTTCGGATCAGTAAACATTCCAGTGTGAGATAACAATGCGGAACCTAAACTTTGTGATTGAGTAATAATACAAGTTAGCGGCAAGGTCAAGCATATTTTGATATGAGAAAAAATATTAGTCTTTCCAATAATTATTGAACTTGAACGCTCAAAGTGCAATGGTTTGTAAAACGAGGCGTGCTAACTATTTACTAATAATAAGTATTTCAATGCTATCCATAAGCAGGAAGTTAAGCAACGTTCGGCGAGGTTTTACTAAGAGGGTTACCACGTAAATTCGTGCCTTCGTGATGCTGACAATTCCCGGACCAATCCAGGCTTGGTGAGGTCAATATAGATAGTTTTTTTTGTAAGTTTCCAGGGAATGAATTGTAAAAATAGCGACTCGAATAATCTTTTGGACGGTAAAATCTCTCGAATGGGCGGGCGCATGGCTGCACTAATTTCGAATACTTTATTCTGAATTATTAAAAAAATATTTGCGTTGTGAAGTATTTTCAAACACACATTTGGTCTTAATTTAAACTCCTGAAAATTGATAAATGGCTTTTTGTAAAAAAAAGAAAAAAAAATACCCTGTATGCCCGTAAAAGAGAGTTCCCGGACCTCCTGACACATTTACTCATCAACCAAAAAAAGTACACGTACCCATTAATGAAATCTATAGGGTCGTACACCGTGGAGATCCGTTGAAGTAAGTTTCTTTTTTTTTAAAAAAAAACATTATTGGCCGTTGTTGGACGGTACATACGCAATAGAGGCATAGCCGTAAAAACGTTTTCTAACATCTCTCATTGGGTTAAAATTGGTTAAAAGTATTCAAAGTTTTTGTAAACAAACCTCAAGTGGGCCCCCCGGTTACAAATCCAAATCTATAACTGATAAATAATCAACGAGAAATTTGACACACATGATTCTTTTTATTATGGAGGTACGTAATGAGTAAGGAAAAAAATAGTAAATTGAACTGGAAACGAGTTACCGTTAATAATTAATGATCTTTCTTAGCGGCTAAATGAGATAAACAAAAAACACCTTCAATATGAAATTTTCCGTTTTCTTCTCGATTCGATTTTGGTTTATTATTTTCAATAATGAACCTTTGGAATCGTCACGGAAAAAAAAAATTACCACCCGCCAAAATTTAATATTATACGTTTCAAGGTACGTAGAATATAGGTCTCATCTGGGCTCTAATTGTGCCCTGAAACTTTTGGGTGCAGTCGAATACACCCTTGGCGATTTTTGCCGCTTTTTAGCGGTTTTCAGTATTGCTGTCCAAAAGGAGAATGGTAAGAGCTAGAGATTTGAAATTTTGTATGTATGTCATATTTGGGGTTTCAGATAGCTTCGAAAGTTTTGGGTGCAATCGAATACCCTTGGTAATTTTTCCCGCTTTTTTAGCGGTTTTCAGTATCGCTGTCTAAAAGGAGAATGGTAAGAACTAGAGATTTGAAATTTTGTATGTATGTCATATTTGGGGTCTCAGCTAGCCCCAAAACTTTTGGGTTCAATCAAATATACCGCTTGTGGTTTTTACCGCTTTAAAGCGGTTTTCATTAATCCTGTCTAAAAAGAGAATGGTAAGAGCCAAAGAATTCAAATTTGATAGGTATGTCAAATTTATGGTCTAATTACGACCCAGATTTGGAATCGTCACGAGAACCCCCTCAATTTTTTTGAGGGGTACCCCCCAATTTTTTTTTTGCCAGAAAAATAACCCAGGTGTCACATTGGCAGAGTTTTTCTTTTACTTTTACCATTCGATCCAGAATCACGCGACCTTTCATTTGATACGTTACACATGCATCTCCGAAGTCGAAAAAATCACCACACTGAAGGAAAAAATCAAATAAAATAAATTATTATTTGAATGTAGAATTTGACAGAATTTGGTTACTTTTAAAAAATAGGTTATCCTATTTAAAAAAAAAACGAAAGTTGACCTTGAAATAACCTTGAACGACAATCTAAACAGATCTTCCAAAGGTCACCACAATATGACCCCCTTGATATCGTGAAATTTTGGTGAGAATATATTTTTTGTATTCTGAACATTTTCGGAGATATTTAGAGTGTGTACATTACAATGGAGCACCCCGTATTTAATATATAATTTGCAAATAAAAATCTTTTAATTAAGTGATAACTAAATTACTTTTCAATTTTATAGTACTACATGACGTAACTATGTTAATAGATTACATTTTTTATTCTTCAAAAAAAAAAACATCTTATTATTTTTTTTTTTTTCAATTTGGCTTAACGTCTCTTTAACATCTCTCTCTGTAGCAATAGTTCCCCATTGCGGTTTGCTGTTACTAGTGATTACTAGTATGTTTTGAGGTAGCGGCACCTGTTGTTGACTTATCCGCTACTTTAACATCTATTGGTCATTCGAGACGGGGGTTTTACCCTCCATTCGTTGGAAACTTGCAAAAACCAGCTACCCACATTGACCTCATCCAGCCTAGATTGGACCAGAAAAATAGGCAGCATCACGAGGCCGCAAACCCACGTGGACACCCACATGGTACAACCTCCCTGGACGTTGCATAACTTTAGTGATCGAACGGGAAACTGGTGTATTCAACGTGCCATAGACGCTGGATACCCTCTTGAATTTTTCAACACGTGTGCATTTTTTTCCTTTTCATACAATTTTCCCTTATTGATTGTTAGAAAAAAAGAAAGCTCAACTTTTCGAAAAAAAAATTTTGGAAATTTATTTTATGAAAGTCGCCGCGCATGATCCAGTATGAAATTCTCCGCTTCCCTCAAAAACTCATCTCCTTAAAGCGCAATGTTATATTTTTGCATTCTATTCAATTGAAAACATTTTTTTAGTATATGTTTTAGGCTTGTTCATAAATAGAACTAAAATAGGTATTTTATTCGAGAAATAATTGTTTAAAAAATTTATTAACATAAATAGTTATAATATTAAATTCGCCATGTGGACCTGATGGAGGGATTTTCATAACCAAACAAAATAAATGTTTTATTTTATTTATTTATTTTAAAAAAGAGTTTATTTTTAAAACATATTAATTTGGTGTTGTGTTTTTGTGTTAAGTTTTTTTTGTTCCTGTTGTTGTTCTTTTTAATAAATTAAATCTAATTATTTAATTTATTAAAAGTAATAATTAGGGTAAGATTTTTTTTTACTAATTATTTATTTAATTACTATCACAGTTAAAACAGTGTATATTTTTAGGAAATATGATTACGTTTGGTGTGACAAGTCCTATGTATTTCTGTGAAAACTATACCTATAACGCGTTTTCCGTGTATAATTATTAGGTTATATACATTTTTTAGTAGACACGATACGATTCTACGAATCGTGTCCAATAAAAAATGTTTATAACCTAATAATGTTACGTAATTCATAATTATATACTAGCCGTTCTGTAAATTGTAGACCTCACTCACACAAAATGATTCAATGGTGGAATACAGATTGTGTACCGAAATTTAGGATAAAAAACACCGCCAAAAATTCTTTCCAGGACTTTCGAGGTCGCAAACTTAATTTTACTCGGCTGGTAGTATACCATATTTTACTCGCATGGTACCATACAGGAAAAATATCATTAATTTGGGCCCAAAAACTGTTCAGTCAATTCTAAATACTAATAGGCCAATTCTGTAACCCTAGTAACTGTATGTCCATAGCAAATATCATTAAAATAGTTCGATAGTTATCGTGATACAAATAAAAGAAAAATCATGGAGCTAAAACTAGACCTTCACTTGGTTTGGTAGTCTCCACTTGCCTCGTCAGACACTTGTTGGCCAATGAGTTACACAACTAATCGGCCAATTCTGTAACCCTAGTAACTGTATGTCCATAGCAAACATCATCAAGATAGTTATCGCGATACAAATAAAAGAAAAATCATGAAGCTAAAACTAGACCTTCACTTGGTTTGGTAGTCTCCACTTGCCTCGTCAGACACTTGTTGGCCAATGAGTCCCACAAACTAATCGGCCAATTCTGTAACCCTAATATCTGTATGTCCATAGCAAACATCATCAAAATAGTTCGATAGTTATCGTGATACAAATAAAAGAAAAATCATGGAGCTAAAACTAGACCTTTCCTTTAATCATATGTTAGTAGTCCCCGCTTACTCTGTCAGGTACCTTAGAGGCATAGCCATTCCGTATGGTACAGTCAAACGAGCTTTCTATGACATAAGTTGCTATTTTGGCGACGTGTGACAAAGTGTCAATTATTAAATAACTTTTGAAAAGCTCAACTTTAACTTTGAATACATCTGAAAATACATAAATTTTCTTTCACTTTTCAAAAATGAAATTGAAAAGATTTTATTTGAGATTTCAAAATTAATTCTTAGCTAGCGTCTATGGCACGTTGAATACACCAGTTCCCGTTAGATCACTGAAGTTAAGCAACATCCAGCGAGTTTGTACCATGTGGATGTCCGCGTGGGTTTGCGCCCTCGTGATGCTGTTTTTTCCCGGCCCAACCCGGGCTGTGTGAGGTCGATGTGGGTAGCTGGTTTTTGCAAGTTTCCAGCGAATGGAGAGTAAAACCCCCGTCTTGAATGACCAATAGATGTTACAGAGACGTTAAGCCAAATTAAAAAAAGAAATCCCCTCCGGTCGACGCTGAAAGTATCCCAAGTTTTGATTGTGACAAGAATAAGTTTTACGTATTTCAGTGTTTTTTGAATTTCGAAACTGTTTTCAAGATATTTAGCTGTGCCGTTAGGCCAAATTAAAAAAAAAAAAATCCCCTCCGGTCGACGCTGAAAGTATCCCAAGTTTTGATTGTGACTAGAATAAGTTTTACGTATTTCAGCGTTTTTTGAATTTCGAAACTGTTTTCAAGATATTTAGCTGTGCCTCCTTTGTTTTGAGACATCCTTTACATCGGACAAACATTAGAATTGAAAACAACAAATCTAAAAGTGACCTTCGTGAGAGAATTATACTTCAATATTGAAATTGAACGATTAACTTTGACCCCCTGATTGATTAAAATGATTCGTTTTACCTTTGAATAACATTAGGTATCTATGATAGTTTTAGTTTACGTAGTATCAAGTCAGGAACTATGTGATAGTAATATCATATTACATTGATATTAGATATTAATATCATAGAATTATGATATTAGATATTAATATCATAATTCTAAATATCATAGAACTATGATATTAGACTGGATCCGCATCCCTTTGTCGGTTCTAAATCTTAAAAAAATGATATCGTGTGGGACACTTTTGCTACTTAGCGTTGACCGATAGAAAGAAATACGTTTGCCCCCCCCGCGTAAATTATACTTCTCACACCGTCTGCCGTGATCGTCATTTTTGGCGTTGACCGATTTTGATAAAATTTGGTATGTAGGTCCCATATATGGTGTCTTAATTGTGCCCTAAAACTCAACCGCTGTCAGTCACATGTATAGGTTTCCATATAAGGCTTATATTTTTGGGACCTATATTCCCAATTTCATCAAAATCCATCAACGCCAAATGGCAAAAATGACCAACACGGTGGACTAACGTTTTTTTTCATTCAATTTTTCGTACCTTGAAACGTATAATATCAATTTTTGATTGGGAATATCATTTTTTGTGACGATTCCAAAGGCTAAGTTTTGAAAATAATAAACGAATACACACGTTGTTTTCTCTTAAATTTTGACTAGCTCCCAGCTACGGGCTAAAATACAAGCACCGAGCACTAGAGTTATGAAGCGTTATTGTGTCTAGACAGACTGACTGACCGAGTAACTTACATTCTCAATTTTTTCAATTTATTGTTTGTTTTTCATTATAATTTGCAAACAACATTTATCACGATATTTGCTTTCAAATCGTACCGTAGAGTATTCCCAAATTTTGTTCGCTTTTTCTTTGTTTTCGAATCATACTAGTGATTCTGTGAACTGTAGACCTCACTCATTTAAAGTCACCATTTAGGTAAATATTATGAATGTCTAGATTGTCCAGGCCAAATATCATCCAAATCGGATGAGACGTTCGAGAGTTATCGTGGTACAAAAAGATAAACAAAAGAAAAATATTGTTGTTAATAATAGACCTTCATATTTGTGAACGTTATTGAACTCCACTTTTGACCCCGGTATACATCCCGAAATGCACTTCTATGTATACGTGTATGTGTGTATGTTTGTTTGTTAAGCGATACAAGCCACAATTTTCATCCGATTTTGACGAAATTTGGTATACATGTTTAGGACATGAAGGAAATTCGGGCCCAGGGGACCCGATATTGCGTTTTTTAAATGAGTTATCTTTTTAGCGGTTTGCTATAGAAACGTAAAATTTTGATATGTTATGGCTGATGTTAAGGGCTATTCCCCCCCGGGGGGAGGGTCCCCATTTTCTTTTTCATTTTTTCTTTTTTAAAATGATTTTTTAAAATTTGATTAAGATATTTTTTTTCTATAAATGATTACATAACTAACGTGAATACCTGATCATCTTGATCCACTAGTGTTAGCTGATTTCCGCAACTTCTTAGCCGTCCTTTCTGCTACCGTTTAAGTTGTATAGTATTGTAACAGACAACCCTCGCCACATACGTTCAAACACAAATTTCTGATTTATTATTTAGACTAGCGGGCGTACCCTATACTTCGCCACGACTAAATTTTTCATCTTTTTTTTTTCAATTATATTTAACTTTCTCATTTTAAGTTGATACACATTTGATGCTATTCTTTAACTTAGTGAATTTTATCGAAAAGTTAGCCATGACTCAAAAACGGATTAACATTGTTTATTTTGATAATTTTCCTGAGGTCCTATGTTTTTTTTGGGGGGAGGGCNGGGGGGGGGGGGGGCTGGCTCACCATTATTTCTCTATCTCTTACCCTTCTAGTCAAACAATTTCAGACAAACACACACATTCAAACATGCACACAACATATTTCACATTTAATATATTTAGAAGAAGATCAACCTGGACGTGAATTTCGCGAAGACAAAGACAGTGTTCTGTACTTTATTCACAATTATTATGGACCTTACATCCAGTCGATGCCCCTCGATGTGGCACAAATATCTGTTCCCCCTTCTTTCTTTTGCAATTAAAGAAACATAAACTTCTTTTATTGGACCTAATTGAACAAGACAAATATGCTGATGGCGCAAATTGTTTCTAATTGATATTAATATTGCAGTCTACGAATAGTTTATGAACATACTAGCTGAGTACCCGAACTTCGTTTCGAAAAGATGACAGAAAAAAATGATAATAAATCTGACTCTTCATTAATAATAATCGACGTACAACCGTTTAAACGCGATGAGAGCATACACATAGATTACATGTTACATACATGCGGAGTAGTAACGGGTTGTTAAGCTGTATAGAACGTGTTGGGAGTAGTATTGGGTTAGGTTGCAAAAAAAAAAAAAATGCATGTTGAAGTCTGCTGAGGTCGTAGACCCAGCCTTACCTTGGGCAGACTTCAACACGCATTTGATTTTTTTTGGAACCTAACCCAACACGTTCTAGCCAACAAACGTGTTCAATTCTATTAAATTATATCGGAACTAACCGCTTTTGTACATATTTTTATTTAAATCAAACAAAAATTTGAATTTCCATACAAAAATTTGAAAATCGGCCGTAACTCAAAAAAGGTTGGAGGGCTTTCAACTCTGATATTTTTTTTTACCGTTTCTAATAGTATTCTATGATTTTCCATACAAAAATCGAAAAATCCGCCGTACCTCAGCCGGTTGACTCGGTTGTAGAGTTTTGAATTCTAATAATTTCACTGGTGACCCAGTCTTTCGTTTTTTTTGGGGGGGGGGGGATTTCCATTCCCATCAGTTGTTCTATACTCTTACCGTTTCTAATAGTATTATATGATTTCCCAAACAAAAATCGGAAAATTGGCCGTAACTCGAAAACAGTTGTATATTTTTGAAATGTGATAATATTTCTGGGGTCTCAGGCTATGGTTTTGGGGGGTTCATTCCCATGAATTTTTCTATATCTCTTACCGTTTTGGCTAAACAATGAGTTTTGTCAAAATTTTATTGTGGCCGATTCCGGATTCGAACTTGTAAACCTTGAATGGCTAGTCACAATTTTGCAAAATATGTCCTAAATAAAGGATAAAGATGTTACCTAAAACTTTCTCGCTTTGAGTTGATATGTTGTCGCGACAAATCTGAAGATATTGGCCAAAATTCGGAAAATTTTGAGCAAGAAATTGGAAAATCGGCCGTAACTAAAATGGCCGGACAATACCGTGCCTATAACCTTGTTGGGTAAAAACAAATAAGTGTGCAAAGTTTCGTACAATTCCGAGCTGTAGTTCGTAAGTTATAAGCGAACAAACAAACAGACATTCACTTTTATATATATATAGATGGCCAAACATGGGTGCAAGATGAAGTAGTGTAGAATTACTTTTTGGTAAACCCAACGGCTTCTTCTCAATTTTTGTGGGTATCATAGGCGCATTTCCAAGCGCCTCATCTACTCTGTACTAATCTCTTAAATCTTCTACCAAACCAAATGTTTTTACTCTGAACTCTGGTAATAGCGCCACTGACATTAAAGTAGCTACTTAATCGTCCTTGCGTGATGAGTGAACCCCGAACTCACAAGCACTGAGTCAAAAAATTTCAGACCCGGGCCTCTCGCGTCCAGTGCCACTATGATATCCACTAGACCAGGAGGAGTGTCACTGCAAGATGGAGTAAAAAACTCTGCCAATGTGGCACATGGGTTTATTATTTTTGTGGCAAAAAATAATAATAAACCTTTTTTATTATTATTTTTTTGTGACGATTCCAAATCTGGAGCGTAATTAGACCCTAAATTTGACGGACCTAGCAAATTTGAAGTCTCTGGCTCTTATCATTCTCTTTTTAGACAAGATTAATGAAAACCGCTTTTAGATTAATGAAAACCGAGGGTTAGGGTTCAATCCCCAGCAGAGGCAGGAATTTTTCCTTTATAATTTGAGTATTTGACCACATAAAAGTAGAGTTCTAAGGGTTAGGTGGTAGAAAATGCCTCAGGCATTAACATCGCCCAGTGGTAACCTTCCACTCAAGAGACTTTTTTTTTATAACTGATGGTGAAAAATAGCACGGAAAGCAACTCTGCGAATGGAGGATAGCACCCCGTCACGAATGACCTTATTCTGGAAAATATTTTGGCCAGAAGGAATTCTATAGCCAGGGAAAATGACGCATATAGAGTTGCGGACATTAGCTAGTGGACATACTATAGTCCTAAACTGACATTCATGCTATGGAGGTCATCATGGATGAGTAAATACGGAACAAAGGTGCAGCTTGTGGAACTGCATATGACAAACAAAGATTCATTTGAGCAGTTGCATAATTGCATTCTCCATACCAGGTGGAAGGATTAACTTTATTAGTTCGTTTCAGTTTTCTCATCCACCTGGAACTATCATAAGATTCACCCGGAATCAAGTTAAACTTGTGATGGTCTGATTCACTTGGTCGAAATTCGTTTTGTCCCAGATCATTCAGTCCAGAATTCTGTCATTTTATTGTAAAACTAGCTGTTTCGCCCGTGCTTCGCTACGATTCTTATATTGCTATTTTTATTCTACAGGGTGATTCATTTTTTTCAAGGACCATGGAAATTCCCGGGGGGGGGTATGGTTTGTGTCCACCCTGTATATCGCAACCTTTAAAAATCAAGATTTAAATGTTTCACCAGGCGCCTTAGAGGCAAGGCCATTCTTACTTTTTAGTATTTTCTAAATTTGATTTTACCCGTTCCCGGTTCCGAACTCGTAACTCTGGAATGGCTGGCCATACCCTTGCAGAAACTGTCCTAAAATAAGTACTAAAGGGCCATCTAAAACTTTCTCGCTTTGAGTTGATATGTTGTCGCGACAAAATTTATCGGACCGTGACCGTCCGATTTTTGAGAAGAAATTAGAAATTTGGCCGTAACTCGAGAACGGTTTGACATATTTTAATTCTAATAATTTTCCTGGGGTCAAAATTAATTTTATCCCAGCTCATTCAGACCAGAATTCTGTCATTTTGTGGTAAAACGTAAATGAATATTTCTTTGTGTTATTATGTCACAATGTTTGTGGGCATCATAGCATTACAAGGTATTTTCAACATTCACTCCAATATCACTAAGCCTAAGCTACTCTTCAACAATATTTACCTTATAATGCTACCACTTGGCGCTATTACCATATAGCTACTCAATTGTATGGAAATACAGCTCTAAATAAGTTGATATTTACTGGTAAAAGTTTTTATTGTCATCATACATCTTTTCTTGAAGGCTAATAATTATAATTAAATAATGGCCCCAGAACCATGTCAATCACTGCTATATATAATTACATTAGTAACATAATACTATTGTAGAGTTGCTTTCTGTGTTATTTAACACCATTAGCTCATGTGGATTAGGTTCTTGAAGGTGTCACCATCATGTTCTCACAAATCTCGAGTATGAAACCCCCAATTTCTCAGGAGGAGAAAAATTGCAAAAAAGGGGTCATATTTTGATTTTTTTTCTTCTTCTTTATTGCAAATTACAAAAACTTGGTATAGAGGGGGTTGTGTCAGACTTAAGTCCTTAATATATTATCTAACTGTTCAAAGTAATCACTATCTTTCCGGTATTATAATATTTTCATATGTTTGGGATTAAGTCTGACTTAATTCAAAATCACTAAACATTGAAGTAATGCAATACTAGTGGTATGAAAGATATAACTTTGCCTTGTATCAAAAATGCAAAACTCGATTTTTTCCAACTATTTTTTTGTATCTTTCAAATTACTCTTTATTACTTTTGTTGAGACATATATCATTTGTACCGCTGGATGGAGCTTGTTCTCCTGAATCCAACGATACCCATATCGAAAAATGACATTTTACGACTTATCCTCCCTTTTTGCCGTAACATGCGAGATATATTTTTCACAATAGAAGTTAGTAAGGTCAAATAGATTTTTCAAAATAGATTTCATCATTGTTTTCTCCTTCATAAGATTGTCCGCCCCAAACGCTTTGTGTTTGGCTTTGTGAGCTGTCCATCGTCGGAATTCGGAATACCTCACATTTCACATGATGTTAAAAATACATTACACTCTGACACAATGTAAATAAATAAACTTATGATAAATGGGTCTGTATTGTACGTATACAGAGTGGGATTGGACAAGAGATTTATGCCTACTTACCCCCCCCATCCGANCCCCAAATAAGATGTTTTATCAAGGTACGTTGAATCCATGATTTTTTTTAATCCATCCGTCCTCGTTTAGATGCACTTTTAATGGACTTGGGTTTTTAGGTTCCATTAGGGACGAATGGGTTGTTGGTGTATTCGTAAGACACTGTTAACAGTAGGACCTGGGTTCTACAGGGTGATCCATTTATGTTCTGCAGGGTGACCCATTTATGTTCTACAGGGTGATCCATTTATGTTCTATAGGATGATCCATTTATGTCCTGCAGAGTGATCCATTTATGTTCTGCAGAGTGATCCATTTATGTTCTGCAGGGTAATCCATTTATGTTCTACAGGGTGATCCATTTATATTCTACAGGGTGATCAATTTATATTCTACAGAGTGATCCATTTATATTCTACAGGGTGATCAATTTATATTCTACAGAGTGATCCATTTATATTCTACTGGGTGATCCATTCCTATTCTACAAGGTGATTCATTTATATTCTACAGAGTGATCCATTTATATTCTACAGGGTGATCAATTTATATTCTACAGAATGATCCATTCCTATTCTACAAGGTGATTCATTTATATTCTACAGAGTGATTCATTTTTATTCTACAGGGTGATCCATTTATGTTCTACAGGGTGATTCATTTATATTCTACAGAGTGATCCATTTATATTCATTGCATTTAAAATACACGTCATTGTTTTCTTATTTGTTTTGACATCTATATAAAATAGTCCTTGCTCGAAACGTCTGACTTTGCGAAATTTCGCCATGGAATATTATACACAACAAAAACGTGGTACTATTATTTCCAAAATGGCCGTACAATTGTTTTACTACGATCTTTGTTCCCCCGACGCATCATATTGGCGATTATACCTATCGTCTGATTGGGTTCGTGGCTTATTGGAAAAGACCTTAAATTTTAAGTAACCCCACAGGCACAAGCCTCACACCATCGTCAAATCAGGCAATCGCGCAAGACAGACAGAATCGCCACATTTGATATCAGGTGTCTAACCCCACAGAAATAAGCCTGCCACCGTCAAATCAGGCGATCGCGCAGGACAGACATAATCGCCACATTTGATATCAGGTGTCTTGGGCTCAAAGTAAAGCAACTGTGAAGCCATTTTGAATATAAATATAAGCCATTTTGAATATATATTTGAATATATGGCGTTGTGGTGGTGTGTCATGATCGAAGGCAAATGTTCGCATTGACTGACGTTTGGAACAAGGGTTGTTTCATAGAAATCTGAAAACAAATGAAAAAATAACGGGTATTCTACGTATCTTGAATCATAAAATATAACTTGTTTCCAAAGGTTCATTATTGAAAATAATGGACAACCCAAAACAGACACCCTGTATGTGAAAATAATAAATTTTGGCACTGTCTACTAAGGTAAAAGTAAAAAGTATTCTCTTTAGAGGGTGTTTCGGAAGTAACAAAAAACACGACCGGGGAGGTGTCGTGCTGCCAAGTCGTTTTTTTTTTTTTTTTTGAAATTCTACAAACTCAGCAACAGCTGTTATTTAATGACATCATTCTTTGCACGCATAGCAAATTTATTCTCACACTCTTTTAATTTTATTTCATAGAAGATTCAAGGTAAAAAGAATGTCACTTCTTTAAATACATTAATTGGCTGAACGAAGTGAGGTCTAGTTTTAACACGACATAATTTCTAGTTATTTTAAACAAAATATCATATAGTAGACAGTAGGTATACTCCTCGTTTATCTCCAGGAGTAATTGAGGGTATAAAAAAGAAATTGGCGAGGCGTAGCCGTAAAAATATAATATAACATTTTATATGCACTTTAGCCTTAACCAGAGTAGTTGGGAAACGGTTTTACGGGAGATTTTTTTTTTTTTCCCCTCGACTAAACACAAGGACTACCAGGC
>CM022880.1:4977307-5019225 GCA_012654025.1 Pachypsylla venusta | reverse complement strand
CAAAACTCAAATTCAATTTGGAATAACTCCGGCCTTGTTTTGAGTGCAGGTCTAAAATAAATCCCAAAATATTTATAATATATTTTATGAGAATTTCTTCTTTTGCAAAACTCAAATTCAATTTGGAATAACTCCGGCCTTGTTTTGAGTGCAGGTCTAAAATAAATCCCAAAATATTTATAATATATTTTATGAGAATTTCTTCTTTTGCAAAACTCAAATTCAATTTGGAATAACTCCGGCCTTGTTTTGAGTGCAGGTCTAAAATAAATCCCAAAATATTTATAATATATTTTATGAGAATTTCTTCTTTTGCAAAACTCAAATTCAATTTGGAATAACTCCGGCCCTGTTTTAAGTAAGATCACAAGTAGATCTAAAAATACTTTGATTTTTTTCTCTTTAAATGAAACCTAAAACCTCCCTTGAAAACGACTAAAATTTGAAATCAACTACAAAATTTTTCTTTTGAAATAGAAAAAAACTAGCGTTTCGTCTTTTTTCGAATTTCGAAGCAGGTATCAAGATATTGACGAGCTTCGCTCCTTCTTTTAGAAATTCTGTAGAATAATTATTCTAAAAAGGTACTTTGGTGTGTTTGTTACCTTTGGACGTAACTTCACCCAGTTGCACCCCAGATCTACCAAAAATGTCTGTTTAAACTGACCGGAGGCAATGAAAAAGTGACTTCTCCTAATAAGAACATAAGAAAGTGAGAAAATTTGTTTAATTTATCCCATGCGTTAGAGGAACGGTGCTAGTGTACATAGAGCTACTTGCAGTCGGGGAGAATATTATGCTATCTGCATAATTATCAGCTGATTGAGTGTGCACAGCAACGTCGTTATCATTCCAAGATAACAAAAGAAAATCGTACTTGGTATGCATACTGTAATCTAAGAGTATTTATATAAATTTCTAGCTGTTTCGCGTTTTGCCCGTACGATTCTTATATTGCTATTTTTGTTTTTTCAAGGACATTGGAATTTAGGGGGGGAGAGTATGGGTGTGTGGCCACCCTGTATATTGCAACCTTTAAAAAACCAAGTTTTAAACTTTGCGCCAAGGGCCTTAGAGGCACGGCCATTCTGACTTTTTAGTAGGTATTTTCTAAATTTTATTTTACCCGTTCCCGGTTTCGAACTCTGGAATGGCTGGCCATACCTTTGCAGAAAATGACCTTAAATAAGGACTAAACGGCCACCTATAACTTTCTCGCTTTGAGTTGATATGTGGTCGCGACAAAATTTAAGATATCGGACCGTGACTATCCGATTTTTGTAAAGAAACTAGAAATTTGTCCGTAACTCGAAAACGGCTTCATATATTTTATTTCTGATAATTTTCCTGAGGTCTTAGATCATGAATTTGGGGGAGGGGGGGTCCATTCCCATCAATTTTTTGCTATCTGCTACCGTTTGGGCTGTGGTATTGTAACAGACAACCCCTACAACATAGGTTCATAGATACAAAGGTCCAAGATACATAGGTCACATGGAGCCAAGTCCGGTGAGCGGGGACACCATTCCCTAGGACTTCACCTACCTATCCAGCTGTTTTGAAGACTTTGGTCTAAGAAGGCTCGAACTTTGCCGTCGAAGTGGGCGGGACAACCATCTTGTTGGAACATTATTTCTTACTAAACCACTCATTTGGGATCATAAAAACTAATTTCTAGTCATTTTTACCTACCATTTAGGTGCGGCCGCAAAGGGTCCATGTCACATGTTCTACCCTGTAATTCGTGAACGGTAGATCCTGGAGAGCTCTGGTTTCCTGAAATGAACTCGTACTAACGAGACCTTTAACATAACTTGATATACCTTCTCATTTAAGATTTTGAACCCAGCCGGTGCCCAGCCTAAACGGCTGGGCGAGACCAAATTTTTTTTAGTCTAAAATTAATCCCCCTAAAATCTAAGGGATACCTGTTTTTACGTTTTCTTATATTTTCAGCCATTCTCGAGATACGGGGATGGGGTGAGACTTTATGGACACCCTGTATATATTAGAGTGCTTACATTTTAATTTACAAATTATATTTTTTGTCTTCTTTAATGCTTGTAATTTACATCTCGTTTACACAAGAACTTTTCATTGATCACGGGGGGGCCTTCATAGTTACATCCTGAGTAGGGGAGGGGGCTATTAGTATTGTTATCATTATTAAATTACGTCACAATAATAGGAAGTTTAAAGTTATAAATACCCCTGTTCTCATTTACTCTATCATTAGGTCCTGAGAGGGGGGGGGGAAGTTATGAGCGAGATTTTCAGAGAGACTTTTATCAGTACCAAACTATTTCAAATTTTGTGAGTGTGACAGCAGCACGGACATCCCCAAGGAGCCAGCTAGTATTTTTTGTAAACGTTCTCAACGACTCTCACTGTGTCTCCAGGCGAAGGAAGACGGCCACTCCAACTGGATCTGTTCATAATACTGATGCCTCTAGATTGGTCGGGTTTGATGGACAGTTGAATAAATTATTTACATCATGAGCAGCCAGTATACGTAGAGGACAACAATCAGATACCTCAGGGTTCAGCAAGGATTTATATACCACACCTTTAAAGAATTATCTGGAGCAGCACGGCTGAAATGAGCAGCTCCATCGGAAGGAAAACACAGTGAGTTGTCGTCGGATCGGTGTTAATGGTATTTGGTCGTGCCTGGTGTACAGGTAGTCCCGTTGCGAAGAAAGTGGTCACCTACTTCTACCTGGCTCGAAGTTGCTTAACTTCAGTGATCCTACGGGAACAAGTATATTTAACGTGTCATACACCCTGGCTGAAGGGTTTTTATTATTCTTAAGCACCTAAAGCATTCAGGATTCGTATAGGGACATGGGATAGCTTTTATGTTGATTAATTTATTTGATAATCATTTTTACAGAGATTTTTATCATACTATTGGTACCAAACTATTTCAGATGATTGTGGGCATGGCAAGAGCACGGAAATGGCCATACCTAGTGAAGCAGTATTTTATATTCTTTGTATTGTTCACTTTAAATTTATGTTAATAGAGTTTTAAATGTTGTTCCCATTGTACTCTTAGCACGTGTTATTTGCCTAACATGTGTAATTTATAGATGAATGCTAATTCTATTGATAAGCACAATCAATCCTCATCAATTTGGTCTGCCTGAGTAGATATCAACTGCGTGTAATTTATAGATGAATCCTAATTCTATTGATAAGCACAATCAATCCTCATCAAATTGGTCTGCCTGAGTAGATATCAACTCCGTGTAATTTATAGATGAATCCTAATTCTATTGATAAGCACAATCAATTCTCATCAAATTGGTCTGCCTGAGTAGATATCAACTCCGTGTAGTTTATAGACGAATCCTAATTCTATTGATAAGCACAATCAATTCTCATCAAATTGGTCTGCCCGTGTAGATATCAGCTCCGGAAGTTGTTCATTAATTTGCACTAGGTATATGTTTCAGGCGGGAGATAATGTCCGCTCTTATTCAGACAAATTGTTTATATTGCTGTGTCTAACATAATATTTGAATAAATTAATTGAGGTCTATTATTATTATTATTTAACTCTTTATTGAATTAACTTTATAAAATAAATAAAGATAGAATGAAGAGGAAAGAGAAGAGAAAAAGAGGTGTAGAGAGGAAAAAAGTTATGACTCTGGTCCACTGGATTATGTAGCCACCGAGGGAAACATGTGAATACAGAAGATTTGATATTAGGAAGGGTATCCAGCCTTTTAAAAAAACTCTTTATGAAACCAATGATGAAAGGTCATCAGCACAATGTGAGTGCCTACGCAGTTCCTATGGATACTATGGGAGGGAAGCAAGCAAGGTTTACCTTTTCTGGAAGGGGTATAGCTAAAGAATGTAGGCACTGAACAAAAGGTTGTGGCATGGTGGAATAAAAAAAAAGTAACGCCAAACCCAAATAGAATTGGGAAAAGATGAAATTGAAGGAGGAGACTCGTCCACTGGAATATTGAATGCAACGCGAAGCAATCAGTCCTAGCGGGATCCTAAGCTTCATCAGGGAATTAGATCCTTTCTAGTTTAACAAAGGGGCACTGGGCTAGGTAAAAAAGAACTTATATAGGTCACAGTGATTATATAGCCAAAAGCCCTACCAATACCAATAGTCCGCGAGGCCCAATGTTCTCATTGGCATTTTTTTATTCTTTTTTTATGATAATAGCACGACTGAATTTGAATAATATTGATGCACCTGACCAATTAAATAAGACGGCCTTTGTTTTTCTGTTTCAGGTTTCAACATGACTGAAAATATCAGACTCACAAATTTAGTTGATAAGTAAGTACATGAAATAGTTTTAATTAAAACGAAGCATGGTCCAATGTATTTAAGTAGATCTTATTATTTGAGTTTACTTAAATATAAGTATCCTAACTTTACATGAAATAGTTTTAATTAAAACGAAGCATGGTCCAATGTATTTAAGTAGATCTTATTATTTGAGTTTACTTAAATATAAGTATCCTAACTATACATGAAATAGTTTTAATTAAAGCGAAGCATGGTCCAATGTATTTAAGTAGATCTTATTATTTGAGTTTACTTAAATATAAGTATCCTAACCATACATGAAATAGTTTTAATTAAAGCGAAGCATGGTCCAATGTTTTTAAGTAGATCTTATTATTTGAGTTTACTTAAATATAAGTATCCTAACCATACATGAAATAGTTTGAATTAAAGCGAAGCATGGTCCAATGTATTTAAGTAGATCTTATTATAGCCATCAAAATCTTTTCCGTAAACTCATATCAATCTGTTTGTACCATTTTAATTAATCATGCATCTATAAATGGGAAGAACGGTTGATTTCGTGAGAAAAACCATTACTACTACTACTACTGCTACTACTACAAAAGTATTTTGTAATCGGATGAATGAATTGAGAATGCGAAAATAGAAACATTATTTTTTATGTTTATTTTTTTAACAAGTATAGCTTCTTTATGTTTCCCCTCTTCAATAGGTCCCGTCCCGAGGCTTGTAATTCCAGGCTGGTAGGATTGAAGGGACAGTTTAACAAATTTTTATTTATTTATCGTATGGTATAATATCATGACAGAATTACAATCATTATCACTACAAGAATATGTCTTAAATCTAAATAAAATATAAATATATCTTCATATTTCAATACAAAACTTTGACTTTAAATTTAGAGGAAAGTAAAATATNATAAAGAGAGAAAAATAATATATATATATCCCCACTACCATCACTATGCTAGGCAACCTAAACCATGCACAATCAGCCTAGCCTCAGTTCACTAGATGATATCGTAACAGACGAAAGCGCTCGTGACTCATCAATTTACTTGTAGTCGATACAAAATTAAGTAGAAATTCTTATAAGTAAAATAAAGTTAAACAAAAAAATGACTAAAAATAAAGACTAAAGCAACGAACAAAACTAGGGAATAATTGGTCCGCAGATGTCTTTAAGGTTGAGGAGAGGGAGATAGGGGAGGTTCCATGAATTTTAATACGATTATTGTTTGTTTTCAGAAATAATGAAACTCTCATACACTTGCTCAAAGGTAGTTTGGGGACAGGAATATTGGCCATGCCAAATGCGTTTGTCAATGCCGGTCTTGTAATTGGTACTGTAGGAACAGTTTTCATTGGAATCTTGTGTACATATTGTCTCCACGTGTTGGTAAGTTTAAATACAACTTTCTAAGGCAATTGGGATTCTATGTATCAAGTCCTTTCTGGTAATCTCATCGCACAAAAATGTATCCCATTAAAAAAAGTTTCAACCACTATTTTTGTTGTGTTGTGGTAGCGGTGCTCCTCTTAAAATCAACTATTTTCTCCATTTCTACATCCAGGGTTAGAATAATGGTAGGAAAGAATATATTGGGAAAACTTCGCGCTCCATCTCGACCAGAATAAAGAAGCACTATGTCTCTGTGAATAATAAACCTCCAGAAAAAAAAGGGTTTGCAAAATACATGCTAGCAAACAAAATACCTGTTTCTGCATGCAATACAAAAGTTCTCCACTCTAGACCAGTAAATGCATTCAAACTAGCACTCTACGAAACCCTAGAGATAACCAAAACAGTCGAAAGTGGCAGAACAATATTTAATAATCAGCTTGAATCCAATCAAAAGTTTGAACTTATCAGATAAAAAAAAGTGTTACTGTATATCTTGGACTAGACTATCAGATGATCTCGTGTTTTCCGATAGCCAGAGGAATTGCAGTAACACACACAAAAATAAATAAACATACTCTCACTCTCCTCTTCTTAAACTCTCAGTCTTCGACCAACCTAGCTCCGATGATGTGCTCAGGAGAGCACGAAAGTAGTCAGCTTTAATACCTTTTTAATTTTTATAGTCAAGTGAAGATATAGTAGTTTACCTGTATTAATATGATTTTACTTGAGACAGTATCCCAATTCAACCAAATTAATGGTAGAAACAGTTTGATATGAGAAAAGGGTTTGATGGAACTGTGATGGTGTGCATTCCAGGTCATCATAGTGCGTGGAACCGACCAACGTGAGGACGCTCAACCACTATTCATATGGGTTGGTGGTGTAGTGATAATACGCTCTGACTGGTGGGAAAACAGTAGGGCGTGGCTTCTAACACAGCCAACCCATGAAATTTTATCCTCATGAATTTGAGACATTTACCACATAATAATAGCACCCAAAATACCTGCTGGTGTAAATGGACTCTTCAGTCCTATTCGGGCAGTTATAAATAAGGACTATTATTATTATTCCAAAAAATTCGGCCCATGAACGTAGTGATATCTATTATTGCGGCTATGTATATGGTTGCTACTGTTCATCCCACAGTTAATTTATTATTGCATTTCCTTCTGTTTCAATACTCTTAAATTAAAAGACCGACTGGTCAGTTCTGCGTAACCATTTTACAAACGGTTCATTATTGAAAATAAAAAACCAAAACGGATGATAGTAAGATCCTAATTGATACTTGCGTCATGTGGAAAGAAGCACTTATAGCCTTTCAGACAGTTCGACGCGACCCCACGAATCGAATGGCGTTAACACTCAATCCATTTTGTATTAAAATATTTGTTTGTCTTACAGGTTCGATCTCAATATGAGTTGTGTAAAAGGAAAAAGGTGCCAGTACTCAATTATCCTGAGTCAATGAAAGTTGCACTTCAACAGGGTCCTAATTGTATGAGGTTTGCTGCCAATGCATCTGCGTAAGTTTCTTTCCTAAAGCTCTTCTAAATTACACAATTTGGCACATGGGGTTTCTTTCCTAAAGCTCTTCTAAATTACACAATTTGGCACATGGGTCTTCTTTCCTAAAACTCTTCTAAATTACACAATTTGGCACATGCGGTTTCTTTCCTAAAGCTCTTCTAAATTACACAATTTGGCACATGCGGTTTCTTTCCTAAAGCTCTTCTAAATTACACAATTTGGCACATGGGGTTTCTTTCCTAAAGCTCTTCTAAATTATACAATTTGGCACATAGGTTTCTTTCCTAAAGCTCTTCTAAATTACACAATTCGGCACATGGGGTTTCTTTCCTAAAGCTCTTCTAAATTACACAATTTGGCACATGCGGTTTCTTTCCTAAAGCTCTTCTAAATTACACAATTTGGCATATGGGGTTTCTTTCCTAAAGCTCTTCTAAATTACACAATTTGGCACATGGGTCTTCTTTCCTAAAGCTCTTCTAAATTACACAATTTGGCACATGGGATTTCTTTCCTAAAGCTCTTCTAAATTACACAATTTGGCACATGCGGTTTCTTTCCTAAAGCTCTTCTAAATTACACAATTTGGCATATGGGGTTTCTTTCCTAAAGCTCTTCTAAATTACACAATTTGGTACATGGGGTTTCTTTCCTAAAACTCTTCTTTTTATGGATAAGGAAAGCCGTGTGATGTTCATGCCAGATTAGTATTTAACATTCGTATTTGTAATCTTTCAGAATCATTGTCGATGTCTTTCTCATCGTTTATCAACTGGGTATCTGTTGCGTTTACATCGTGTTTGTGGCCACCAATATTAAACCCGTAAGTTTCTCATTTCATTCTTTATAACCAAGATGAGTCATTTGAATGCAATATCTACCAACCTAGAACATAATATTGGATTGTCGTCCCCCTTAGTTTTATTAACAGCGTGAATGTCGTCGAAATCGTTTACAACAATAATCAAAAAGATTTTCCTCCTCATTTGGGACAGCCTGCTCAGGAATCACTTATTTTTAACTGTGTCTAGACTTGGTCTCCCTCTGGCATTGAATTATATCCTTAGTAAAAGTAGAGCTAGGATCAATTGAACAATATAAAGCCATTCCCCGAAATGCAGACCATAACAAAACCATTTGTTTGAATGCAGACCTTGCCAGCCTAGAACATATTATGTTATTCGAGTGATCCTTGTGGGACATGCTTCCTCATTTTCTAGTCATGTTTCCTCACTTGTGGGACATGCTTCCACTTTCTAGTCATGTTTCCTCACTTGTGGGACATGTTTCCTCACTTTCTAGTCATGATTCCTCACTTGCGGGACATGTTTCCTCACTCTCTAATCATGTTGCCTCACTTGTGGGACATGCTTCCACTTTCTAGTCATGTTTCCTCACTTGTGAGACATGCTTCCCCACTTTCTAGTCATGTTTCCTCACTTGCGGGACATGCTTCCACTTTCTAATCATCTTTCCTCACTTGTGGGACATGCTTCCTCATTTTCTAGTCATGTTTCCTCGCTTGTGAGACATGCTTCCACTTTCTAGTCATGTTTTCTCACTTGTGGGACATGCTTCCACTTTCTAGTCATGTTTCCTCACTTGTTGGATATGTTTCCTCACTTTCTAGTCATGTTTCCTCACTTTCTAGTCATGTTTCCTCACTTGTGGGACATGCTTCCACTTTCTAGTCATGTTTTCTCACTTGTGGGACATGCTTCCACTTTCTAGTCATGTTTCCTCACTTGTTGGACATGTTTCCTCACTTTCTAGTCATGTTTCCTCACTTGTGGGACATGTTTCCTCACTTGTGGGACATGTTTCCTCACTTTCTAGTCATGATTCCTCACTTGCGGGACATGTTTCCTCACTCTCTAATCATGTTGCCTCACTTGTGGGACATGCTTCCACTTTCTAGTCATGTTTCCTCACTTGTGAGACATGCTTCCCCACTTTCTAGTCATGTTTCCTCACTTGCGGGACATGCTTCCACTTTCTAATCATCTTTCCTCACTTGTGGGACATGCTTCCTCATTTTCTAGTCATGTTTCCTCGCTTGTGAGACATGCTTCCACTTTCTAGTCATGTTTTCTCACTTGTGGGACATGCTTCCACTTTCTAGTCATGTTTCCTCACTTGTTGGATATGTTTCCTCACTTTCTAGTCATGTTTCCTCACTTTCTAGTCATGTTTCCTCACTTTCTAGTCTATACGTCATGCAATTATTTCGCGGGATATTTGTTGTAGCGGTGTTCCTCTTAAAATTAACTTTTCCCCCATTTCTAGATTCAATAGTAGAAAGGGGTAGATATGGGGTTATCGAAAAACTGTTGACTGTCCTTGGCTAACTGTGCCGATTTGCATTTCACGCCTGAAAACATCATGAATGTCTTCGAAAACAATAATTGTGGGATACACTGTGTATTTAATATCATCCTCACCCTTTTCTTTTAAAGAAAAATCATGGCAAATTCATTGAAAATAAATGTATGATAAATGCGAACTTTGAACTGCAAACCAACGAGTGAAGCCAAATGTAGTACACAAATCAAATTGATTTACTTATAATTAGAATATGACTTCCCAAAATGGGGGCAGATAATGAAATCTCTTATCTGCCCCGTTTTGCTCGCTTAAGAATTAAGTGTATATCGTAGAAAGTGTCATTTCCACGGTATAGGAGACTAAAAACTAATGCCTATTAGAGGAGTATATCGACCTCAACACAAGCGATTGGTTCTACCTGCCAAGTCTACTTGCGATTTATTTCGTTAATCAGCCTCAATAGCTCAGTTGTTAGAGGCGGTAGATTCGTAACCAGGATACTTTTGGTTCGAATGCAAATTCCGTTTCCTCTGTTCGACACAAGATTGGAACTAGAATCTTTACAAGAACCTGCAAAAAATATAATAAAAAAAAATTGATGAAAGTGTTTCTTTCTGCACAATACGAAGTGTGGCTATTAAACGTAGCGGCTCGAGTCTACGAACTTAATAGCCACACCTCGTATATCTGAGCCAATTTGGCCTAAATTGTATAGCTTTAGTTTTATCTTTGCAATACAGAGGGAAATGAAGTTTCAGCACCGAGCGTACTGCCGAAAATAAGCTGAACGAATTTTTCAACTTTGTTAAATAAAAAATAAACATATTGAAAATGATAATATTAAAGACACTTTTTATCACATTAGAACACCGAAAAGGAATGATTTTTTCTGTGACCCAGAAATATTGAATTACTTACTATAATTTCTCGACAGTCTCAGTAGCTCAGTTGGTTCAGGCGATGCATTTGTTGTCAGGAGTCTGTTGGTTTGAATCTAACTCCATCCCCGCCCCTTTAAAATACTGGTCACAATAGATCTAAATAAAGGTTGCAGTGATAATTGCAATCAGTTTCAATAGAGACCTACAACCAGTTTAATAGTAATAGTGTAATTTCTTCCCCAAAGATAAAATAGTGAGAAATTTGTACCGTTTTTCCATGTTTAGTGCAATCTAAAAATGTATGAATGAAGTGCGAAAATGCCCCCGTTTGCATTTTTTTGCAAATATGTCCAAGCCCCTAGATCNATTCTGTTTCATTGCACTCGTTCTTTTCTGTTATATTTTGTTTAGTAATATCTCTTATCAATACAAAAGAAGCTGAATAATTTTCAGTGGGCAATGCCCTTCCACTTGGAACCCCTCAATTTGCATTGCTTACTATTTATAAAAATAATTGATGCAGTGCTGCATACTGCAACAGAACATATGTTGGGAAGGTTATGATTTAAAAATAAATGTTTTGTTTGGCACCTAAATGTATATGTAATGTCCATTGTCCACTACCTACTCAGTACGAGGTACTGACTGATTGCTTTCATCATGCATCTTGTTCATGACCATTGCAAAATCGTATACAGGGTAAATTGTCAGCCTATAATATAGCATGTTATTCTGGAGTAATCCTTTTGAACTGTGGCCCTCTTTGGTCTGAAAACATAATAAACCGAAGCAAGAAAGGGTTGATCCAGATCAAGGAAAGCCAAACCGAATTGGAAGGAAGTCCACATTGCGGACGTGCCGATCAGCAATCAACCGGGAGACGCAGTTGAACTCAGGTTGTTGTGGTTTTGGGGTGTGGTTTTCTGTTTTAAATTTATTCGATTTGCTGCTAAAAAATGGACAGATAAAACAACTTTAACCTTACTGGTCAGCCTCGTCAAGAATCAGATCTTTTAGGAACTCGCTAGCTCTATATTTTCTTCTTCGACCTTTCAAAATACTAGAGCGAACCCAAAATTTTCGAGTGCGGCAGCATCGGTACTGACGAGCAGCTACTGCGATGATGATTACAGCAGAAGCTGCCTGCCAACACCTCATCATCATCATCATGTTTGATCCAGATCTCACCCCTGATTATGAATAGGTACTTGAACACAACTGAATTGTGTGTTTCATTCGAGACATCCGCACTACACAGCACAGGGTTGTTTAACTTTGACATGAATCAACTTCCATCCTTCGACTCGACTAGACTCATGATGAATCGAATGATTCGAAACTAGTTTCTTCATAAATAATTATAAATAGTGTTTTTGGTTAGTGTTTTGTTTTAACATGGTTGGTTCTATGTCCTCGGATGGTTGGTTCGACGTATTCAATTGTAATGTGTCGCAAAAATTTAGCATACAATAAATATATACATACAACATACATACCCACATCGTTTCACAACAGTCATCCTCATTTTTTCGATGGTGATGATTTGCTGTGATGAAAGAAATTTTTAGCAAAATGATTGATTATAGTCTTCTTTGACTCATGATTGCTGCTGCAACAACAACGTCATGCCAAACCGAATGAGCTAAACCGACAGGCCAACCAAACTCATTCGGTATACTGTAGACGCGCCTTTCGATACTTTTTGGAAAAATTCAAGGCAGTCTATTCATTTGAATTATTGGATATCGAGTCATTTAACACACATCTTGAGTTCGGAACTAAGATCCTTTTTGAGACACCCTGTGCAATAATGTCAGTGAACAAAGTTAGCGTTAGAATCCATTTCAACGTCTTGAATTAAAAATTGCCAACTTTTCTTTTACAGGTGACGGACGCTTACATCGCTGTCATGGACACTCGAATCATCATGGTTTTACTACTTCTTCCCCTCGTCGGCATCAACTCTATTCGGAATCTAAAACTTCTAGCTCCTTTCTCTCAATTAGCGAATGTGATTACATTCATTGGTCTTGGCATTGTCATGTACTATATATGTCAAGATATGCCACCAGTAACGTCCAGACCGTACTTTGGAGATCCAAGAAATTGGAACTTGTTTGTTGGAACAACATTGTTTGCTTTGGAAGCTGTTGGTGTTGTAAGTATGACATGTACTATATATGTCAAGATATGCCACCAGTAACGTCAAGACCGTACTTCGGAGATCCAAGAAATTGGAACTTGTTTGTCGGAACAACATTGTTTGCTTTGGAAGCTGTTGGTGTTGTAAGTATGTCAGTTGCTTTTACAATCTATCCCATGGGTTCCCTTAGAAGGGACTAAGAAATTTGAACTTGTTTGTCGGAACAACATTGTTATGTTCCTACTGGATATATGTAGCTTGGTGAAACTACTGTTACTACTCGATATATGTAGCTTGGTGAAACTACTGTTACTACTCGATATATGTGGCTTGGTGAAACTACTGTTACTACTGGATATATATGGCTTGGTGAAACTACTGTTACTACTCGATATATGTGGCTTGGTGAAACTACTGTTACTACTGTATATATGTAGCTTGGTGAAACTACTGTTACTACTCGATATATGTAGCTTGGTGAAACTACTGGTACTACTGGATATATGTAGCTTGGTGAAACTACTGTTACTACTGGATATGTGTAGCTTGGTGAAACTACTGTTACTACTGGATATATGTGGCTTGGTGAAACTACTGTTACTACTGGATATATGTAGATTGGTGAAACTACTGTTACTACTGGATATATATGGCTTGGTGAAACTACTGTTACTACTCGATATATGTAGCTTGGTGAAACTACCGTTACTACTGGATATATGTGGCTTGGTGAAACTACTGTTCCTACTGGATATACGTAGCTTGGTGAAATTACTGTTACTACTGGATATATGTAGCTTGGTGGAACTACTGTTACTGCTGGATATATGTAGCTTGGTGAAACTAATGTTACTACTGGATATATGCAGCTTGGTGAAACTACTGTTACTGCTGGATATATGTAGCTTGGTGAAACTAATGTTACTACTGGATATATGTAGCTTGGTGAAACTACTGTTCCTACTGGATATATGTAGCTTGGTGAAACTACTGTTCCTACTGGATATATGTAGCTTGGTGAAACTACTGTTACTACTCGATATATGTAGCTTGGTGAAACTAACTACCTACTACTATAAATTGAATAATTCCACTTTTTAGGTCATTGCTCTTGAGAACAATATGAAATCTCCGGTCTCGTTTGGAGGTTACTATGGTGTTCTGAACAAAGGAATGGCTGCCATTATCATTATGTATGTTATCATGGGTTTCCTCGGATACATCAAGTATGGATCAGAAGCTCTGGGTAGTGTCACATTGAATCTTCCCAAAGCAGACGTGTAAGTTATACAGGGTGCGGCAATTAGTTCTCCCACTTTTCAAAAAATCGTGGGAGGGAAAATAATAGTGGGAGGAGCGTGAGGTGTGTGATATTCAACACGAAAACACATCTAGTTTTTAGGTGTCTCAATGGTTCGGTCGCGCGAGCACTTTACGTTCGTTGTCAAGCTGTTTTTTTAAAAAAGTGAATGCATTATAGCCATTCAGAGGGCGTTCCGCACAAGGTATGATTTGCACTTCACAGATCCAGTTCCTGATCGAAAAACAATTTTGAGGTGGGTTCACAACTTTAGGACCATATCATCGGCCCATGTTCCTCGGTCACGTAATCTCCTTACAGCATGACATTTCGCAGGCCCCTCTCTCGCTGGATTTGAGTCCCTGTGACTTTTTCCTGTGGGGTTACCTCAAGGCTGAGGTCTTCAAATCGCCTGGGACCTTTGAACAGTTAACGGAGGCAACTCTGGAAGAAATCATCAAAATTGATGCTTCAAATCGCCTGGGACCTTTGAACAGTTAACAGAGGCAACTCTGGAAGAATACACAAGCTTTCAGAATACAAAATAATTTTTCAAATATCTCATTTCGTTTTTATTTACCAGCTCTTTCAAATGTGGCAGAACTAATTGCCGAATCCTGTATTTGCACTANGGGGGGGGGGGGGCAGGAAGCTAATATAATAATAATTATTGTTTTAACCGAACAGAAAAAACTGCGAATCAGCCCGACCGAGCTGAAGCTTATTTTAACAGTGAACTTGTTCCGTTATATGTACTTGAAAAAAAACGGACCGAAGAGTATTGTTCGAATGGGTTGGGCAATAAATAGGCGAATGACAAAGGCTAATTGTCAATCTCCCATCCGCAATCTCGTACATTATGGTCTTATAAAACACTTATTCACTAGATGGTCTTCTCGTAGATATGGTCTTCAATTCACTGAGGCACTATAAATGACAAGTGGATAGCGTGCTTAGTCCATTTAAAACCAAAGAAAAAAAAACATTTGGTTATAACTTTGCACAATAACAGAAATACATTGGAGGTGGGGTGTAGTAATTCAGGGTACATCGAAAGCTTATCTTTTAAAAATACAAGCAAAATCCTCGATAAATATAAAAGTTTTGAATTTTCTAGTTGAGTTTTTTTTTGTTTAAAGAGTATTTTTTACTCTGTTTAGATTTTGAAGAACTCCTCAAATTCCTACCTCATCCCAAAGAATCTATCAATTCATATTTTTTTATTTCAGTCTTGCCCAATCAGTGAATGCGATTTTTGCCGTCGCCATATTCATCTCTTATGGTCTTCAATGTTACGTCCCTGTTGAAATTATCTGGGGTCGATATCTCAAGCAACATTTGGAAAATGCTTCTGCCTCTAAAACTTTATTTGTTGAATACGTGATGAGGGTCTCTGTAGTGTTGGTTACTTGTAAGTATTTTTATTTCTCTGTCTGCCATAATGCCCCAACCCTTGTCTGAATGAAGTTGGAGGTTATCAAAACCAATCCTCACCTAGAAATTGCGGAGCAAATGCCCCGCAATTGTTTTAGGATTAGTTCAGGACACTCCCTTTTACTGCCATGCCATTCAGGAAACGAGAAAATCGATCAGACATTTTTGCCCTTGGTGGAGATTGAAGCCACAACCTCGAGGGAAAGAGTCGAATCTCATAATAGCCTAGTCACATGGGTTGCTGGTGTAGTGGTAAGACGCTCTCACTGGTAAACCATATGTTCAAACCCAGCCGATCCATGGAATTTGATTCTCATGAATTTTAAGATTTATACTACTATTGGAGAGCATGGAAGTGGCCGGGATTATCAAGATCAAGTCCGGTGTCCTGAGAATAGCATAATATGCTACCCAACCCTAATTTATAATATCAATATTGTTGTAGAGGTGTTCCCCTCTTTAAGTCCCCATTTCTGTATTCAGGTGTGGACAAATATTTGGCTTAACTCTGAACGCCTTGTTCGATTTTGAAAAAATGTGTTATGGATATTCATATATAATTAACTGATTCGTTTCTGGGCCATATTGGGCCACCTGGAGACAAAAACGACACTTCTGGAAACATGCAATTGATGGTGCGTAGACGACGATTAAAAAAAATACAGCCATTATAAGAGCATCCACACTACACAGTGAAAGTGTCAGTGACCGTGATCTCACAGTGATTTCAATAACACCCGTCAGTGATTTTCTGCGTGCTCAGCAAGGAAACGTGTGTGCCTAGATACGGAGAATATCACCTCCGTAATCATTTAATCACTGTGAAGATCACGGCACGACGTTGGAGAGCACTGTTACTGACACTTTCACTGCGTTGTGTGAATTCCCCTTCACGCTGTCGTCGTAAACGTTGGCCACAACAACAGTATTCACAAACCGGTATTAATATACTCATTCGTTCTGTTTTCAGTTGTCCTGGCAGTTGCTGTGCCCAGATTAGAATTATTTATCTCTCTATTTGGTGCCTTTTGTCTATCAGCATTGGGTATTGCTTTTCCTGGTATTATTGAAATGTGTGTTTTATGGCCTGACAAATTTGGTCCATGTAAATATATTCTCATTCGCGATATTTTGTTAATTATTTCTGGTATACTTGCTTTGATATTAGGTACATTTATTAGTTTACAAGATATAGTGAGAAGTTTCAATCCACCAACGGTCTAGTGAGATCCACTATATATCCCAATCCAAACATGTCGGCCCAAAAAAGTAGTGAGATGCAAAATATGTTACGGCCAAGTCCTTTTACTGTCAAAATCAGAATTTTTGATTAAAAGTGTCAGATTTTCTTTTCAGGTCATCTCAAACATTCTCTTACTCTTATTTCCCTCTCTTTGAACGAACTACCTCAATTTACGTAAATCCAAATTTAACGTTAAACATCGCAAAGATTTTTTTCATTTTTTTTCTTCTCCAACTCCTCCTGTAGACTGGAGAAAGTTGGAGGTTCTCACTTTTTTTCCGAGGTAATATTGAGCACAAATTTTCATGTACGGGAATACTTTATATATCAAATTTTACATTTTGGTGTGATTTTATACGAAAACTAGGATCCCCCGATCGCGGCTTCGCCCGCTCATATTTTAAATGATGTATCAGGCTCTCTCTCTCTCTCGCTCCAATGTATTTCTTATGGGGATTTACTTTTCGCAATTTCTACCCCTTAAAATTAAAATTTTGCAAAATCCTTTCTTAGTGCACACTTACATGGTGCAATGAAAGTCCCCGCCAAATTTCAAGTCTGTAGCATTAATAGTTTCGACTCTACGTTGATCAGTTACTCAGGACATTGCCTTTTATATATAAAGAAGATAGAAATTTAGTGTACGAGTTTAATAATATGAAAACATTTTTATGTTTTACCAATTTTATTAAAAAAAATTTTTTTACAAATGCTTTTTGCCTGAAGTACAAGCTGATATCCTCAAAATATTTGATGTTTACAAAATTTTATTAAACAATTTTTTTTACAAAACTTTTTGTATCAAGAGCAAACTGATATCCTCCCATTTAAATATGAAAGACTACATCAAACATACGTATGAGCACCACGACTTTGGCGATAGGCCTTTTCACGATCAAAAATATCAGTGGTGACTAGACTACTGTTGGCCACATAATGTTCTGCGAGTTTGTCCCTGCTTCAATTGTGCTATTGTTCGAGGCTTGCTCTTTGATGTGACCCCAAAGAAATAAGTCTGTGGTTACAACAGGATGGCACTACCTGCTACATCGCCTGTGACACGCTATGTAACACCATTACTGTAAACCAGCATGGGGAACACTGGTGCCAACATAAAATTCGGAGCTTTTTTCTACCTAGTTTAGCAACTACCATTGAACACAACCAAATTGACCAACTTATTTTATTCATTCTCTCCCTGTCGCTGTAGATATTTATCTGTGTTACCTTTAACCTGTATTTTTTTTATTATTTTTTTTTTCTTTTTATGCTGATGCTAAGCCGTAGAATATTTTTTTTCTCCTACGCTTTATAGGCCAAAAATACTTGCAACGTACACTCCTGGTTAAAATTATTTCACTACTTCCAAATAAAGAGTTTTACAACAAGAAGTTTCCATGTGAAATAAGAATAACTTTTCAATTCAAGTGTGTATTTTGTTTTATGTTGCAGATTTGTTATAATTGTACTGTTGATTTGTTTTTTTTTTTTTTTTGAAAACATTTAAATTTTATGTACGAAACATAAATAAATCGACACGGCGTAGGACTTCACAAGTGATAGGTTCTAAAAATTGTCTGTCTTCGACGAAAATGTGTAATATGTATAAAAATAAACACATACTTTGTTATCTGAGTATGATCTAGTCATCATACTTTGTAGCATCAGCTCAACGAATTGTGCAAATGTTCTTACTACGAAAAATTTGCTTGTGTTATGCATGCTACTCATTATCTAACTGCCATTCTGAGCTATGGCACTCTGAATGCGGGGCCGATAAAGTCAATTTTGGTCGAATAGTGAAGATTTTTGTCTGAAATACAAATTTGCATTTTTAAGAGAAAATGAATTGCTTTGTGATATTATTTGAACGTAGACCTTGGTATTCTAGAACCATGTGGGTTCTAGAATACGTTGAAGAGGATCACAAGAATTGACAACAAACAGTTTAAATTTCGTCAAAAAGGCAGACTAAACTTGATGTATATGTGTAAGGGTCACATCGGTCCCATTTATACCCAGGCACCCTATACAGTGTGTCTTAAAAAAAGGGCACAATTTAATAGCTTGAGAACCGTTTTGGAAAAGTTTAAATTTTAACGTTGACTCTCTGGGGTGCCACCCCTGAAAGTGCCGAAAAATTTAAAAGAAACTTTTCCCCAAAAATTCTTGTTTCTCAAAATTCAAAACCTCAGTTCTCAAAACATTAAACCCTTTTATTTGAGACACCCTGTATGTCAACCCTCATATTGTTAATTTAAAGGATTCAGTACAAATAAATCTGCTATTTGAATATTTTAAGTATTAAAAAAACGTACAAATCATTATTATTTTTTAATTTCTTTAAATATAATTTATGTTCTAAATAATTTTAACATTGAGGTTGGTACTATTCATGAAAGGCATAGCCTCAACTGTGCATGACATGTGAAAGTCAATTATGGTGTATACAGTGTGTCCGTTTTTTTTTTTTTTTTTTTTTTTTACAATAGTTCATCATCGATTCAGGTCTCATGCTCAGAGAGAAAAAAGTTTATTTTGACCTCCTGAAATCGATAGTGAGCTGTCCAAATATAAAAACTCTGCCAATGTGACACATGGGTTTATTATTTTACAGGCTAAAAAAATGCCCCCCCTCCCAAAAAAAAAAAAACAAATCTGGGGCGGAAAATTAGACCCTAAATTTGAAGTCTCTTGCTCTTACCATTCTCTCTTTACACAGGATTAATGAAAACCGCTAAAGAGCCTTAAAAACCGCCAGCGGTATATTTGATTGCACCCAAATGTTTCGAAACTTACTGAGACCCCAAATATGATATACATACTAAATTACAAGTATCTAGCTCTTACCATTCATTCTCTCTTTAGACAGGATTAATGAAAACCGCTAGAAAGCGGTAAAAATCGCCAGCGGTATATTTGATTGTACCCAAATGTTTCGAAACTTACTGAGACCCCAAATATGATATACATACTCAATTTCAAGTATCTAGCTCTTACCATTCATTCTCTCTTTAGACAGGATTAATGAAAACCGCTAGAAAGCGGTAAAAATTGCCAGCGGTATATTTGATTGCACCCAAATGTTTCAAACCTTACTGAGACCCCAAATATGATATACATACCAAATTTCAAGTCTCTAGCTCTTACTGTTCTCTTTTTAGGGAGGATTAGTGAAAAACGCTAAAAAGCGGCAAAAACCGCCAAGGGTGTATTCGACTGCACCCAAAAGTTTCGGGGCACAATTAGAACTGAGATCTATATACTAAATTTCATCCAAATCAGTCAACGCCAAGTAAGTGCACATCACGGCGGACAAACGGATTTTTTTTTTATTCGATTTTTGGATTCTACGTACCTTGTGAAACGTAAAATATCAAAATTTGAGGGGTTATTTTTTTCTCTCTCCTGACGATTCCAAAGGTTTATTATTAAAATAATAAACCAAAAAGCGGACACCCTGTATACAAAAGATGGTTGGTGAAGATTATGAAGAAACCTCATCGTTTGGATTTAATTGTACTGTTCTCACTTCAACATATTAAACTGTGATTATAGAGTTCGTACTATTGGTAAAACTCTGCTTTGGTATTGGTATACCTAATTTTTTATTAAATTTTGTTATACTACATATATTAGCCAAATATATGTAGTATAACAAAATTTAATAAAAAATTATTATAATGACTACATACACCCAACAAGTTAAATATTGGTATACCTGTCAGGTAAACCAAGTGCTTAACAGTAGAAGACCACTTTCCAAAGTTCAAATAAAATGAAATGTGTAAAAATAAACCCATTTGGTGGTAAAACCAAATGATGGGACCTCAGGAAAATTACCAGAAATAATATAAATGCCAAACCATTTCGGCCAAATTCCCAAATTTGATTTTGATCCCAACTTTAAAGTTTTTCAAATGGAAACATATTTTTTTTAATTTCATTTTTGAAACCTTTATGAAAAATTTACGTTTATATTTTTAATATTCACACCTTATTTTTCTTGTTAGCAATTTTTTGAAATTCAGATTTCTTCTGCTGAACGAGAGTTCTAAATTAGACATCTACGGTTTATCCGACAGGTGTATCATACTCAAAAGTAACACTAATAATGGAAGTACAAGTTAAAAAAAGAAAAAACGTATTTCAACTTTTAGAATACAAAATATATTTTTTAGATTCAATTGTTTATTTCATATTATTAGACAAAATAGGATGTACCTATGATACAATTATGACATCGTGTTATAATATTATTTGCTTTGTTTAAACGAAGCATTCTGTTGGAAATATTTTGGGGCGTAAGGTAAAAGTGCCAGTGGTGGCAACATGCCGTCATAAATCATAAAAACGAGGTTCCAGCAGCTCCTCTTCAAATCAATTTCGTGTGTAATTTTACATAATTATATTTTCTCCTTACACTATCAAGTGTTCTTCCTATTTCTTGGTTCAAGTTTGGAAAAATGGTACAACTAGGATGATATGAGGTTAACGTAAAGTTTTTGATGGCCATTTGCTGGAACTTTAATCGTTAGCGTTTCAGGTCGTCCCGGTGCGCAGAGATGGCCATTATGAGCACGTTGAACAGAAATTAACAGAAAACTATTTTTTGAAAATTTATGAAAAGATGTGGCTACAACTTGAACACTCTTACCCTACCGTTCTAAAATAATAAATTATAAAACAATCTATATTAGAACATGTTTCAAATAAATGTTGATATTTTACAAGTTAATGTTTATTTATCTATTTTATATAGCCGAATGCGTAATGTTTTTCAATTCAATTATGATCTACTAACTTTCATAGTGAAAATAGGTCATACTTGAAATTGTGAAATGTTACTTGAGGGTGACATCCTCTCGGACCGTGTCAACCTGAGCTGATAGTGCAAAATAATACAGAAAGCAACTACAATATTATTATGTTGAAAGGAAATAAAAGGAACGAAAGGAGCGACCCTTAAAGCATTACTATTGTCGTGCGTAGATCGGATCTCGAACGTCGAAATAATACAGAAAGCAACTACAATATTATTATGTTGAAAAAAAATAAAGGGAACGAAAGGAGCGACCCTTAAAGCATTACTATTGTCGTGCTTAGATCGGATCTCGAACGTCGAAATAATACAGAAAGCAACTACAATATTATTATGTTGAAAGGAAATAAAAGGAACGAAAGGAGCGACCCTTAAAACATTACTATTGTCGTACTTAGATCGGATCTCGAACGTCAAATAGTGTAAAAATTGATGCAGACGTGTTTACATTTCAAGTTTCTTGAATCAAGAAGCTTTTTGTTATTATTGATTCCTAACCGAATTTGCTGACACCATGGGAAGACGAGGATGGGAATATTCAAAAGCTACACCCTACTTCTCAACCGGCAATATTTGTCCAGCCGCAGCTGGACAAAGACCTCAGTCGAGTGGCGCGGAGGTTGTGTTGGACTCAATCTCTAACTGAAGGTGGGGTTGAAACCCCACCGATTGCTTGACAACTAAACCCACTCTCTCTAATAACTATCTGTCCCGGTACTGCACGAAAAATCAAGCAGCTTGACTCATGTAAACTGCTCTGCATCGATGAAAAGTCAAGCAATGAAATGCGTCCCATAACCATCATCCTATTTGCTACTTCCTAGGTTGGAGTGCAGTGTATAATGGCTTCAATTTTGATATGGCGCGCTCTAGCGGCTGTCGACGTGTAACTGCATGAAATTCCACACTTTCTATTCTTTATGCTATAAACATTACTTTAGGGATGTAATTTGCTTGAATTTTCTCTTTTGTTAACTACTTCTAAGTAATAGTTACATAAGTAAGTCTTGATTTTATTACAACCTATCACAAATGGCATTCCCTTTTTCACGACTATTGGCAATTCTTGATCCAAATTGTAAAGCACGTTTCGGTAAAATAGAGGCTACAAATAGACCTAACCTCCATGCAACCAAACGGAGCAATAATTTATCACCAACACTCATTGGGAGATCATCTGTTATCCAGCATCTGTAACATAGAGCATAATCTATACTTTAACATGCGAAGCCCAAGATTGGTATACTAACTTGACGATGGCTAAACGTAGGAACATGAAATTTGGCTTGGCAGTTTCCTTTTAGTAGTAATTAGGTTGTAATAAAAAAAGGAAAAAAACGAAAATTCAACTGGAGAAAAATGTACATTTTTTCGACAGAAACTAAGGAGATAAAGAAAAATGGCCGGAAATTGCCCCCCCCCCCCAAAAACATATAAGGACCTCATNTTGACGTTTTCTCCACGTTTTATAGCCGGTCATCACCACCGAAAATTTGAAAAGTACCACTTCGGGATGAGCTAAAATACTAAAATTTCATACAAAATTGTTCCGGAGTACATAAAAATAATATTCTTGGGTAAAATATTGATTTTGCTGAAAGGGCGCCGATTCCATCCCAAGCGTATTAGGTACCAAAAAAAAGATCCGAAATTGAAACAAAGTTGTTTCGCAGTACAAAAATAATATCCTCGAGGAAAACAATGATTTTTCTGAAGTGGAGTCGATTTCTCCCCAAGAGTATATACAAATATACATATCATCAAAAATTGAGTTTTTTTTTTTGGATTAACGTCACTTAAATCTCTATTGGTCATTCGAGACGGAATTGAGAAGCTTGAAATTCAAAATTGTTGTTGAATTTCGCACGATAGATGCATGTCTCACTATTTGTTTTGCTGACCTAAACCAATTATTGAATTGGAATTCAGCCCGATTTTAGCTTTAAGGCCCATTTACACTGCTCGAGCATTCGTCGCGAACAGAGGTTACGAACAAGCATTTGTTTCTGAAAACTGAAAACTCGACATCGAAACAGTCACCGCGAGCAGATCATGTTCGAAGCGAATGCTCGTTCGTGCTCGAGCCTGATCTCGAGTAACTGATCGCCAGAAATGCTCGAGCAGTGTGAACAGAATGCTCGTTTGTGTTCGTGCTCGTTGAAAACTGGCGAACAACGATCACGAATGCTCGTTGCTCGTGTATGTTCAGGCAGTGTAAATGGGATTTAAGATTGTGACAAAATTCATTGAATACAAATATTGGTAAAGAAAAATCGGATTATATGGAAGACTGAAACTACTAAAAATTATCGATCACTCCAACACCAGTTTATTTTTTCTAATTGATAATATCTTTTCCAGTAAATTATTATCCTTTTTACCTTTGCCAAGACGGTAGTTGAATTAGGTAAGACACAACATTTTCATCTAGGAACGGTGCTCGGGGTTGCCTGCCATGATCAGAAACGACTCGATTATCACGACCAAGATTTCTCTTTGAAATATTTACAGTTTCATGTTCCAATTGAGCTCGCAATACTGACCATTCATTACTACAATGCCTAAGTATGGTCCGATGCCGTGTGTAACCACCTAACATTTCATCTGCACCCATTCCTAAAAGTAGAACCTGTGAGAAGCAGAATACGGAATGAGAAAATAAACTGAGAAACACGTCAATGTATTTTTTTTTCTTTCTTTCTTTCTTTTTTGTTGTGGAATCATGTTATTAAACTATTTGAATTCTTACTGTGACCTTTATTTAGATCTATTATAACCAATCTTTTGAATAGTCGGGGATTGAGTAAGATTCGAACCAACAGCCTCCTGATTACGAATCCATGGCCTCAACCAACTGAGCTACGGAGGCTGTTCAATCCATGATGGGGCTGAAGAAAAAGATTACTCCATCCCCGCCACTCTTTTTGCTCTTAAGGTCCAAATAACATGCTTTGAAAATATATATATCCAGGTTGTCCAAGTTAAAGTTGACAATATCTAACTAAAAAAAAAAATATAAATATTTGATTCTGGATGCCAATTCCTACCAAAAATGCTCCAATAAACTTTTTTTCTTTTGTATAGCCTATTAATGGTTACTCCGCGGAGTCCAACCCAGACATTCAAATCGTATTAAATCAATAGGGAGGCAATCTTAGACATTCAAAATCGATTTCAATAGAGAGGCAAACCAAGACATTCAAAATCGTATTACTGGGGAAACGACACAGGACATGTTTGGACAAAAATGGAGGTAACATCGAACAATTACTGTTGTAAAAATATTAATATCTTCTTTTTAATTCAATTATTTAACTTTATTTGAATTAAAATTTTCTTTTTGATAAAAAATATTGATAAAGCAATTTATTAAAAATGTAAATTTGGTATTTGTCAAAAGAGCTATGTAGCATCTATTTCGTGATTTTGTAGTTATCGGAATGGTTATAGTTTTGTAGGAGTTATGTACCGTTGGAAGCTCAATAATACTCGATTTTTTTAGCTTCTGTCCAACTCCATAAAATGTGGAGCAACGGTCCAATCTTGACAATAGTAATGCTATAGAATCTCTGTTATTTGGTTGTTAGGAATCTTCTTACTGAGGAAACAAAAAAGATCGAGAAAAAGTACTTACCCTGGCGGGAGAAGTATAATCACACGAATTGAGTTGACCTTGACCTCTGGCAGCAAACCAAACAGCGCAACCCAGACTGTCATCTAGGACTGTGTCCAAAGGATAGATGATGTCTCTAATATGGGAACAACGTTTATTTTCTAATTCTGATCTGTTAATATTAATCTAAAAGAAAAAAAAAACTAATTTAAAAAAATCAAAATTGTCTTCACATGGAGGAGAAAGAAAAATGAGATAAAAAAAAATTACCGGAAGTGAACCCCCCCTTCCATAAAAAAAATTACCGGAAGTGAACCCCCCCTTCCAAACCGTTATAAAAAAATATAAAATCCACTGTATCTTGATTCATATCCCATCTGTGACAGATTTTTCGATATTTCCAAAAGGAATTCTACAATAACGAGTAAAGACACACACGAAGTTGTGGGCATCAGCTAGTGAAATACAAATTGGATTCGATTTTTTTTTTTTTTTTTTTTTTTTTTTTTTGATAATGTCAACAGATGAAAGAGCTCGTGGCTTGTATAATTATTATTTGTGGTCGATATAGATTTTCAAATGAAATAATTGATAAAAGAATTCTATCAGAACGGGATGAATATTATAATAAACATGCATATTTAAACCACCAGAACGCTGAAAAACAGCAAAAAAACATCAACAGAAGATTTGATTTCAACCGAAAGTTTCGTGGTTCGTGTTTGGCATAAATATGACATACATACCAAATATCTAGCTCTGACCGTTATTTACATATCTTATTCACAGCTAGACCTACAGGTACATACGGACCAAAGGCTGAAACATGAGATTTGGGGTCTGAAAACTCGACATCGAAAATTTCAGCCCATTACAAACTTTTCTTTTTATAGGATAAGAAAAGTGAAGAATACCATACAAGAATTGTAGGCAAATCGTTTCTTATTTTTACTTACTTCAACAAAATTCCATTGCCTTTCAGGACATAAACTTTCAAGTTCTTTTAACGAACTCAATCCTGTGATTCTATCAGGTACTTCATAATTTTGATTCTTTTCAAAAGCTACATTTAGAAGATCTATAGGTTCATTAAGAGGAACAAATTGATTGGCTAAAATTGCTATCACAGTTGAATCGATACCACCTTAAAAAATATAAACATCATACTATAACAATGTGTGCTTCACTGTGGCTGTGAAATTCAACAACAATTTCGACATTAAAACTTCTCAAATTTAGATCTATGGCGGTACGTACGCCTGAGATGGAATCAGCACCAATTTAGAAAACCAAATATTTTAGTCCAGCATATTATTTTGCGGAACAACTTTGTATAAAATTCTTTCGATTTTTCAGTGGTGATAAATCGGAGAGAAACCTTTTTTTATAGGGAACTGATATACTGTTTTAAATGGGGCCCAATCACCTTGTACTCACGAGGATGGGATTAACTTGTTCAAAGATTAAAGTAACAACACGATCAAATCTATTAATGGTGGCGAAACAGGTGCTGGTGTTTGAATCGATCGGCACTTAGGGACTTCTTTCTCCAAAACTGATCTGAACCCCAATTAGCAAATCCATTTGATTATATTACAGGCCGTGTTCACGTCGTACACGTTGCGAGATGACGCCGTACAGCAGTTGTCGAATATTATTAGAGGGACCAAATCTTCCCCCTAACAATTTTCGAAAATTTTTGTAAACCTTGACAATTACGACCTCGTCGGGATTGAACCTGGACGCAATTCTAGTATGATAACGACTTTCAAATAATTATCTTACCAGAAAACAGAACCCCTGTTTTACAATGATTACAAGGTGTCTCACAATTTAAACAATGTGATGGTTGAGTTTTGATTCTTTTTTCTACAGACTCTTTCAAAAGTTGTGTCAATTGTTCCACATGCAAACTATACTGTTCATATTCATTCAATTGTCTCATCAATTCTGTTTTATCTTTGATTTCGTTTAAACTTTGAAAGAAGTTTGTCATTTCTTCAGGAGGATCAGCATCTTTACTTGGAAATCTGGTGAAATATCTTCTTAATAGAGGAAGAATAGGCATATGAAGTTTCCATTTGTAGTCTTTTAAATCTGTTCAACAAAACAAAAAGGCAAATCAATCAAATTTGTCACGAGAGGCCATTACGAACTGAATTGTGTATGTAACTAGGATTTACAGCGAGGATTCTCATGAAAAATCATTACATTCAAAATAATCCTATTGTACAGGGTGGTTCATTTTAAGTTACGCATTCTAAATATCTGCGAAACTGGTGGGAATACAAAAAAAATCTATGTTGACACAAAAAATCGATATCAAAGGGGCATATTGTACTGACCTTGGTAGATCTGTCAAAGTTATTTTAAGATCAACCTCCGTTTCTTTAATAGGACTACCAATTCATTCGAATATTTTTTTTTTAATTTTCTCCTTCGGTGTCCGGATTTTTTCCACTCCAAAAAAGGTTGTGTGACGATCCAGAAAGACGAAAGGTCATTTTGAATCGATGTTGCTACGAAGAACAAAATAATAAAGAAAAATTGTTCACGTGTGTTCATACGTCTGTGTATATTGGTTTCAGATATTGAATTTGATTTTTACTTTCCTATAGAAGATAAAGTATTGTAATCGTGAAGAAAATTTGGACATTTTTTTCTGTCATGTAGGGATTAGATATTTTGTTTTGGAACACGATTTCGAGAAATTGATTTGTTCGTTATGTCTTCTTGCTTGGAATCAAATTCCATCCGAACTACATAATTTCATCTTCCTGAATTTGATATTTTACCACATATTAATGACATGTAAAATGACTCTTTAATTCTATTCGGACATAAGTAAGGACCATCATCATTACTAGCCACTAGTACACTTAGCTTGGTGTACCCAGAGTACACCAAGCGAAGCAGACGAAACCTGCTAGCAAATACTAAAAGTCGGACTCTTACTTTTAAATAATTTGCCGCGATTTAGGCCAATTTGTGAAAAAATTCTACTGCATACCTCTTGCAAGTCCCTCCTGTCCGTAAGAAATTTTCCTTGTAGAAGGGGAAAAATCAAGAGACATGTCCATAAAAATGTTTCCTAAGCTCTCTGGTTAGGAAGTACAAATTAATGTAAGATTGATTCTTTTATCAAGAAAAATGCTACCCCTAATTACATTCCGTAGACAAAGTCTACATCTTACCTTCAATGAAATTTGAAGAGTTTACATTTAAACAATAGAGATGAGTGTTGGGAAGTTCTTCAATATTTGGAATTGATTTGTTTGCAACTGATGTGACTAAAAGACTAGAATGCTCTACTCTAAACAAAAGACTATGTCGGCCAATAGGATCTTTGCCAAACCAGAGCTCTTTGTCCTTCCTGAAAATGGTTTCGACTTGGGTTAGCATTTGTTTTCGACAATCACGCGGTTTTTATACCTAATAAGGCCACAGTCCCTAAAGGATACCTCCAGAATATAATATTATTTTCTAGGTTGAGATCTGCATTTAAATAAAAGTTTTATTGTAATCTGCGTTTCGGACAATTATTTTAAATTGTTTGCTTGATCTTGGTGTGTTACACTTAATATGTGTTCTATGTCAGCAGAAAAAAAAAGAATTTTGCAAAATGCAAAAAAGGAAATATAAGGTGTGAATTTAATTTAAACGTAAATTTTTACGGCGTGGCGGATTCAAAAATTAAACAAATAGAGTTGTCCTTAGAAAATCTGAAGTTGGGGTCAAAATTAACACACAATGATTCTTTATGAACGGGGTTTGGTGCAACTTGAAATTCCAATGCATTCTATAGATTTTTGAGTGGTTAGCAAATTCGAACACATCCTATGTGGTTGACAAAATTTTGAATTGATACTAGACAATTTAATGTAATTCATATCTTACTTGTTATAAAATATAAATGAATAGGGGCCTTGAATATACTTGAGCGTCTTCTTCACGCCATAGTTAGTCAACCTTCGTAAAACTTGAACTGTGTCTGCTTCTGCAGAATTAAAACTTTCATCATCTTCCTCCTGTAATGATAAAATAAATTCAAAATAAAACTCGAAAGCTACGTTTTCTTCGGAGCTACTCCAAGTCGGTAAGTGTTAGAATTAACGCTCTATACTAGTAGTTCTGTAATTTGTAGACATCACTCAAATGATGGACGCATGGGGCCTAAAAATAATCAAAAACTAGGTGTTCGATAGTTATTGTGGAACGAACAGAAAAACAGACCTTTAGAAATCGTAGGGTTAAATCTAGACCTCACTTTGTTTACACAGTGAATAATAGCCTGAAAGAAAAAATCTAAAGGTCAGATTAATTTGAACTTTATTACACAAAGAATGCATCTCAAAACAAGAGATTGAAAAAGTTCTGAATTTGGCTAGTGTGTCCTTCGCACGATCTACATATTATTGAAAATAGAAAAAAATAAGGTCTTACTGCATTAAACGCATAAACATCTCCATTCCAAAGTAAAATATTGCCTTCTTCATTTTCTACTGGCTGAGGTGTAAATGTGGTACCTTGCGTCCATCTGACACTTGCCATAAATACACATCGTGTATTATCTACATTGATTGAAATTTGCTGAAAACTATCTGGACCTCTTCTTTGGATGGGTTCAGTACATTTCTTTACTAAAGGCTGAATAAAATTTTAAAAAGTTTTCATATTAGTCCAAAATTTTCAACATACACATACTCGAGATACATACTTGCCAGTGTCAATTGCACATTGAATATACCAGTTCTCGTAAGATGACTGCAGTTATGCAACGTCGAGCGAGGTTATACTTAGTGGGTTACCAAGTAGGTTCGAGCCCCCGTGATACTGGCTATCCTCGTCTAATCCAGCATTTAGGTGAACGTCTTTTTAACATCTTTTGGTAAGTCGAGATGAGGGATTTACCTTAATTCACTGCTTAAAAAACCAGGTACCCACATTGACCTTACTCAGCCAGGGTTTGGCCGAGAATACCAGAATCACGAAGGTGCGAACGTACGAGGTCACCCAATTAGTAAAAGCTCACTGGACATTGCTACACTTCAGTGATCCAATGGGAACTTGTGTTTGACAGTTTTTCTTATGATTTTAAAAGAATAAAACTTACCTCGAAAGTAGTCGAGTCAATTGCATCTGAATGGAGTAAACAGAAAATGCCGCACATTTTAGGAAAGTCAGAACAGATAAAAGAGGTATCTTCAACTCTTGGAGGAAAAATAGGGCGCTATGGAAAAGCACCGGACACGGACAACAATAATGGCCTGCAGACCGGGTTTCTGGATTATAATTTACGCCTGGATACTATTTAAATTGATAATGATATTGAAATATTGATAAAAAAATTTATATTTTGTTTACAAAACACGCTAAACCGAGTATTTTGTATCGCTTATCGTTTTATTATTATCAATAATCGATTATTGTTTATGCTCTGTTGCCAGTGTGAACGTTTTCCTTTTTAAAAAAGAAAAAGAAGTACCAAGCACAANTAATGGCCTGCAGACCGGATTTCTGAGTTATAATTTACGCCTGGATACTATTTAAATTGATAATGATATTGAAATATTGATAAAAAAATTTATATTTTGTTTACAAAACACGAAAATTTCTAAACCGAGTATTTTGTATCGCTTATCGTTTTATTATTATCAATAATCGATTATTGTTTATGCTCTGTTGCCAGTGTGAACGTTTTCCTTTTTAAAAAAGAAAAAGAAGTACCAAGCACAACTTTATGGTGGTTATAGAAATCATTTCGAAAAATACGTGTTAAGGCAAAAAGCATGGTTTCGAATTTGGCAGTCTTTCCTTCAAATTCATTGAGTACAAACATTAACAAAAAGTAGCAGGTAGAAAAAGCAGGATCGACATTTTCAATTTGAGGTTATTATTTTACGCGGCATACCTACCTGTTGCGGATTGTGCCACTTAAACTATTTCCATCAAAATAAATGTAAAATCTATATAAGATTGAAATAGGTAACTGATAAGCTTCAAATCTCGCGTTGTCAAATTTAGATTTAGCCAAATTTGACAGGTCGGGTATTTTTTCGTCTGTAGGCTCTATAATGGGTTAGTTATTTGGGTCTAGTAAAAAAAAGAATAGAAGAAGAAAAAAAAATTCTTCTTCTATTTGAATAAATAGTTTGTAATTAATTTAATAATATTACACCTACCTATATCTCTCGCAATATCTCTGTTCTCTGTCTGTCCGCTCCAGGATAAGGACGAGCACTCGTTTTTCTTTACTATCTCTATTTTCTTAAATTGTAACCCTGTCAAAGAGAAACGCTGGTTATAAGGGTCTGGAACCTGGGAGGAGAGTCTGGCAACAATTTCTTTTTTTTTTAAAAAAAAATATACCTATTTTATTTTTTTAAATTCGCTTTTTTAATGGCCGTCATGCTTCCATGTTGGAACGCTTGTACATAAGCAATATAGGCATGGCCGTATAAACTTTTCCTAACCTCTCTAATTGGGTTAAAATTGGTTTAAAAAATCAAAGGGTTGCTCCCAGACACTCCTCCCTGATTCTAGAACCATTGCAACCCTGTCAAAGAGGATCGCTGGTTATGAGCAAATGAAATCCGAACTTCTAACACGAAAATAACCGAAAGCTGTAAATTTTCAGTGGGAGAAGTGAAGAATTAAATTTTCTGTGGGAGTAGGGGTATAACCTTGAGTTTTAGGTTCATTACATACATGTAAAATGAGTTGATTTCTTTTAGTATTCTTACCCCCCACTCCAAATTGACTTTTAGAATCTGCTGAAACGATTAGTTCTCCTATCCTAGTCTCAAAGGAAAATTTGAGCAAAATAAAATCAGTTCAGAAAAATTATTCGTCGTGTTCGGGCATGCGGTATTATTAATTTAATCTTTATTTTTTGCAGCCATTTTTTCAAAAAGAAAACGTGCTTCTAATTTTTAAAAAGTAGTTTTTTTTTACTTTTGATCTAAATTGATTTAAAAATCAGTATTTTAATAAAGTCTTCGTCGTCTTTTTATGAACTCTAATGGTTAGAATAATTAAATAACTTTTTGCGAATTTTGTGTGAGTGTTTAATAAAATAATAAAAAACACATACCTAATTAAATATTTTCAAAATGTGTAATGTCAATGATTTTTAGTGTGTTAGTATTCATTCAATAATTATTAACATTCATTGTAATATATGACTAATATTTTGTGTCAGTGCTATAATAAGTAATTAAATATGCATTTTCAAATCAATTAAATATGACTAGTATTAAAAATACCCATTAATTTAAATAATCACTAAATTTAACTAATACAGCTAGTCCCAAGTTACGTGAACACCTCCTAATATAATTTAATACCCAATGGAAATCCACATCTCCTTTAAGAAGTGTGCTTTTTACCTCTTGTTAATGCGTGATGGCTAGTTTAAATTTTCTGATTTTGGTCCAATTTAGGTCACCCGGGTCCTCGTGGTGGACATTTTAACCGAATGAAGTCTGAAGTTCACAAAACTACTACGTGTAGTTTTTTTGTGAACTGTAGATTATTTTAGTTAAAATAGCCAACATTAGTCCCCGTTTGGCCCAATAGGTCAATTAATCTGTCAATTCTATGAACTTATAAATATCTATGCAAAAGTTTCATCAGAATCGAGAAAAAAGACCTGACTTTTTTGAGTCAATTAATGAGTATCATCCAAGTAACAGGTTAAGTTTTACTCACTTTTTCTAAGGTGTTCACGTTTTTTGGAACACACTGTATTTTAAATAAATAAATTAAAAAATGTAAAGTCAATTTGTAATTATATTTTGATGATTTTTTTAATGTTTGGTGTATTATTTTTTTGTTTTGTCACCTTAAGTCTGTCAGTGATCTTTTTTTTTAACTATAAATGCCTATTAATATAATGTTTTTTCATAAAAGAAGTATTTTTTTTTTGTGTAACCTATTATAGATATTAGATATGTTACAATTTTAAGGGGTCTCATGGCATTAACTTTACAATTTTTTATGAGAAAGTGAAATCCGAGTGGCACGGGCAATCATCTTGTTTTATTGTATGAATATATTTTTAGTTTTATTACATAGGGGATAACCCCCCCCCCCCCCCCATTATCGATTCCTCTAAAAGTCATAGAATTCTTTTAAAATCAGAGCGGCTTTGCCTCTAAGGCGCCAAGCGCGGGCTGAACCTGCAATACCTTTAATACTGTGATGCCCATTAAAATTGTGACCTAATAAAATAAAAAAATATAATTCGTGCTTTTTAAAATAGTGTTTTTGTTTTTTTTTTTTTGTGTGTGTTTTTCATTTATCTGGCACCTGGTACATGTTGGTCAATTGGTAACTCAGGTTACAAAATGAAGATGATTTTCTGATTCCTCTTTTAAGGTAGGCTGAACAGATTATTATTATTGAATTGGTTGCAGGTCTCCATTTTCCCATCTCCATGTTTGGCGATTGTACATTCACCAAATCACCGCAGAGGCTTGGCCTTAAAAATGTTTCTCAACTTCTCTGTTTGGAGTTATTTATTATTATTGAACTTATTGCAAATCCCTATTGAGTCTGCAATTATCACTGCGACTTTTATTTAGATCTATTGTGACCAGCTGCGGAGATGGATTAAATTCGAACGAACGGCCTCCTGGTTGCGAATCCACCGCCTCAACCAACTGAGCTACTGATACGCAGATGGTCTCTAACGCTTTCAACTGGGCATGCGCAAACTTGCCTTTCTTGACATTTCTATATCTGCGTAGACCGAACGAAGTGAGGTCTAGTTTTAACCCCACAATTTTTCTCTATAAACGTCTGTTTGTATGCTCAACGAGTTACGGACGTCTTGTCCGATTGTGAAATTTGGTATCGACATTTATTATCGGACTTGCTGCATGATTGGTTTTGGCCCTATTTGGCCTTGTGGGGGCCATTTTAACTGAGTGAGATCTACAGTTTACAGTACTACTAGTATTAATTCATTTTTGTGTTTATTTTCATTTCAGATTTGTTCAGAGGACAGAAATCTCATCAGGGGAACGGTAGGATTTTTATGCATGTTAAAATTTAGTTTTAGTTGGTGTCGGGCCATTTGTGTAAGATTTCAGAATTGGTACTAATATTTTTATTTACACAGTTCTAGGTACATTTTCAGCTGGGCCCGACGTCAACATCATCACCACAGGTTCCAACAATCAGAAGTAACAATCAAGTAGATAATACGGTGAGTTGGGAGTGTATGCTAACGGTTAATGACATTAATAAAGTCAACTCTCGATAACCGGCTCTACATACCAGGACGACCTGGACGCCTAAGATCATAGTTTCGGTCAAGGGCTATCGAAACCTTTTCGGTAAACTCATATCAACCTTTACCAAACGTGAGTCTAGAAATGGGAAGAACAGCACGGTTAGATTCTCTAGAAAGGAACACCGATATAATAACTTAAATTAACTGTGCTATCTCAGTAAAATGTGTTAATGATTCATTAACAAAATCATGTATTACGCTAACGGTAAATGGCATTAATGAAGTGATGTGCGAGCTTTTGAATTAGCGTTCTCACGATGACGGGTTCTGCGGAAGTGGACGACTTGGGACGTCTATCATCACTTTTACTAAAATAAGTGACGGGATCCGGGGGAGGGGGGGTTAATAATATTTTGTTTCACTTAGTTTTAGGTACTTGTTGTTCAGCCGTGCCTTTCAATGCTAAATCATCATCATCATCAGGTTTATCTTTGGTGAAGGAAGTAACTCAACTTGATCTTGATAATATGGTGAGTTGGGAGTTTCGGATAAGTTTGCCACATCGAAACCTTAATATCGATATCCGATATTATCGGATGGTCAAATATCGTTATTCCGAAAAATCGTTTGTATCGATATTCTTGAATTTTGACGAATCTCGGACAACTTATTATCCTAGTTCACAACCGTGTAGTTTATCTCGCCTAATCTGTATCTTACTGAGGTTGTTTACAAGTCCTCATTATCAGATGTATCTTTGGACATGAGGTAAATAAAACAGTTGAATGCACATGAGCTTGGAGGGGGGTGATATTTGGAGGGGGGGTGATACTAATAGTTTATTTCATTCAGTTTTAGGTACATGTTCAGCTTTACCACACTGCTATATAAGCGTCCTCATTATCAGATGTATCTTTGGACATGAGATGAAGAACACAATTAGAAGTAACCCAACATCAAGTTGGTAATACGGTCAGATGGAATTTGAACTCACCGTAAGAAAAGCGGACATTAAACAATAATAGAAAGGTAATGATGTAGGTAAGTAATTGGGAGTAAGGAGACAAGTTGTGAATTATTACTTTCGATAGGGAGGAGCGATTCATTTTGAATTTCACCATCGGAATTTATGTAGAAACAAATTCCACCTGACTATGACCGACAGACATTACATCAGTCTTGTCCCAAAACTTATCAACGTCCTACCAAATGATTTACTTGAGAGTGGATACAATAAATGCGTGAAACAATTGTCTAACATTAAAATCAAGAGAGTTATATCCGATTTGTCATCTCAACTTGACAATATTATGAATTAAATCCTACCCCCCCCCCTTCTATTTTCGCCATCATCATTTTCTTCTTCATAATCATTCTTCTTATTTTTCTTCTTCAAAATATTTGTATACAAATTTAAGAAATTATACAAAAATATATTAAAAAAAATGAATGTTTGAAGTATTAATGAAAGTGAAGCATAAAGCTTGTAACTAACGGATCTGAATTTTCTTTTGTTTGATATGGTAACCTCATATGAACCAAACAAGCGTCCTAATAATGATCGGTTCTACACAGCAGGACGACCTTTACCGTCTACCATGACAGTTTCATCAAAGGGCCGTAAAAAACTTTTTCGTAACCTTATAAAAATTCTATTCTACCATTTTACTTTCCTTATCCTATAAAAAGGAAAGTATTGTAATGGGCTGAAATTTTTCATGTCGAGTTTTCAATGCCAAAACAAGTTTTGGCATTGAAAACTCGTCCCCAGAGCCAAAACTCAAGTTTAAGCCATTGGTCCGTGTGTGTGTCTGTCTGTGAACAAGATATCTCAAGAACGACACGTGTTAGAGACTTAAAATTTGGTATGGATATCAGTTTCATGCCATGAACGGCAAAATAATTTGGCGGAAATCGAATAAACCGTTGGCGATTTAATGCCGTTTTGTGGTTCGGTCTGAGATACTTGCAAATGGGCCTGGACGAGGGGGGGGCTAATAACATTTCACTCAGTTTTAGGTACTTGTTCAGCTGTACTTTACTGCTAAATCATCATCAGGTTTAGCTTTGGACACGAGTTGAAGTAAACAATCAGGAGAAGTCAAGATCAAGTTGGTAATACGGTGAGCTGGGAGTTCTGGAGTAAGAAAGGAAGATATTCGGGCAGTAATAAGTAATAGAAATCTATGACGTAAGTAATAGGAATCTAATGACGCAAGTAATAAGGGGAATTGTGAATAATTACTTTGCATTAGGAGGGAGGTATTCACTTGAAACGGATGATCAAGGCTTAAACTCTGGATATCACGTTAAATGATCTGAATGAAGTCAATTGAATTATCTACAGGCACTTGAATTAGCCATCTCACGACCGGATGACTGGTTCTACTCATTTAGAACGCGTACCATCACATTTTCAGCCAAAGGCCATCAAAACCTTTTCGGTAATCTCATGTTTATCAATTTGTTTCAATTACTAGTGGATCAAAATGAGCAGGTGTTCACGTTAGTGTTCTAGTCATTTATAGAAGAAAAAATATCCGGGGGGGGGGGAAGGGTCCCCAAATTTTTCAAAATTGAAAAGCCCTTAACACAAGCCATAACATATCAAAATTATAAAAATCATTTTTAAAAAACACAATATTGGGCCCTAGGGCCCCCAAAAACTATACAACAAATTTCCTTCCATGTTCTAAACATGTATACCAAATTTCGTCAAAATCGGATGAAAATTGTGGCTTGTATCGCGTAACAAACACACATACATACATATACAAGTGCATTTCGGGATGTATACCGGGACCGGGGTCAAAAGTGGAGTTCACTAACGTTCACAAATATCCAGATTCTCCAGGAAGGAACTCCAATACGATACTATGTGTTAGTTCTATAGATAATTCTATGGAAAAGGTTTTTTTTTTTCATTCTTCAAATCTGGAGCGGGGAGAGGGGTCACTCCTTATAACTTCCTCTGTGTCAGCTATAAGGGATACTAATATATTTTTTACTCTGTTATAGATACATTTTTATTTGAGCCACACATTATCATGAGGTTTATTAATAAGGGAAGTAATAATATTTTGGCGAGTTATGATCTAAGTCGGGAGCTAGATACACGTAAGCCGGTAAGTAAAAGGGATGATTTGGGTATTAATATAGGGAGCGGGGAGTCCCAAACTTTTGAACACCAGAAATATCTCCTCTCCTTTTTGAATTAATAAGAAAAAAAAACGAATTTCTTAGACTTTATTTGGGATCATTTCGGTAGTCATCGTGTTCCGCAAGTTAATGTTTTATACCATTAAAGAATTGTCTGAAATTTTTCTCAGGTCTCCCAATATAGACCAAAAACTAATCAGCTGATTCTATGAATTCCCGTCACGCTCTATGAGCTCAGTTCCGCGCGAACTATCTTACACTTATGTGCGCCTTATATTTATAACATGATACAATGTGTTGTACTGATAAAATGCCACCATGAAGACACTGGCGGTCCAATGGTGGCCGCAAATTAGCTTATTTCATTGATCGTAATTACATGGCCATACTAAGTTTTATCAAATTTAGACAAAGCGTTCGAGAGTTATCGTGTTACAAAGGCAAATAAAATAAAAATTGTCGAGATAAAACTAGACCACACTTCCGCAAAATATGACTTTTTTTGTTGAGAAAATAGAAAATTACTAAGTGGGCAGCTGTTCGTGCTGCTCAGTATATGCATATTTAATTTTTTTTTTTGCTATTAATCATTGTTTCTCTTACTGATATTAGGTAATCATTATTTGTTTTATTTATTTACTAGCAGGATACGCCCGCTTCGCTGGGCGCCTTATAGGCATGGCCGTTTATAGTTTCAGCGCCTTTTTTTCGCGATAAAAAGTAGCCTATGTCCTTTCCTAAAGTTTAGCCCATACCAAATTTCGTCAAAATCGGTTCAGTAGTTTAAGCGTGAAAGCGTAACATACATACAGAGTTACTTTCGCATTTATATAATAGTATGGATATATGGATATTGGATATGGATTGCTATTAATCATTGTTTCTCTTGCAGATATTAAGTAATAATTATATTTACTTTTTTGTTATTAATCTGTGTTTCTCTTGTAGATATTAGGTAATAATTATTTATTTTTTGCTACTAATCATTGTTTCTCTTGCAGATATTAAGTAATAATTATATTTACTTTTTTGTTATTAATCTGTGTTTCTCTTGTAGATATTAGGTAATAATTATTTATTTTTTGTTACTAATCATTGTTTCTCTTGCAGATATTAGGTAATAACAATTTATTATATTTACTTTTTTGTTATTAATCTTTGTTTCTCTTGCAGATATTAGGTAGGTAATAATTATTTCTTTTTTGCCGTTAATCATTGTTTCTCTTGCAGATATTAGGTAGGTAATAATTATTTATTTTTTGCTATTAAATCTTTGTTTCTCTTGCAGATATTAGGTAAGTAATAATAATTTATTTTTTGCTAATAATCATTGTTTCTCTTGCAGATATTAGTAATAACAATTTATTCTATTTACTTTTTTGTTATTAATCTTTGTTTCTCTTGCAGATATTAGGTAAGTAATAATTATTTATTTTTTGTTATTAATCATTGTTTCTCTTGCAGATATTAGGTAAGTAATAATTATTTATTTTTTGTTATTAATCATTGTTTCTCTTACAGATATTAGGTAGGTAATAATTATTTATTTTTTGCCATTAATCATTTTTTCTCTTGCAGATATTAGGTAATAATTATTTATTTTTCTCTATTAATCATTATTTCTCTTGCAAATATTAGGTAATAACTATTTATTATATTTACTTTTTTGTTATTAATCTTTGTTTCTCTTGCAGATATTAAGTAGGTAATAATGATTTATTTTTTGCTATTAATCATTGTTTCTCTTGCAGATATTAGGTAAGTAATAATTATTCAGTTTTTGTTATTAATCATTGTTTCTCTTACAGATATTAGGTAGGTAATAATTATTTATTTTTTGCCATTAATCATTGTTTCTCTTGCAGATATTAGGTAGGTAATAATTATTCATTTTTTGTTATTAATCATTGTTTCTCTTACAGATATTAGGTAGGTAATAATAATTTATTTTTTGCTATTAATCATTGTTTCTCTTGCAGATATTAGGTAAGTAATAATTATTCATTTTTTGTTATTAATCATTGTTTCTCTTACAGATATTAGGTAGGTAATAATTATTTATTTTTTGCCATTAATCATTGTTTCTCTTGCAAATGTTTAGTAATAATTATTTATTTTAATTTGTTTTGCTATTAATCATTATTTCTTTTTCAAATAACAATTTTAATATTATTATTTTTTTTGCAATAATCAGTGTTTCTTTTTCAGATAATATTAATTATTTATTACAGATTGAAATAAGTTATTAAATTGTACCAAATATATTAAAATAAATTTAATTCTTAATGTGTAAGTTTCTTTCTTTTATGACATTATATTACAAATTGAACTAAATTGTAAGTACCAAATACTGGATGTCCCATTTTAAGTGACCAACTTAATTCATTCCGAAGCTGTTGGAGTCACAAAAAAAATATTCTGACCGAATGTTCATAAAAAAGAAGGGGATGTATTATGATGACCTTGACTGAATTGTCAAGGTTGCCCTCCAAGGTTAGATGAAGGTCAACTCCATTTTCTTAAATAAGATGATCTGAATTTTATTACATTTTCGCATTTCCCATTTAATTCTACGTTCATTTGACTATTCACTTCATGGTTTTCTTGAACTTTTTTGCGCCAAAATTTGGGAATGTTTTTTTGGTCTGACATACCCGCGTGGCATATTGAATGAAAGCTCTCGCCATTTCCTATACCATGGTTTCCTTTTTTCATTTGTTTGTTAATTTTAAAAAAAATCACTCTTGCAATGCATTTTAAAATGCCACACGAGTATGTCAGACCAAAAAACGTTCCCAAAATGTGGCGCAAAAAAGTTCAACGAAACCATGAAGAATAGTCAAATGAACGTAGAATTAAATGGGGAATCCGAAAATGTAATAAAATTCAGGTCGTCTCATTTAAGAAAATGAAGTTGACCTTCATCTGACCTTGAAGGACAACCTTGACAAGTCAGCCGAGGTCATCATAATACGTCCCTTTTTTTTTTATGAACATTCGGTCAGAATGATTTTTTTGTGACTCCAACAGTTTCGGGATAAATTGAGTTGGTCACTTAAAATGGGACACCCTGTATTTTAAAATAAATCATATCCTGATTGCGTAAGTATCTATGTCATGTTACATGTTGGTTATGTTTTCTGTGTTGCATGTTTGTGTTCCAACACCTCACAAACATTTGCATCTCATATTATGATTTGTGACTTTAGAGATTGTTTATCGTAAATTGGACTCCGCACTTGGCACCAGACAGAAATATGCTGGGGTCGTATTATTTGGAATTTGTCTTTAAAAAAACATTTTTTTTTACGATGTACGACCGTAAAGTTGTTGCTTAAAATAAGGTCACAATTTTACTGACATATATCGCTAAAAAATTGATTTTTGAAGATAAATTTAATTTTTTTACGGCCCCATATTTTTGCCTGGAGTTGGAATTCCAACAAATGAAATTAAAAGTACAGTTCAAATTATGAGATTTTGTGGACAATGTATTGCCAAAAATTTTCTGCCGTTTGTAGATAATGATGAATGCAATACGTCATGTCTTGTATTGAAAAGTAAACTTCAAAAATTTGCCCGTTTTTTTTTTTTAATTGAACTGAGTTACTTTATTTCTCATTTTTCTCATGGAAAATGTATGGAGAAATTAGAAATAAAGTAACTCTATTCAATACAAATCAGGCCTAATATTGCCTCTCCTCCTGTCTATATTTGTATACAAAGCGGTTTTCGCTTGTGCCTCCGGTTACTTTATGTCTTGTTTTTATGGGAAATGTATGGAGAAATGAGAAATAAAGTAACTCTGTTCAATACAAAAACAGGCCTAATTTTGCCTCTCCTACTGTCCTTATTTGTAAACAAAGCGGTTTTCGCTTATGTCTCCGGTCTCATGATTCGAACTATACGTCCTTTAAATTTCAACTCATATTATGCGTTTTATTAAATTTTATTTAATAAAACACTACATCCTCTGTCTTGTCCCAAAAGCTCCGGCCGCTATTATAGACATGCGGAAATAAATAATATCCTAAAGCGAGCGTTGACAACGGCAGATATCCCCTCAGCTTTAGAGACTGCAGGGCTGGACCGTGAGGATGGGAAGAGACCAGATGGAGCTACCATTGTTCCGTGGTACAGAGTACAAAGCTTGGTCTGGGATTTTATTGCTCGGATACGTTTGCAAGTTCATATCTTAACCAAACATTTATGAGAGCTGGCGCTGCAGCAGAAATGGCTTGCAAACGTAAACATGCAAAATATAATACCATCAAAGACCGGGCCATCTTTGTCGCCTTTGTCGTGGAAACAATGGGAGTTTGGAATGAGGAAGAGGAGCGGTGGATAGATGAAATTGGGAAAAGAATGACGAAAAAGACAGGAGATAAGCAAACGAAAAGATATTTAAAACAAAAAATCAGCTTGGTAATCCAGAGGGGGAATGCTACCAGTATACTGGCAGTGTTGCCCACCGACAACAGGTTGAATGAGGTGTTTTACTTATAATTTTGTTTATTTACAAAAAAAAAAAA
>CM022880.1:4951604-4977116 GCA_012654025.1 Pachypsylla venusta | reverse complement strand
AAATATACCTGTACTACCAGATATTAGCAATGTTAGGTTTTCACTAATCCTGTCTAAAAAGAGAATGGTAAGAGCCAGAGACTTCAAATTTGGTAGGTATGTCAAATTTAGGGTCTAATTACGCCCCAGATTTAGAATCATCACGATAACCTAGCTCAAATTTTATTTGGGGGGTACCCCCCCAAATTTTTTTTATTTATTATTTATTTTTTATTTTTTTATTATTTTTAATAAAAATTTATTATTATTTTTTGGGATTGTAAACATTGCGGTTTTTGCTTGTGTCTCCGGTCTCATGATTCGAACTATACATCCTTTAAATTTCAACTCATATTATGCGTTGCTTTTTTGTGTTGTGTTGGGGTGGGGATTGAGTTAATGCATAAACTCAGTCTTCATCGGGTCCCTATAAGTGGCCACCTCCTCGTGGTGGGACCTGGGTTACGCCAAGAGCCACTTGAAACATTTTACTCATGTTATATGCGCATACATTTTTAATGTGAAATGATTTTTCTCTTCTGTTTTTAGATTCTGTGAGTTAATAACCCTTGGACAATCTACACTTATAAATGAGAAAGTCACTCACCCGTCACTCATCTCGATTTCTACGGAGAGGTACGTCCTAGGAGGCTGACATTTGGTGTGTAGGTCCCTCTTAGGTCTTAGATGCGCACTAAGGATTTTTAAATATTCGAACTGGGACGCCAGCCGCGGGGGGCGGGGGACGGACTCGTTTACATATGAAAATCATCACTGTTTTTCCGTACCGGTACATTTTCCGTGGCCGTAATTTGGTATATAGGTTCGCTTCATGTTCTAGATGTGCAATAAGAAAGGATATTTTAATATTCCAACTGGGGTGCCAGCCGCGGGGGGAAAAGGCGCGTCCACAAAATAGTATCACCTTTCATCACTGTTTTTCCGTACCGGTAAATTTCCAGTGGCTGAAATTTTGGTATATTGGACATCTAGAACTGACAACAAACGTATCATAGGTACCTGAGCTTACAATATTATAGCCAGTACCGAAGCACGGGTAAAACACGCGAACAACACGTTAAATTGTTTGCAGCGTATCTACGTATCTTTTTTTTTTTTTTTTTTTAATTTGGCTTAANTTGGTCATTCAAGACGGGGGTTTTACCCTCCATTCGCTGGAAACTTGAAACTTTCTACACCGTTAAGATGAACGTGCCCCCCCCACACCAGAGAGGTTAGGAAACGTTTTAATCGGCCATGCCTCGATGATGAAATTGTTTTTCCGGTAAAAAACTCAAAAAATATAAAAAGTCTGCGGCAAGTGGGAAAAATCCCTCGTGTCTGAAAAAAATCGCCACAACATGGGATTTTTGGCGTTCCCCCGACTTATTTTCAAAGTTCAAGGTAAAATACACCGTTTTTTGTAAAAAAAAAAGAAAAAAAAATTAAAACCTCATTTTCATAGAAGTAGCTAAAATACACATTTACCCAAATTTTATATTTTTTATAGGGTCCTTATATACTATTTTGGGGGGGGGGGGGTCTATCCTCGGTCATTTTTCGTTATCTCTTTTAGTTTGCGCAGGAAAAAATTGCAAAAAGACCCCCTAAATAGCGGCATTTTTGGCGATAACTTGCTCCCACTTGAACTTTATTTTTTTTTCCTTTCTTATTACGCACCTACATATTAAAAGGGACCTTTGTGCAAAGTTTCAATTCTCTACATTTAGCCATCGTGGAGGTACGTTGATTATCAGTCAGTCAGTACGTCAGTATAGCAAATGGGCTTTGCGTTTAAGTATAGATAGATTAAAAAGGGGAAAAATATTAAGGATATCACGGGATTAAAAGTGGTGGGATTTTGAACAAAGGGATTTTTCTTGTCCAGAATTCTCTGTGATATACCGCCCTTTCGTTCTTGACATCTTCTCATGTTGGTATGGTATACTTCTGATAAAAACATCTGGTTGTGCTAACTTCTCACCAATCAATTTTCCTATTTTTTTCTAGTCTATGTCAAAGTTATACAGTTTTTTCTTCTTACATTGAACCTAAAAAATAACTTAATCTGTCAGAAAGTTTTGAAAAATGGCAAATAGACTACTTAATTTGTCTGGGTCTTTACAATTATATGCAAAAAATAGTGCACCACTTGCTCAGGTAAGAATAAATATTAGCAGAAAATCTGGAGGTCAATATCAGATGAAGGAGACTCTTAGCCAAAAAAATGCTCTTATCTTTGACTGATAAGAATGGAAAATTTCTTCCGTTGTAATATCTCCTGACCTTGTTGAAACCTATCCATGAAATGTACATCTAAATTGGAACATTCATGAAACGTACTGGGAAGTCCAGTATCTGATGTTATGATGTAATTTATAAGGTATTCCTTAAGACTTGCGGGTCGGAATGAATTTCAAGAATAGACTTGAAATTATGTAAATTTGGAGTTTCTTTGTTGTAATTCCAATGCCAACGGTCTCTTCACAACTTTTGTGGGTATCCCAGAATTACTAAGAACCTCATGGACTAATCATTTCTTCAATCTTCTATTAAACCATATTTTTTTCTCTTATAATGCTACTATAGGCTATTCACATAAAAGTAACTACTCAATCGTCCTCACGGGACGTCCCTGTCGGGAATTGAACCCGGGTCCAACGAGTTCAATGTTAGTGTGACACCCAAGAGGATTGCCAACAGACTTTAATTGATTCTCATTATTTCGACCATCCCAACACTACTTGCACAGTTTTTTATAATATCTAATATGTATTGATTTTTGGACCTATAAAAGCAATCTTCATCACCAGTTAGCCCCCACCCCCGATTTTTATAGTTTTCTTCTTCCCTAATCCCTTATTCAAAACGAATTTATTGAAAAATCCATCAAAATCGTTCTAAATGTGTAGGCATAGCTGCACTTCTATTTTTTTATTTGTTAAATAATACAATACTACCAGCTATTACTGCATACCTGTTAATATTACTTTTACAGATATGCTTCTGACCAACCTAATTTATGCCCTTTGTATTTTTTTGTATTTGATTGATTTATTCTAGGTTTTAAAAAGATGGAGGGCAACACAAGTTTCTTTACATGAAAAGTGTGTCAATGTTCCGAGCACTCAAGTTACAACAATCGAAAATGGTCTCAGAGTAGCTACTGAAGATTCTGGAGCTCCAACTGCTACAGTTGGTATTTGGATTGATGCGGGATCAAGATACGAAAATAACTGTAATAATGGTGTGGCCCACTTTCTAGAACACATGGCTTTTAAGGTAAGGGACATCCATTCTGAGTAACCATAGGATGTGAGTTTGGAATAGACTCTATTTATACTGCCCGTTGAACTGAAGAGTCACCGGCAATTTTTTGGGTGCTATTATTATGTGGCAAGACGGAATTGACAATTTTTCTTAAGACATAATAGCTTTTGAAGACCTGATTCAAATATAATGTTCTTCATGTCGCCAGAAATTAATATGATGAGGGCTCATATCGTTTAGCCGGGTCTAATTTGCGGCTCCTCTTATTTAATAAGATCCCAAAACTGTTTACTTGTTATGTATTTGTTTTTTGTCTATTTACGTACTAGTTGTTAGGATCAAACAAATTAGCCTGACCTCATTTAGGGGTGATTCTCGAATTGAACTAGTTGAGATGCTTTGCGCGTTTGCTATAAATAATTCAGACAGTATTTTTCTGTCCCGGAATAATCAGACAGTATTTTTCTATCCTGGAAAAATATTATTGTTCAATATGTTAGTTCCTTTCTGACACAGAGGTCATTTTTAAGCCCCTTCCCTAGTTATGTAACATGTGTGTGTTGTCTAATTTATACCCGATAATTCTCATAATTTTATCGCTTTCGTTGCTCATGCACCATACTCTTGAACACGCTCAGACACTCATTATTCACATACTGTTAGCCACAAAATCATCAACTCGTTACTTTTCCATGTACGTATACACACACACGCCTATCAGTCACTCATTATTCACTTACTGCCTCACACACTCATTGATTACATTATCATGCACCACTTTTAATATCAATAATTTTCTTCAAAGACACACTTAACATTTTGACTTTCATATCATCTCCCCTCTTTCTCACACATTATCACAGACAGTGTCAGTAATTGCTTCACACTTCTTGAAATAAAGAAGTGATGGAACGGAAATATCATGGGAAAGATGATCACTAGACAATGTTTTGTATTTCAGGGTACTGCTAAGAGATCTCAAACTGATTTAGAACTAGAAGTTGAAAATATTGGTGCCCATTTGAATGCATATACATCTCGAGAACAAACTGTGTTTTATGCGAAAGTACTCAAAAACGATGTTCCTAAAGCTGTTGAAATTTTAGCAGATATTATTCAAAACTCAAAATTAGGTAAGCTTCTGGCCTGAGTGCCATTCGAATATTATGACCACTACACTTTTAGGCGAAGTTTTGTTGGTCTAAACGTAGATTTGATACTACCGTTTGTAAAAGAGCAATTAAAAAGAAGTTAAAAACATGTAAATTGAGGTTTACTATGTGGCATCGCCAGGCTTGTTAATCGTAGTTCTGTGAACTGTAGACCCCTCTCCTCTAAAATTGACCCAAACACTATGCAGCTATATATTCAATCAAAAAAGGCATGCGAGTGTAATCTACTTTTTTAAATGAAATATTTATTTTCTTCCAAATGGCGTACCTAAATCTTAAATAAAGAAATGAAAGAGCAATTCTAAAGTATGACTATTGTCAAGGTTGGACCTGATTTGGAACGTAAGATGAGGTGACGTGACTTTTTGGTGAAATCGCCGCTGCTACAATAATATTATTTTTACGATTCTTTTCAACATAAATATTATTAATTTTCACAGGAGAAGCTGAAATCGAAAGAGAACGTGGTGTCATTTTACGTGAAATGCAAGAAGTTGAAACCAACCTCCAGGAAGTTATTTTTGATCACCTTCATGCTACCGCTTTCCAAGGAACATCTTTAGGAAATACCATACTTGGACCAACTGAAAATATTAAATCTATTTGTAGAAGTAATTTGGTAGATTATGTGAATGCTTTCTATCAACCACCAAGAATTGTACTAGCAGGAGCTGGAGGCGTAGATCATGACGCTTTGGTTAAATTGGCCAAGGAACATTTTGGAAATATCAAACCTCCCAACGCAGACTATAATTTGGGAGATAGTATTGGAAAGACCAGATACACGGGTATGTTGACTTACACACTTCTACAGTGTGCTCATAAAGTCTCTCCCTCCTTTTTTTTTTAATTTTAACAACTTGAAACACCTCTAGGACCCCACCTCCATAATTTTACTAAATCCCTAGGAATTTTATAAAATTACTGATTCTACAAGTTTACTGCAACATACACAGCATATCGATCAATCTTCTAGACATTGGTTCTTTGGTTAACAACATTAGATTATAATACAAAGTTCAGTGGGTATATAAACAGACTGACCCTCATAATCAAATGACCAAGCCTAAAAACTTGAAATTTGGAATACAATCGCCTTTTAGTATGTACATTGTACATAGTTACGAAATCAGAAAAAAAAAAATCATAGGGTTCAACTGGAAACGAGTTATCACCAAAGCGACACTTTTTAGTGTTACAATTAAACAGCGCAAACAGTGATAGATATATAATATAAATTCAGAGAAAAATATTTGTCCATTGTATCTTGGTTCCTAAAGCAGCAATGGCATATTTTCCCCTATTTGATAAGGAAAAAACACAAAACCGAACTATTTTGGCCGAAATGAATTCTACATGCACAAAAAAAGTCTCATAATAAGTTGCTGATATCAGCTCGTTTAGATTATTCTTATTTCTGTTAATCTTTTGTTTTTGTTTTAGGTTCTGACATTCGTGTCCGAGATGACGCCATGCCTCTCGCTCACGTTGCTCTCGCAGTCGAAGGATGTGGTTGGGAAAATGCTGACAATATCCCTCTGATGGTTGCCAATACATTGATTGGTGCTTGGGATCGTTCTCAAGGTAGTGGCACAAACAATGCGTCACGTTTGGCATTGGCCGCTGCTCATGATGGCATCGCCCACAGTTTTCAATCTTTCAATACTTGCTACAAAGACACTGGATTGTGGGGCGTCTACTTTGTGGCAGACAAACTTTCGCTAGAGGTAAACATTGATCTTGAATTAAAATGAAAAATGTCTTTAACGATATAAAATTTCTCGCTTTGATAATAAATAATAATGTTATAAATAATAATGTTACATTTTTCAGTTGTGATCGTTTTTCCAGTGTCTCAGCTTATGGTTTGGGAAGGGAACTATTCCCGTGTTTTTTTCCCCGATAGCTCCCACTGTTATGGCTAAACAATTCGGACAAATAAGCATACCCACAACATATTTCACTTTAAATTTCCTGTCAGTTAATTGAAGTTATGCATAGTCGGGTGTGATATATATATATATATTTTTTTACTCGGATGGAAGTTAACTCGAGGGCGTCACGCTTTTTTGGGTGCACTCAGCCCCGTGAGGGCAACTGAGTAGTTGTTATTGATTACAGCGAAACGGCAGAGGAGGATATATCTTAATTAAAAATAGTATGCTTCCCAAAGCTGCAAAACGAAATAAATTTGGTAAACTTTTAGTAGGCAAGAATTCAATTTTTGCAATCTATGGATGACTTACCCAACTTCCATAAGGAAAGTAATTCTGAGGTTTAAATTTCCATGGGCCAAGTCCACCTAAGCGGTGTTGGTATTTTAAAATAATATCAGAATCAGACGCAACTCTATCATTACATTTTGTATTTTATTTTTATTTGGCTTAATGTCTCTTTTAACATCTATTAGCCATTCGAAACGAGGGTTTTACCCTCCATTTGCTGGAAACTTTTAAACCAGCTACCCACATTGACCTGATCCAGCCCATGTTGGGCCTAAAAAATAGCCATCATCACGAGGCCGTGAACCCAGGTGAAACAACCTCGCTGGACGTTGCTTTAACTTCAGTGATCTAACGGGAACTAGTGTATTCAACGTACCGTAGACGCTAGCTGATGTTTTGTATCCTATTCTGATGTATTATTTTCATTTATGAACATTTGGAATCATTACAAAAAAAATATCCCCCTCAATATTTGATAACGTACCTTGGGTATGTATAATCCAAAAATCGAATAAAAAATCCGGCCGCCAAATAAAAGAATCCGTGAACGGCACTTTTGACGCTTAGCGTTGATCTACATACCAAATTTCATCAAAATCGGTCAACGCTAAGTGGTAAAAGTGCCGCTCTAGGCGTACGGCGCTGCGGACGAACGGATTATTTTTTGAAATCGTAAAATATCAAACTTTGAGGTGTTATTTTTTTTATATTACTGATGAATCTCCTAATGTTTATTGTTTTGATGCAGGATTTCGTTTTCAATGTTCAAAACGAATGGGTCCGTTTATGTAAAACAGTCAACGACACAGAAGTAGATCGTGCCAAGAATTTGCTGAAAACGAACCTTTTCCTACAATTGGATGGCACTACTCCTGTTTGTGAAGATATTGGACGTCAAATCCTTTGTTACAACAGACGCATTCCATTGCATGAGTTGGAAGCTAGAATTGACGTAAGTGTTATAATTTTCAAACAAAAATCTGATAGTTAATCTACATGTTTCACTGATTGAGTATTTGATGATTTTTTTTTTTTTTTTAAAAATTGGCTTAACGTCTCTTTAACATCTATTGGTNTATTATTATTATTAATGTTACGTGTCCACTTAAGTCTTTAAGAACATTGAAAGAGTATTATAATAAATAAATAAATAAATAAAATAAGAGGCTGGGTTACATTCAAACACAACTAGACCAAGTAGAAAATTCGAAGAAAAAAAACTTTTTGAATTTTCGACTCCGCCAGATATCGAACCCGATAGCTCCTTGGTGCGAGCCGAGTGTGATGGACACTCTGCCATGGAGACGTCTTAATGATATCTGATTTTTCAAACGATATTTTTTTTCCTCTTGGCTTATTTAGTCCAGAACTCGGTGTCTTTTCTAAAAAGGCCCAAGTCTTGGACTTTTAAGTTGAGATTGTTGTGGTTCTCTTCTATATTACTTCATTAAAGGGTTGGGTGGAAAAGAATTCCTCAGGAATTAACCCCGCCCTTTGAATTATTTTTTTCTCTCTCTCTCTCTTTACTTTAATTCCCCCTTTTTTCTCTCTTTCCTTTCATTCTATCTTTATTTATAAAGATAATTCAATTTAACCATCTTGGGTTAACAGCCGTGGGGTGGGTTTGCAACAACTCGCCATTCCTCTCTTTGCTCTGCATTTCATTTCAATTCCTCATAAGTTCTTACGTTTACGTCATTTTTTATTTGATCTATATATGCAAGTGGGGGGCGAATAAAGAGTTTAATAATAATAATTAAATAAATCTTTTTAATTTATTTAAATAAATCTCTTATTCTGGTTATTATCTTTACAGGATGTGACCGCTAAAGATGTTCATGAAGTATGTACCAAATACATTTGGGATAGATGTCCCGTTGTAGCTGCAGTTGGACCTGTTGAACAATTACCAGACTACACTTGGCTTAGACAAGCTATGTACTGGATTCGATTCTAAATTGATTCTCTAATCAAATTCTATCTGTTCTATCTGTTATTTTTTTTTTGTTATCTACATAAAGTAATCTAGAATTTATACTAGACGAAACAAGAAGTCATATCAAGTTATATAACAGAGATTATAACTAAATAAACGGGAAATTTGATATGTGATTTGAAATTATGTACCCTAACAAAATTAATGAACTGTCTGGAAAATATATAAAATGACTTCTTGAGCCAGGATGAGAGAAGGCCGACATCCGTTTGATTGTTTGGACAATGGAGCGGCCGATTTCATCCAGGTTACTCCAAATGCTGCTACTTAGATCTGGTGTAGAATCCTATCTTTACCACAAGAAGAGCTAGGATCAATAATAAAAAAAATATAAAATGATAGTCCGAAACCTAGACCATAATATATATATTTTTTTTTTTTTGGAGTTACCCCTTGGCGACTGTGACCTTCTTTGCGTTTTTAAACAGCGTGAAAGTGGTCGAAAACGTTAACATCTTGAGAGAAGGCCCGCTCCAATTAAATTTACTGTTTGACACAGGGTCAAAAATTAAAGGAAAATAGAAGACTAATGAAGTATATTCTTATCTGAAACTGAAACTAAATCAGAGAAAAAATGAAATATTTCCTACACAGAACTGTCATGTCTCTGGGTGGGGTTCTGCCATTCGCAAACTCTGCGGTTTGCGTTAGTTTCAGATTAATCCCCAAGTTTAGGGCTAGCTCCGCGGGTTATTTCTACGATATTGGGCAAAACCACTGGTTTTAGCCTACCGAGGGATGGACCACGGATTGTATAAAAACTGCACTCGTATCGAGGTGACTAACAGTCCTTTGGATAAAATATTTGAGTTATTTTGAACTCCAAGCATTCCATTCCTCTGGGAATTGAACCACATTGTTCTGGTTGAACTATTTTCTTGTGTTCAAACGCTCTAAATATTGATTGCACAATAAATATAAAACGAGAATCTTTCATCCATCAATATTTACTTGTTTTTTATTAAATTTACTATGGGCGTTCCTTCTATGTGGCAAACTTTTGAGGGCGCGCGTGCACAACACTCATAAGGCTATGTTCACGTGACCGCGCGGTATCATATCATAGAACAGATCGATACAAGTTTGTAGAAATAGTATGCACTATTTAGACAGATCTTGAGCCGCGCGTTCGTCGTACCGCGCGGTCATATGAACCTAGCCTAAAAGATCATCTTCAACTCATGTTTGAGAATCCCTGAACAAATTCAATAAAACTCGGAAACCTTTGTTATCATTGAATTGAATTTACAATAACCCAATGACGTCTCTCATATGGAAAAAAAACACATGATTCATCGTTTAATACTAAGATTATCAGTGAAAATAAAATCGTAATTTCATATTGACGTAAAATAAACGGGGGAAATGGAAGAAAAAATTCTAAGAATTTCTAAATATTTTTTACCTTTATAAAAGCGTAGGTATAGAAATACCTTACCCTCTGTCAACTCTGAGTGGCAAAGGTGGCGTTTACGGCGGACGGACGAACAGCTTTTTTTTTGGTCATCTATTGGTCATTCGGGGCAAGGGTTTTACCTTCTATTCGCTGAAAACTTGCAAACTTGCTACCCGCATTGACCTCACCTAGACTGGGCTGGGCCGGAAAAATAGCAAGCATCACGAGGGCGCGAACCCACGTGGACACCCAGATGGTACAATCTCGTTGAACGGTGCTTAACTTCAGTGATCTTACGGGAACTGGTGTATTCAATAGACGCTTGCTGCCGGAAGTTTTATTTCATTTTTTAGTTATTGGCTTAACGTTTGATTATCTAAGGTCATTCAAGCGGGGGGTTTACTCTCCATTCGCCGGAAATCAGGAAGGCGCTTAGTAAAACCTCACTGTACGTTGCTTAACAACAGTGTTTTTTTTCTTCTCTGTATGGAACTTTAATGATTTTTTGATCCAAATGGAAGAGTATCGTTGGCGGATTCATAGACCACGGGCAAAGGTTTGGCCACCACTGGACTGCCCTCTGACTGATACTCCTACTGAGTACAATAGTACATTTTCCTCTCTCTCTCTCTTGTATGGGTACCTAATCCTAGCATTGTCTATTTTAAAAACAAATACGGGCAGTGTTTTATTCTACGTAATTAGGTACCTAACTAGCCTAGTGACCCAAACTCGACATTTCTCCTAGGTAAGTAATAAAAACTATCTCAGTTTTATCAGTGCTATCTATCTAATATTTTCACGAGTTGATTTCTAAGCGAAAATATTTTCTCTCTATGAAAAAATAATTATGATATTCGGTAAGGTAGTAAGTAGTAGGTAGGTACTGCAATGATTTTGGTTTATTATTTTCAATAATGAACCTTTGGAAGAGTCACGGAATAAAAAATGCCCTCCCTCAAAAATTGGTATTTTGCATTTAAAGGTACGTAGAATCCAAAAATCGAATGAAAAAAATCCGTTTGTAACCCATAATGGTTTTTTTTTAACACTTAACTTTGAATGATTTTGATGGAATTAGGTCCCATTTGGGTTTTAATTGTGCCCCGAAACTTTATATTACTGTCAGTCTCATGTATAGGGTTCCATGCTAGCTCATAGCATAGAACCCATTATATGTCTCAATTATAGGGTTCCAAACTAACTCTTAGCATGGAACCCATTATATATCTCATTTATAAGGTTTCATACTAGCTCTCAGCATGCAACCCATTATGTCTCATGTATAGGGTTCCATACTAGCTCTTAGAATGGAACATACTAGCTGTGGCTGGCAGTAAGGAAAAGTTTTGAGGCAAATTAAACCTCAAAATAAAACGGACATACCAATTCGGTTCGGTTAAGAGTGCTCTTCACGACGGACGATGTACAACAAAAAATTTCGTGTTAAAACTAGACCTCACTTCTTTCAGTCAGATTTAGTATACTGGAATAATTCTTTTGGGACGGTGGTCCTTTTTAGTTTGAAACAATGAAATGACATCGCAAACGGTAATAACAAGAAATGACTCCTTACATTTCAGCAAAAGAAAAAGTGGTGTTCGTATCGAGTGTTTCACTCACAATGAAAGTTGCTATTCTAACCATACTTGGATTACTCATATACAATGTCCATAGTCTGACGTCATCCTGGAATGACGTACATCCTCCATCACCACCACCGGTTGATCAAGTAGCCAAAATGGCAAGATACATTGTCCATCACTCACGTAAGTTGATCAAGTAGCCAAAATGGCAAGATACATTGTCCATCACTCACGTAAGTTGATCAAGTAGCCAAAATGGCAAGATACATTGTCCATCACTCACGTAAGTTGATCAAGTAGCCAAAATGGCAAGATACATTGTCCATCACTCACGTAAGTTGATCAAGTAGCCAAAATGGCAAGATACATTGTCCATCACTCACGTAAGTTGATCAAGTAGCCAAAATGGCAAGATACATTGTCCATCACTCACGTAAGTTGATCAAGTAGCCAAAATGGCAAGATACATTGTCCATCACTCACGTAAGTTGATCAAGTAGCCAAAATGGCAAGATACATTGTCCATCACTCACGTAAGTTGATCAAGTAGCCAAAATGGCAAGATACATTGTCCATCACTCACGTAAGTTTATCATGTAGCCAAAATGGCAAGATACATTGTCCATCACTCACGTAAGTTTATCAAGTAGCCAAAAAGGCAAGATACATTGACATTGTCCATCACTCACGTAAGTTTATCATGTAGCCAAAATGGCAAGATACATTTACATTGTCCATCACTCACGTAAGTTAATCACGTACCAAGTAAGTGTTATGATCAACTTATGATTGTTTTGGGTTGGTAAAATAGTCCCCTAATGATTTTCTGATCGCCTGCTGCGTTAGTACTTTATAATACTAGTGGATCAAGATGATCAGGTTTTTACGTTAGTGTTGTAGTCATTTATAGAAAAAAATATCTTAATCAATTTTAAACAAATCATTTTCAATAAACAAAATATGGGGACCGCCAAATGAAAAAAAAAAAAAAAATCTTGTTTATGGGACCCTCAATTTTTTCAAAATTGAAAAGCCCTTAATATCAGCCATAACATATGAAAAACAAACCGCTAAAAAGATAAAAATCATTTTTAAAAAACAATATTGAGGCCCTTCCACTCAAAGAGTCTATTTTTTTACCTTTCTACCTACCTTAAAATGTAAAATGTCAAATTTTTAGGGAAGGTATTTTTTTCGTGGTCGATTTAAAAGAATTATTTTTGAAAATCAGTGGCGGATCCACGGGGGGCTGAAGGGGAGTTCACCGTATTAAAACTTCTTGCAATAGGTGAAACAAATTGTTGAAAGCTGAAACTACCTCATACCTACATTCTCATTATTTGCTCATGCGAATACTAACTTAGTTCCCCCCCCCCTAAATTTTTACCTTGGATCCGCCTCTGTTGAAAATAATGAACCAAAATGAGCCTCCTAATAAATTTATAATCCACATCAATTTCATCCTCCTCCACAATTGAAGTGGACTAAATACCATCAAATTCGACGAATCTTCCTTTACGCTGACGATGTAATTTTTATTCCTCAGAATGGATGTCTCTGGCCTACACCTCTAAACACAATCGTACATTGGATTACCCGAATGCACGGGTGTACTCTATCAGTGATGGATTGGAAAACTCCAGTACGGGGATACCTTACATGATGGCTTCTCCACTAGATGAGACAATTCACGATCTAATGGTAAGTTGGCTTCCTTATTTTGGAGCAGCTTTGGGGAGCGCCCCATTTTTACAACCAAGAGGTTAATTCATTTTGCTGTAATCAATAAAACATCTGTCCAATTAGCAAACCCCGTAAGTCACATTTTCTACATTTAGGTTTTTCCACTTTTGTACGACGTCACTGAATTATCACTATTTGGCACCGGTGACCCAAACACTAATCAGCTAATTCTATGAATATAATGAATGTTCACATCAAATTTCATCAAAATCGAATGAGGCGGTCGAGAGTTATCGTGGTACAAAACACAAACAAAATAAAAATCGCGATGTTAAAACTAGACCTCACTTCATTTCGTCAAATTCTATCATCAGGAGGGAACTTGCCGAAATAACCGAACAAGTCAATAGGTAGTCAATCAAAATAAAAATCTCGAGTGAACGTAGAATCAATTCCCCAGTGAAGTTAAATGGCAAATTCATATAGGTACCTTGCTTCCTGTGTTTTAGATTCCAGGAAATGAGAGAGCATCCGTGATTATGTCACTTGGTCAGAGTCATTATTGCTATAACAATGACCTGGACCCGGAGGATCCGCGATGTGCGCAAGTAATTCTCACTGGAAAGTTTGTAATCGTAAGTAAAAAAAAAGTAAAACACAAAGGACTGTTGGGGGGGGGGGATACAGCAGTGGCGTAACTAGCGACCTGTCACATGAGAGGATAAATTAAAATGAACATGTTATGATCACGACCATATCTACACACTAGGGGGCGCCGCCGAGCGGTGGCAATATTTCCAGAGAAATTTCAGGGTCAATATAATGATTAAAATTTTTACCTCAAATTTCTATCCTAAATTGTTCTGGAGAAAAGGGTATTGGCTGGTAAGTCTGGGACACCCTGAATAGAGGTAAACCGACCGTCAAGTGATGCCCTCAGTAAAACTAAAAATATTCTTCCAGCAGTTGAAGGAACATGTTTTTACTAGAATGGCACGTGACAGTGCATCTTTGTGAACTCATGGTCAGGGAGAATCACTTACCGGAACTCTCAATGCTTCTTAATAATGCATGAACGAAAAGTAAATTTCCGTGCCGCACCTTGCTGCATAAATGCAGAAAATTACATAACTATTCGTCATACATTTTTATTTCAGTTAAAAAATGAAACTATGGAGTGCGAGAGAGCGAAACGTTTTCTTTGGACCAGGCATCCAGCTATGCAAAACTGGACCATTGTTGAGCCGGGACATGACTGGAAATTTGCCAAATTAAAAGTCAGTCACATTTGTCTATTGGATACATTTGGGGGCAGGAAGTTTCCTACCCCCGCAGATTATTTTAGAGCGGATCCAGATAATTTGACACTCAGATCATTTCTACGAGCTGAACACCATAAAGGATTACTCTGAAAACAAACAAGTCATCTTATGTCTGTTCAGATATCTGAAAAAAAATCTTAGAGGAACCTTCTACGAAACTTAGGAACCATCAATATAAGAGAGTAAGATTCGCTTTTTACAATGGTAGCACCTCAAAACCGAAGAAAAACAGCAAAAAAATGAAAAAGAATATATAGCTGACCTTATGTCAATTCAAGAAATCGACAAGACATCAATCGTGATCCATAAGTAAGAAGTGCATAGAAGAATGGTAGAAGAGACACTGACGGGATACAAACCAAACGGGGTATTAAGAGCAGAAATTACCGAGGTGCACCAGAATCATTCTATCCCAACTTCGTTCTGGCTGGTCCAAACATCTCAATGCTTTGCTGCACCGAATTGATCCAACCATTGAATATGTATGTCCCAAGTGTAACGAGAAACACCACATGATACTACTCATCTGTTCATCAAACCCTACAACTCTGACAACTGACGTGTGGACGATTCCAATAGAATTGGCGAGATCCCTTAATCTCCCCACAGATGAGATGTGATTTGATGGAACTGCTGCTACTACAACAACATAAGAGAGTAAGGATTAAATTATGTTTGTGTTACTGATATAATTATATTGCAGTGATTGACATGGTTTTATTGCCGCCCTGTCAATATTTAGCCCTTCATCAAAAGATATATGATACAATTAAAAACATTAGCAGCAAGCAAATACTTATTTAGAGCTGCAGTCTCATACATCTGACGACTATTGATTGATTGAAGAATTTTTTTCAGAAAAAAATTCACGACAAAAATTAAATCATTTTAAAAAAATCCTTCAAACAAAAACTTAATTTAAAGACAATACGAGTATAACCAGCGTCTATGGCACGTTGAATACACCAGTTCCCGTTAGATCACTGAAGTTAAGCAACGTCCAGCGAGATTGTACCATGTGAGTGTCCACGTGGGTTCGCGCTCTCGTGATGCTGGTGGCTATTTTTCTGGCCCAACCCAGGCTGTGTGAGGTCACCCCCGTCTTGAATGACTAATAGATGTTAAAAAAACGTTAAGCCAAATTAAAAAAAAAAAAAAATCAAATTGATAAAACTTGATGAGAAGTTTAGTAGTAAAGCGACAGCAGCAATTGCAAGCCTAAGAAGACTAAAATCAATGATATAATGATAACAATAAAATTAAACAGACTAAAATCAATTGGTAAAACTTTCTTTCATCAGGTCAAATTATCACAATCAGGATGATTGCTGTTGTTCTTCTTATTTATATCTCAAGTGGTTTTTACACCAACTTTATTTGTTGGTATAACTCAATTTATACCAACACTGAATGCCGCCATTTTTAGCACTTAAATTAAAACGTTCATATGCTTGAAATATTGTTTCTTCATTTAAATCAAGTGACATTGTACATAACTCAATTCTAGGAAAAAAGCAAGCCTAAAATATTGGTAAAATAAATGTACCATGGGGGGTCAATACGCATACGATCATTGGTCGTACAAGGTAAAAACGAACATAGGTTTTCATCTAATAAAAAAATGTATATTTCTTTAAAAATTTACATTAATAATAATTGTCTTTGAAAATAAGAAACAAATTCTAACAATAAAATTATTTTCTTTTGAAGAATAATATTAAAAAAAAAAAAAAAAAAATAATGAAAAACAAAAGACTCGTNAAAAAAAAAAAAAAAAAGAATAATGAAAAACAAAAGACTCGTCCAAAAAGAAAATGCCGCGAGAGAATGCTAGGAAAATAAAGGCCCTGTCCAAGAGAGAGAATGTTGCGAAAGGACGCTAGCACTTTATATTGGGAGATTTTATATAAAACTAACAATAAAATTAAACAGACTGTGAAGTGATGGGGTAAAATGACGCGCCGTACAAGTGATGGGATTTTTCCCATTGTTTTTCCTTCCTCACCCTGTATATCAGGGGTCCCCAAAATTATTGGTACCGCGCCCCCTTTTCTTGAAATGAAAGCCTCCTACGCCCCCCTCCCCTTTACATTATAAATTATAAATGGGTATGGTTGTTGCTGAATGCTATTCAAAACGCTAATATGTTGCTGAATGTTATCTCAATCAAAACGCTAATTTGTTGCTGAATGCTATCTCATTCAAAACGCTAATGTGTTGCTGAATGTTATCTCAATCAAAACTCTAATTTGTTGAAGAATGCTATATCATTCAAATTTTATAAACATCATGTTCAATAAAATTGCCTTTGTAAAAAAAAAATGTGTACAAATATTTTAACTAAATGATAAGTGATAATGATTCGACTGGTCTCGTCCCCCCTTGGCTCGCCTTCACGCCTCCCTAGGGGGGCGCGACCCCCGGTTAGGAACCTCTGCTGTATATCATGTATCAAATCTTTATCCCATCATACTTTTCTCTTTCTGATGTAATTATCACAGTAAGCATACAAAATATCAAACATTTATTACATCTTTCTACTCTATAGAAGCTTAAAAGTTAATTTTAAAGTCATCCTTCCTAAACACAGGTATTACAGGCCATTCGCGCCGAATTCAGATATGTCAAATACAATTTTTATTTCCATTAACGATGAATTTATGAATGATTTAATTTTGAATTTCATCTATTCGAAGAAAATTATCTTGCTTGTGAAAAGTCTAATCGACGAAAATTAAAAATATTTATTAATATATTCTCTAAAAAAAAAAAAAAGAAAATACAAGAAGAAAATAAAAAATCATGTATGGTGAAATGGGTTTCTATTGTTTTTCTACTGAACTGGGTAAGAATTACGTCACTTGAAATCTACTTTTTAACACTGATATTTTCAAAAAATTCTTAAAGTGCAATTCCAATTACATACTACTCGTAGACTTTTTATTAGAAATTCGGTACGTTTTTGGAAACATACCGAAGAGAACAGATTGATAAAATTTTAAATACAATTTAAGTTATTCTTACAACCTAGAAAAACATTGCAACACCAAAAAAAAAAAAAAAAAAAAAAAAAAAAAAAAAAAAAAAAAAAAAAAAAAAAAANAAAAAAAAAAAAAAAAAAGACAAATAAAACATTACACATTTTTGACAAATGCATTATTAGAATTGCTCGTTATTATATTAATAGCGAGTATATGAGATGACAGAAATAATAAATCTCTAAAGTCTCAGAGAAAGAAAGTGTAAAATAAAATTAGACGAAAAATAAAATTAATTTTACCGACAGTTTGGTCAGACTTTCCTGAACTTTTTTCATATCCTGTGTTATTTCGGGCAATTTCTCCATTTTCGCTCATTTGTCATTTTCCATTTGTCTATTGGTGGCGTTGTGTGACGTTGAAACTTGATTGACATCAACTAATTTGGAAGTTCAGTCCTTGTTTCGCACGTTGACATAATGGTTCAATGAATTTCCTGTATCAGATAAATTGGAACTTCCTTCATGAGGTGATGCTTGTCTGGTCGAAAGTCTTAGCAGCACATCTGGTTCAGATGATGGTGTAGTGGATGTATTTCTGGATGAAATGACATCTGTTTGAGAAACACCTTGCAGTAATCTCGCATACAATCTCAACTTTATATTTTATCTGCATTGTGAGAATGTTTTTAAACAAATATGGAGAGGGACTTTTCAGTAGTGATGTGCCTGGCGCAGAAAAAGTGCGTGACCATGAATTGAAAGTGGCCATTTTCCTATTGGGCGTCGCATCTGAGTTGATATATTTTCTGCTTACATATGCAAAATCTTCAGCTGTATTTTCCTTTTCTTTTCCATTATTATCAGAATCTTTAACGTCGTAAACAGGACAACTTTCTGAACAGGTCTTTTCCATGATTCGGGAGGAGCGAGGACTAATCGTATCAACCACGTTGATGTCATCAGCCTTTTCATCTTCTTTAGACAAAATTTGAATTTCGTCAGAATCATCATCGGTGGCGGATGATGACCTTGGTGGATGATTGTGGTCGAAATTATTCTCAACATCATCTTCATCATCATTCAATTCAATTACAAGAGGAGTTATTTGGGGAAAAATAAGTTAGATTTGTTCCACGCAGTAGTGTTAAAATTACCATTAAACGTTTTTCATCATTCTTTGGGAGTCTGGTGATGAGTTGACAAAAATACTCAAATCCATTATTGTGCGAATTCTTTTTTTCAACGCTACCTGTATTTTCTTCTTCTTAATGCTACTTCTCAAAAGCAGCTCAATTTTTATGATAAAACAGGTCTATGACACGAGTGATTGACACTTTAGGACAAAATTTACACATTTCTCTCTTTATATTAAAAAAAAAGTTTGCCCAAAGTGTCGAAAAAAACATTTTTGACGCTAGTGTTCAGATATACCCGTTTGGCGGAATTCATAAAGAGGGCAAAATAAAATAATCATTCAATGAGCAAAAAAAAAAGGAAATGTGGTAATATTTGTGTAAACAATTGTAACAACCTAGATTTGTGGGTATCACAGTATTACAAGGGCCATCAAATGAGTGTGGCTTGGAGTCAATGTATGTGCTTTAAGATACATTTTTAAATTAAACATCAGTGTTAAAAAGTAAACAAACGTTTTTGATATTATGGACAACTGCAGTCCACATAAAAAATAAAAATAAAAAGAGAAGAGCTCTGATTAAATCAGACGTGGACAATATTTTAGGAACAAAAAAAAAAAAAAAATGGGGGNATAAATAAATAAAATAATAAAAAAAAATAGCATGTAATAAAGTGTTTTTTTTTAAAAAAAAAAAGATAATTTAAATTGTGGTTATTACTGTTGTGGATTCATGAATGGATTGGTTTTCAGTCATCAGACTTGTCACATTGAGATTGAGATCTAGGCGTGGACTCGGCACTTTTATAAAGATCACATGTTTGATGGAAAGTTTCAATAAATCTATCCCAGGATCGTTCTGGTACTGTAATGGAAGTCCGGTATGATGGCGGTACAACCTAAAATAATAAAAAAATTGCAATAGGTTAGTAACAATGTTCCGGTGGTACAAAAAAAAAAAAAAAAAAAAAAAAAAACTGCCGGTGTCCAGGGACTCTTATTATTATTAATATTTAACTCTTTATTGAATTAACTTTTAAATAAAGATAGAGTGAAAGGAAAGAAAGAAAAAAAGGGAGAATTAAAGTAGAGAGAGAGAGAGAGAGAAGAAAAAAAAAATCAAAGGGCGGAGTTGATTCCTGAGGAATTCTCCTCCACCCAACTCTTCAGTCCTATTCGGAAAATATAAATAATGACTATAATTAGTTTTGTGAAAGAGAAGAGTATTTTTGAATTTTTAGACAAACTGTATACCTCAAACTATAAAAAAAAACTATACTGTCACGTATAAAAGAAATCAGTCGATTTGACTACAAAACTCTATATGTTTCAAACTTGTACGCTGTAAAATGCAAAATCTGTCCATTTTTCAATCTTCGACTCATTGACTATATTTTAATCTACATCCTGAAAATTACCTTTCACCAAAAATTTCCAGAAAATTTTACCGAAATCCCAATTCCTAACTTTTCGTGCGGGGTCCTTTTTACTTCTTACCTCTGAGATGCGCATAAACGTTCCCTTGTGATTTTTACTGATGTTGAAAAAGAATCGCTTGTTGTTACATCTCAAATAGTTCCCCTCAGGAGTGAATTCATCGTCTTCTGGACAGGAGTGTTCGTTTTGAATGTCTCCTATAAGTTCAATGAGGGGTTTCAGATCGGCAGCAGGGAATGCAATCGAAGAGAGTTTTCCACCAACGGGTAACAGTTGAGATATCTGTAATGAGAAAGACGGGATAGCCATTAACCTTGGTTTGACCCCGAGTGGGAAAAGTTGATAAAACAAACCCATACCCCGCCCCCCAATTTCCATTGACATTGAAAAACAAAAATAGCAATATAAGAATCGTAGCGAAGCACGGGCGAAACAGCTAGTATATTATAAAGTGTTGACTGTCACGGTCGACGAAAAAGAAAATAAATGGTACGGAAAACCGTACTAGACTTTCTCTTCCTTAATCATTCCATCAGACTACCACCGAATGCAGATGTTGTTCTTCTAAAGTTTTAAGTCTTTTAGTTATATTTTTTATTTANTATCTCTAAAATTTCTGCACGAATACAATACTTTATCTTCTATGGAAGAGAAAGTAAAAACTCCAACTGCATGGCCCTGGTGTTATCTTCACGACCTTCCGACTCCAACTCCTCATATTATAAAATTTCGACCCCAACTCCTCTGTCAAAAAATAAGAACATTCCCGACACCACGACCCTGGTGTTATATCCACGAAATACCAACTTCACATAATATAAAATTTAGACTCGGAAAACTTCCGTAAAAAAATTGGGGAAACTCCATCTCCAACTCCGCAGCTCTGGTGTCTAGCACATTTGATGCCACGGCCAGGGACATAAATATTTTTTCGGAAACCTCATATCAACCAGTTTCTATCAATTTTTAAAAGAATAAATTTGAAGAGCATTTGGTTTTAAAGGGAACACCGCTACAACAAAAAGAACTTACCGTCACAAATCGACTCCGTTCATTTTCTTTCAAATCTAAAAAGTATCGTCTCGTATCTTTAATTAAAACTTCCGATTTGATTGTATGTGTGTCTCTATAACGTTGTTTAGGCGTTTTCTTATGAGCATCAAACAACGCCTCCAAATGTTCTCGAAGTTTGCCCACCACGCACATACTGATGTGAATCTGGTTTCGAGTGTTGTCCATGTTGACCTCGGATATCTTCACAAACTTGGTGCTCTTGCTTTGTTTAATGTCAAAGAAGAACTTCTTGCTGAACGATTGATAGAACTTCGTGTCTATGATTTCGATTTTATCCTCACTTGACGAGTCTCTCTCTTTAGACGAATTGGTAAACATTCGATTAACTGAAAAAAAGAAAAAAATCAATTAATGTAAAGCATTCCATGTTAACAAGATATTTATTTTTCAATGATTGCTACATTGCTTATCGTTTTTAAGCTTTTCATTATTATAAGCCGACAAGCGATGATTAAGTTACGTACATCAGATTAACAGAATTTGATATTAAACAACCACAGTATATTAAGTGAGGATGATTGTTGAAACTTTAGTGAGTCTAGGATACAAAGACAGAGGATCTCCTAGTAAGTCTTATGATGGTATAGTAAGGGAGGATGATCGCTGAACCTTTAGTGAGTCTAGGATACAAAGACAGAGGATCTCCTGGTAAGGCCCAATCTTTTCACTGAGGTAATTAACATATAACAAAAAAAAATTGTTTTGAAGATCTTGTCCGTAATATTTATATTAAGGTCCAAGAAGTTGATTTCTTCACCTCCTGTTTCTAGTGTTAATTGAATATCTTTATTTTTATCGTTTCTGAAGTTTTCAAGGTTTGTTATAATGTCATCTTGGCAATCTGGAGCCACCATATTATTATAAGAAACCTTGAAAACTTCAGAAACGATATAAATAAATATTTTCAATTAACACTACACTTTTCAAATTTCTGACCTAACCAGGGTTCGAACCCGGTACCGCCCTGGTGGATGCCGAGTGTGATGCATACTGAGTTGTCTGAATAATATTTTACCACCTAATAAGTTTAACAAAGTGCTGCAAAGCACAAAACATGAAAAATGTTTTACTCACTCGAATTATTCATAAGCTTTGCATTGGCGAGCGACACATTATAATCATTTCTCCAAGTATAATCATTGGGATTAACATCTTCAAAGTAGGGAAACATTCTCTGTGTCGACATGACTTCCGTTCGCCAACGTCGCATTTGATTTTGTCGAAATTGACGACGTTTTCGAATATTCAACGGTACAATATGATTGAACAGAGTTTCGTAAATGAGATTGTCGAGCAAATGTCGGTTCTGTTTCAACGCATACTCTTTACTAATTCGAGCATGAACGTGAAGCAGTGAGTCCACATCACCGGCAGCGTACGCAAGCATGTCCTCCGTCAGAGGTCTTGTCTTCCATATGTGAGGATTATCACGATAGTTAGACTTCATGCTGGCTTTGAATGCGTTTGGTGGAATTTTGTAGAATTTCAATAGTTCGTTGAGAGCTGAAAACAAATTTCTCATAATTAGAGTTGGTAGAACAGTGTCCAGTTGCAAACAAATATGTTTTTTTCTTGTAACGGTGTTCCTCTCAAATTAACTGATCTCCCCACTTTTGGATTCAGGTTTCCAAAAATTGTAGAAATAGGTTGACATGAGGTTACCGAAAAGGTTTTGATGGCCCTTGACTGGAACTGTGGGTGCATAGGTGTTTTTAACGAATTTTCATTTTTGAACCTAGAATCCTGGGGCTTGTTTTGAACTGTTCTTTGGATAATTTAAAATGGATTTAGTCCAGTATTTATTTTATGATTTTTAATTTTTATTTAAACGTAAGTTTGTCTCTACCATAATATAACTCTCGAACGCATTGTCCGATTTTCATGACACTTAAAAAGGTCGAAACAGGGTTTTTACCCTATATTTGTTGAAAAGTTACATAACAGCTACCTACATATATTGAGTTGAAGATAGCCAGCAACACGAGGGTGCGAACTACATGGTCACCCACCAAGTAAAACCATACTAGACGTTGCTGACCTTCTGTGATCATACGGGAAATGTTGTATTTGACGCACCAACGAAGCCAGGTTCACAGAACTAATTACGTAATGAAAGGGATAGAATTTCCGATCGGGGACCATAGAGGGCGACTACGCCCCCTAAAGTCTTCATTTCATGTCTTGTGAAGAATTTCTTGAAAATTTCCTCCCAAATATAAAAATGATTGTTCTTACCAATGGTGTGCGGTACAAGATCGTCAGATAACAGGTTGGGTTCACTCAACTGTAATGCTGTGAAGGCACACTGCGTGTCGTAAACATTTTTCAGACGTATATTAAAATTGGATAACAATGCCCCTGCATCACCAAATGCGCCATGCATAACCTAAACACAGAAAAAGTGTCTTTGGTAACAATTTCTCAAAGACCTACCTAGTAGTTTGAGGCTGAGTGGGCCGCAAAACATCCAAACCCCAGTGCCATATTATTTCCTCTGCCGGGATTTGAACCCAGGTCTCTCGCGTGCAAGAAGAGTATAATGACTACTGTGCCATGGAAGCTGGTCCTGAGCCATTTTAAGTTAGACATTAAAGAGCTGTGGGTATGATTTCAATTTACAGCCAAGTTTATAAAATATGTTTTTTTTTTTTTTAATATATATATATATTGTGTACATCAAATTTGATGTAGTATCAAAAATATATAAAAAAAAGATATTATAATGACTACATACACCACCAAGTTAAATATTTATAAAATATGTTTAAACGATACAAATAACCTTTTCCTTTGTATGAAATACACCTAACATCTGGACCAAATATAAATCACGGACAAAACTCATCAATGAATCAGTTTGAAACTTTGAGAAATGTTGTTCGAAAGCTAATAGAAGAAGGTGGCCATTAAGAACCTACCTCAACAACGATACCTATCAGAAAGTAGCATACAAGAAATTACCTTCAAAATTTTATCCGACTGCAAAACATCTTTTAAATTGCCATCGAACATAATCATTGGACAAGAATAAACATCAAAAATGAAAATGGTCCCATTTTGGAGAGCAATGGTTACAATGGACACCTTTCCATCAACACCCAAATCCATGCCCTCAAGATCGAGAGCGATTTTATTTTGTTCCAAAATTGTGGCAACAGCATTTTGGGCTTCTTGTACATCCGCTATGACATGAGTTCTCTTTTGGAGAGCTGAAAAATAAAATAAAAAATGTTGCAATAAGCGTGTTGCCCACTGAAGAGATCCTACGTGATAAGGAAATCTATATTATTTGTCGAATTAGGCTTACTACGAACATTCGTTGTGTACCAACTAAAACAATTCGCACAAAGAATACGATGTGGATCTTCTTTTAGTTTGCATCTTTCTCCGATTGGGCAATTCAAAATGTCAACTTTCATATTGGGCCCAACCGTTGAGAACAGGTGCAATCCATGTGGTTAGAGTACCCACGATACAGAGCAACAAACTGTAGAGAACATTCAGCAACTCCTAGCAACCAAGAAATATGGAAGAGTTCAAAGAAGGTTGTGGAGTTTCTGGGTCTACTCTCTGACAATGGTCATGATTTGCTGTGACGAAGAAAAAAAATCTACCAATTAATATCAAATTGAAAAAAAAATTTATGTATCAACTACAATGAATTTGATGAGCCACGAGCGCTTTCGTCAGTTACGACATTCTCAAGTGAACTGAGGCTAGGTATGATGTATGATAGAGGATGCATGGTACAATATGAGATTATATTAAGATGGTGGGAGGGGGGTATATTATGGTTGTTCCTAGTATTTGTTACCTATGGATATATGCCTGTATATTTATATATTTAGCTATTTACATTTTTTTTTTATTTTTTTATATATATATAATAATGCTTATCAGGAGGAGTATAACTATTTACATACATATTACTAACAATTCAATGTATATATATAATGTAGATCTGTCCTACGACAGGTAACAACCAGACAATGTTTTTTTTTCTTTACAACACCCAAAAAATAAAAAACTACAACTAACTAAATACATGAATTTAAAAAAAAAAAAAATATATATATATAAAGAAACATAAATTCTACATATTATCAATCAAAAATGCCTCCATTCATCTCGGTCTCGCGCTGCTTCTTTCATTCTACATATTATCAATCAAAAATGCCTCCATCCATCTCGGTCTCGCGCTGCTTCTTTCATTCTACATATTATCAATCAAAAATGCCTCCATCCATCTCGGTCTCG
>CM022880.1:4887548-4949110 GCA_012654025.1 Pachypsylla venusta | reverse complement strand
CGCCCCCCCCTCCGAAAAAAATCCTGTGTACGCCCCTGAGACACCCTGTATATGTTCAGAATCAATGGTAGCCGATTTATAAAAAAGCAGACACCCTGTGTATGTCCAGAATCAATGGTAAGCAGATACATAAAAAAACAGACACCCTGTATATGTCTCGTATCATAAATTGTTTCCTTCATTGGCTACTAAACATAAGCTGCCATGATTATAAATGACAACATCAATAAGAGATATTTTCAACACAAATGAAAGATGGACGTGCACAAACAGACAACTAGACAAGAGCCACTGAATTTATTAAAATGGAATTAGTTCGAGTTGACCTCCAGAAACTAACCATTCGCAATACCATTAGAATGTTTACCTATTTAATTGGGTACTCGATAACGCAAACTTCGCGTCGACTGCTTGTCAACTCAGATTGAAAATAGACCCGGTGTCTATTCAATTATGTCCCATGTGCCGATTATTTTTATTCTTAATACGTGTCACAATCTAATTAGAATTAGTAATCTCAATGATAACTTAAATTAAAACTAAAAATATATCAAAATAATAGTCATCATACTTCTCAACGTGAAAAATATGAAGAAAGAAAAAAAAAATTACCAGATTACAAGAAGGCCTAATCCTCAGGTGTACTTTAACATAGAAACTATTTTTATTAAAATTAAACATACGATTTGTAATATTGAACAAGTTAAACTTACCTCAAAAATTTCTGTAAAATTAGGTACTTCAAAAAGAAAAAAAGCTTTCCTTCAGGAAATATAAGATTTTTTTCAATAAAATTTCTCAAGAGTCAAGATTTTTTTTTTCAGACACAGACACCGGATTCGGTTATTTGAGTTCATTCCAGGGTTGCCAGCTTTATATAAAAAAAAATGCTAGATTTCGCAGTTATTTTCTAGTTTATTCCATGATGCTAAGAAGGGTCTGGAACCGGGGAGAAATAAATAGCGTCTTTTTAAACTTTTTTTTATTGGCCATCATGGATCTATTTGGACGGTTGTACATACGCAATAGAGGCATGGCCATAAAAACGTTTCCTAACCGTTCTAATTGGGTAAAAAAATCAAAGGACGCCATATACTCCTCCCCGGTTCCAAAACCGAAAAAAGAGGACGTTTAACGTTTATCTATTATTGTGCCCCTTTGATTTTTTTTTCCAACCCAAAGAAAATTGTTAACCGGGAAACTCCTCTGCGTGTGCTAAATTGTCAGATAGTAGAGAGTAGACTAAAGCCATGGATCATCGAATAGGTCATGATATTTTAAGGCACAGTCGCATAGTTCTCAATAAAAGATACAAGTTAAACGTCCTCTTATTTCCCTTTTATCTCGCTTGATTTTTTTTTCTTCAAAGCATTGCACGCGGGGTACCCATGTTCAATTCCCGGCGGTCTCGGAATATATTCGAATTTCTACTTGTAATTTCGGGAAGCACACATGAGGATGACATTACCTGAGTAAAAGATTTGGTTTGATAGAAAATTGAAAAGATTAGTAATGCTGTAATACCCACGAAAAAATTGAAGGAGCTGTTGGGCCTTACACAAAGAAACTCTATGTACATTGACAATTTTTTTGCTTAACGTCCCTTTAACATCTATTGGTCATTTGAGACGGGGGTTTTAGCCTCCATTCGCTGGAAACTTACACACCAGCTACCCACATTGACCTCACCCAGCCTGGATTGGGCCGGGAATAGCCAGCATCACGGGGGCTTAATGTTTGCAAGTTATTTTTTAACATAAAACGAACAAAGTTAGATATAAGGGACTTTTTTTCCATTTGGCTTAACGTCCCTTTAACATCTATTGGTCATTCGAGACGAGGGTTCAGGATGGCTTTATATTTTTTAGTACGACAAATTTAGCATTCAAATAGAAGAACATTTTGGTAGGTACGTTCTGTCGTTCCGAATAAATTTAAACTTTCAAATTGTAAAATTAGCAGATTCCTGAAATCGAACATTTTGGTAGGTTATTGAAAATAAAGAATTTATTTAGTGGGTGACCACGTAGTTTCGAGCACTCGGGATGATGGTGACTATTTCCGGACCAAGTCAGGCTGAGTGAGGTAAACGTGGTTATCCGTGCTTGCTTTGTAAGTTTCCAGTGAATGGAGGTAATACCCTTGTCTCGAATGACCAATAAATGTTAAAGAGAATCGTTAAGTAAAAAAAAAAAAAAAGCATCAGATTTATTTTGAATAGACCTAAGGCCCTTTCACAAAATAAAATCACATATATAAAAAGAAAATAAATTTGACGGTTAAAAATTGCTATATCTTCACTTGATTAAAAAAGTCTTTTTTAATCAAGTGAAGATATAGTAATCTTTAACCTTCATTATGTTTTACTTGACATAGTATCCCAATTTAATCAACTTAGAAAATAATATGATTTGGTGTAAAATATTGTCAGAATTGTATTTCGCTATTAAATGGTGATGGAAATAAGAGGTGATGTTAAGAGGTTATCCTTCAGATTTTGGACATTTAACTTCGCTATTAAATGGTGATGGAAATAAGAGGTTATCCTTCAGATTTTGGACATTTAACTTCGCTATTAAATGGTGATGGAAATAAGAGGTGATGATAAGAGGTTATCCTTCAGATTTTGGACATTTAACTTCGCTATTAAATGGTGATGGAAATAAGAGGTGATGATAAGAGGTTATCCTTCAGATTTTGGACATTTAACTTCGCTATTAAATGGTGATGGAAATAAGAGGTTATCCTTCAGATTTTGGACATTTAACATTTCCAACTACATAAATGTAAGAAATGCCTGTTCCAAATAAGTATGTTTGTATACCTCTTTATATGTCTTTTTAGTTGATTGGTTGAATTTGGATAGTAAGTATGTTATGTAAAACCATAATAAAGCAGAATTTATAGTAAAATGAGGATATAGTATTTCATCTGTCTTATTAATTAATAGGATGTCATTTGAGGTGTTCTGGTACTTAAATCTTTGAATAACATGTTAATTATAAGTGTTAAAAAATAATAACTTTTAAATAAATTAAAACAAAACACTTACCAAAAACACTATTTATTATTACTTATCAAGAAGTTGTCAACTTCCATCCTTCGACTCGACTAGACTCTAGGCTGATGATGAATCGAATGGTTCGAAATTAGTTTCTTCATAAATAATTATAAATTGTGTTTTTGGTGTTTTGTTCTAATTTATCTAAAAGTTAATGTTCTGGTACTTATCTGGCAATCTGGCATTCATCTTTGACTACAGTCTCTATTTCTATGTCTCCAAACGAGTCAATAAAGTTCTTTGAAATTTTTGCTTCTTATAAAGCTCATACTACCTATAACCTCAAATCCTAGATATAAGATCAATATCTCCGGGTTTTAATTTTTCTCACGATTGGATAGATGTCGATATTTCTCAAACTCAAGCCCCGGTGCGTAGAAACGGTTTCTTGACAGCGTTTCTTGAGTGTATCGTAGTGATCTTCTCCTGTACAAATAAATTCCCTAGACACTACACACTCACTACAGATAGATGTTTCAGTACCTCATTCACGCGAGCTCAGGGTCGCTTCTAAGACACCTCTAAAGATGCGATAAGCCTTCAATTTTGTACCTATTAAATTAATAAATGAACCATTCTGTTAACTGGAGTCCTTGAGAAAAAATGATTCTTCTTTACTATCTTTGACAAGTATGGAGAAAGCGGGCGTGCCAGCATGGACCAGGTATCTGAAATCAAATCATACAATTGAATTCTCAAACCACAATGTCAACCGTTTGAAAACTAACTAATTTTCCTTCTTATTCAATATTTTCCTGCTAAACTGTCACGTTCGGTTAACCAGACGTTCTACGTTCATCGCTGTCTGACTCGTTCGTGGAGGACAGACGGGGGAGCCCTTACAGTCTATTCGGTTGAGGTGCTGAGCCAGACAAATCATCCGTCAAAAGTCGTAGACTCGCTACTGCCACTTTTCGGACAACTCCGGTATTATGTCAGGTTTCCCCAGTAGTTCTTCCTATTTCCTCCCGATTCAATCGTTTTTGATTCAAATTTTATATTTTTGGTTATTTCTATTGTTGATCAAATGTTTAGCGGAATAAAATAGAATGCTTCTCATGGGAGTGAATATATTTGTTCCTTTAAGTGTCAATCTCTTCGTTTCCATTTATCCTAGAATGTGCTGGGCTGGGAAAAGTAAAAGCGATTACTTTTCTCAAGCCTTCAGGTGTTTAACGACATCTCTTCTTTCTCATATCAGACTCGGAACATGCAATTCAGGCCATGGCTAACATGGAAGAAGAAACATGGCTAACAAATGAAATTCGAGAAATAATGAAAATTGGGAACATCTTAATGAGATTTGAAAAAAAAAGAGGTGTCAAATAGTTTTGAAATTCTCAAGCGTTTGGTTCTAAGTAGGAAGTGTATAACACTGTCCCTCTATCGTTTTGACACCAAAATTTAACACCTTTTTGTCGTCAAATAAGTGTTTCAGTTTAACATCGTAGCCCTCAGGAAAATTCGGTTCGAATCAGAAAATGATTTTATACTAACATTTTTTCCTAAGGCCCGATGTTTTCAGGGAGTTTCATCTAACACTTTGTCAACCTGTGTTAATAAGATACCCAGACCCGAGTGTTTCAAAACTCGGCTTTTGGTAGGACTGGACCTAAGACTTTTTTCACATGGCACAATTTCTACTAACTGATATTGTTTTGATTATAAAACAAACTTACGTCGGATTCTGCAACACTTCACCAAGTGTACTTTTACACGAAACTCTTTGAGGTTTACTATGAACATTTTGGAAGTAAACGTTGAGGTTATCTACGACGTACTTCTTCTCCACATCCCAATTTGGACTGTCGGAGAACATTTCGGAAAGCATTTCTACAAATCTGAAAATACAAAACAAAAACTCATACACAACGCAGAAAACAAGCACAATTATGTAAAAAAAGAAGTTTTTTTTTTTTTTTTTTTTTTTTTTTTTTTTTTTTTTTTNTTTTTTTTTTTGTTCTACGATTCAGAACCAGGTAAGGTCTGCACTCAAACAAAAGGTTTTATAGTGATCAGCATTTAGGGGAATTGTTTAACATTGTTTGATTGATCCTAGCTTTACTACTCATAATGGTATGATTCAATGTCAGATCTAAGTAGCAGCAGTTGGGAGCAACCTAGTTGGAATCATTCGCTCCTTACTCCAAACAAACAAGGGGATGTTCTCCTCGGAACGAAAGGTGGGCGATCTTGGTCGGGAAAAATTAACATGTGAACTTGTGATATATTTATTTATTTTAAACACAAAACAATAAAGAAGTAAATATTCCCTAAGATAATATAAATTTAAGTATTTAGTATAATTATTTATGATCAACGTAGAACCATTCGCCTGTGTATCACAGCGTTACAAGAATCAACGAAAACCATTATAGGTTGGAAACTTATTGATACGGGAACAACTTACATTTGACCTTCACCACTAAAAGTCCATTTATTCGTAATCACGATGGCGGATTTACCCACCAGGACGGCCTGGAACGCATAACATGCAGTTGCAGTAAAGGTGTATCAAAATCTCATCTATAACCTTATTTTAACCTACATATTTCCCACATTTTTCGAAGGACATCAAAACCTTATTTTAACCTACATATTTCCCACCTTTTTCAAAGGATATCAAAACCTTATTTTAACCTACATATTTCCCACAATTTTCGAAGGGCATCAGAACCTTATCGATAAACTTGTTTTAACCAACGTATTTCCCACATTTTTCGAAGGGCATCTAGAGCCGGATTAACCTTCCGCGTGGTCCGTAGCACTTTCACAGAGCGGAGACCCCTCCACCCCCCCCCCCNCCCCCCCCCCCCCCCCCCCGCCGGTGTAGTTTGAGTAGTCTACTTTTTGGAGCCAGTACAAAAATTGATTATCTTTTGGCCTTTTGGTCTAGTACCTACAGCTGGCAGAGAAAAGTGAAATTAAATTTTGAGTATACCAACATCGATAAAACATGGATTAAAATTCAAAGGGATAGTAAGAGGGTACCTAGTGTGCCTACACTAACCAATTTGCTTATGTTGCAATACTCGTTTCTTTATTAAGTTCCTTGGTAGGTAGTAGGAACCTATTTATACTTTCCTAAATTAGATTTTACTACATACTTTGAAGAGTTGGGGGCCCCGACAAAATGATATGTTTTTTAATTGTCTACTATTCTTAATCCGGCCCTGAGGGCATCAAAACATTTTTACCTACATATTTTCCACATTTTTCTAAACCTACATCTAGAAATAAAGAGAACAGTTACTTTTAAGAGCAACACGCATAAAACAATTAATTTCTACTCACGAGACATCCTCTTGAAATTCTTGTACAAAATCTGTGATTTTATATTCTGGATATAAAAACAACACCGGCCAAACCAGTCCTCCATTCTCATCCAAATGTACTGGCCGTAATGCTATCTCTGGAAAATTGGGTTCGACTTCAGAAAATGATTTCAAACTACCATCTTTTCCTGAAATTTTATCAGAAAAAAAAATCAAAAAGTATCCATTACTTACTACAAATTTATATTTCGTATGGGAATGGACTGCAACGAAGGAGTTTTTAAATCAGTGATTTCCAAACAGCGTTCCACGGGCTACTTGCGGTCCACCACCTCAACGGCTTAACGGACTTTTTTTTAAAACGATTTAGCCCGTTCAAAATACAGAATTGAATCCGGCAAAAAATGACAGCTTCTTTGACCTCGAATCAGACACAGCAATTTAGCCCATTTTGAATAACAAAAAATATCGTCAAAATCCAACCCACGCGACGTCGACAGATAAATCCGGGTGATTACCACACAAGATAGTGCCACTGGCAAAACTCAGTGACCTCCCAAAAAGACTTAATAAATAATTATTATTTCCTAATCCCCCGCGATGCCGACTCTCATGCGTCTCGTGTACACACCACAGTTGGAAAACTCTGCTCTAAGTGTATCGAAATTTACAATTTTTTAGATGAATTATTTTTCTAGTAAACGTCAGCACCATAAAGTTTTCGTATATCTTCCTCGTATCTCCAGCCATGAGCTCAGATGGACTCAGCCCGTGAGGTGAGGATGTCACTCTCAAGTAACTTCTTACAATCTCACGTAGGATTTTTTTTCGCAAAAGAAATTGGTAAGTGATAAATAATTGATTTGGAACAAATTACGCCTTCCTTGTATTTGTATAACTATCATCAAATACAAGTTAGTATTGTTAAACTTCAAGAAATGAAAATGACGAAAACACGTGACTTTAAGTTGTAAAATAAAATCAAGTGGTTTTCTTTTACTTTCCCTTCCATACTATTTTAGCATATAGAAGATAGTATTGTATACGTGCGGAAATTTTGATATTTTGGTTTATTATTTTCAATAATGAACCTTTGGAATCGTCACGAAACAAAAAAAATAACCCCCCTCAAAATTTGATATTATACGTTTCAAGGTACGTAGAATCCAAAAATCGAATAAAAAAATCCGCAGTACGCCGTGATGGGCACTTTTGCCACTTAGCGTTAACCGATTTGGCTGAAATTTGGCATATAGGTTCCATCTGGGCTCTAATTGTGCCCCAAAACTTTTGGGTGCAATCGAATTTTGCCGCTTTTTAGCGGTTTTCAGTATTGCTGTCAAAAAGGAGAATGGTAAGAGCTAGAAATTTGAAATTTTGTATGTATGTCATATTTGGGGTCTCAGCTAGCTCCGAAACTTTTGGGTTCAATCAAATACACCACTGGCGGTTTTCATTAATCTTGTCTAAAAAGAGAATGGTAAGATCCAGAGACTTCAAATTTGGTAGGTATGTTAAATTTAGGGTTTAATTACGCCCCCGATTGCTAGAAAAATAATAAACCCATGTGTCACATTGGCAGAGTTTTTTAATTTCATTTCAATCCTTGTGCTCTTATTGTTAAAATTATGAAAAAAAATCCACCATTGTAGCTCGCAGGAGCATCTAGGCCTCTTCTAATACAGTAATCTCTTCCTTATTTTGATATTATTGGGGCAACCTATTTTTACTAACTAATGTACAGCCTCCACTGTCGTTTCTCTGCAATCAGTAACAGCTTCTCAGTTGTCCTAAAGAGACTAGGAAACCACTGCGCCGGTAAAGTCATACGTAATTTCCTGAAGCGTAAGCATCACGCCCAAAGTTGCTTAACCAGTGTTCTTACGGAAACTTGTGCATCCAATGTGTTTTTTTTTTATTACAACACCTCCATCATCGGTTGGTTACCTGTTCCAGCCAACTTGATTCCTCTTTGCTTTATACACTCCAAGATTCGTTCTTTTTCATCATTTTCTTTTTTCAACTGAATTTTCTGTTTTCGATTATTTCTAAGAATCGCTTTCTGTAATAAGAAAAAATAAAAATGTATAAATCGTTTATGGATTATGGATTTCCACTATGTGTATGGATGTCCAGTGTCCACTATGCATCAGATAGTGAATAAGGAGATCAATGAGTTAGTTAAATTATCTAGTCGACTAGTAAATTTAACATTAACCATCCAGAATATATGTATTGATGGCCCTCAAGATGGTTGGTTCTTCGCACCGAGGCTACCCTTACCCTCGGGCATGGCCAAGGATCATTAACACCGTTCCGACGACAACTCACTGTATTTGTCTTCCGTTGGAGCTGTTAATCCCAGCCGTTCTGCTCCAGATACTTCTTCAAAGATTTGGTATATAAATTATGCTGAAGCCTGAATTATCTGATTGTTGTTCTCTATGTATGATGGCTGCTCATGATGTAAATCATTGATTTAACTGTTCATCTAACCCAACCTATCTAGAGCCGTCATAATTATATGGACAGATCCTGTTGGAGTGGCAGCCTTCCTGGAGACACAGTGAGTGTCGTTGAGAACGTTAACAACAACAGAATATATTGATTGAATGTGAACTAACTGGGGCATATTCAATAATAAACTACAAATTAATATTACCAGTTTTGTACTTGTGTTTTGTATAGCGAAACTATAGAAATTACAAGTATGACACTAGTAATATTGATTGTAGTAGTGTATACAAATTACAAGTATTTTATTTGTTAGCTAATCTGGCCGCCTAATGTGATTGTTTTTTTTTAGCACGATCCGGGGTAAGTGTTTTTAAGGAAGTACGATTAACTTCAAATTGACCTTGTATTTTGTTTTCAATGCAACCTTTTAGAACGCAAATCAAAAATCTGATGAGTCATTTTTGTTTAGAAATGAAAAGCGAGAGGTCAAATTGAAACCAAAAGTAACTATGCAAATATTTTCATGATGGGCAGTTTCTACGCCCTAGGACGTGTAATCCATTCCATCAAATGTTTAGCCAAGGTTAAAGGGTAATTAAAACTTTTTATGGGATATAAACCTGTTTCGAGTTCTTCAAATCTAAAAATGTTAGAAACATTTTGAGAGAAACACTGCTACAACAAGAACAACCTGGACCTAATAAATAGCTATAGCATATTTCAACAGCATTTGGACAAGTGTTCAAGACATATTGTGGTACAAAAATACGGACAGATAAATTAAAGCATAATAGTGGAGTTAAAACTGGACGTCACTTCGTTCGGTCGACAAAGAATTCATGTTCTAGTTGATTTCAACGACATTCACCCTAGAACAAAGAGATGCACAACAAGACCACACCAAGATAATATAAACAAAGAGGACCACAACAAGATCACTCCAAGATAATATAAACAAAGGGGGCCACAACAAGATCACTCCATGATAATATAAACACAGAGGGCCACAACACGATCACTCCATGATAATATAAACAAAGAGGGCCACAACACGATCACTCCATGGTAATATAAACAAAGAGGGCCACAACAAGATCACTCCATGATAATATAATCAAAGAGGGCCGCAACAAGATCATAATATAAACAAAGAGAGTCACAACAAGATCACTCCATGATCCATGATAATATATTATATTGCAGATTGGTGAGGTCTGTATTCAAATAAATGTTTTTCATGTCATCTGCATTACGGACAATAGGTTTGTTTGATTGATCTTAGCTCTAATGTTACAAAATATTTGATTTAATGTCAGATCCAAGCAGCATCATTTGGAGTAACCCAGTTGAAATCAACCGATCCATAATCGAAACATACAGGAGGGTGTTGTCGGAACGAAAGGTAAACAATCTTTTGTCGCCAAAAAAAAAAAAAATAACGAGTTGACTTAATACGTAGAACCAATCACTTGTCAAGTCCGACAAAGTCCAACTCTCCAATCACTTGTCAAGTCCGACAAAGTCCAACTCTCCAATCACTTGTCAAGTCCGACAAAATCCAACTCTCCAATCACTTGTCAAGTCCGACAAAATCCAACTCTCCAATCACTTGTCAAGTCCGACAAAGTCTAACTTTCCAATCACTTTGTAAGTCCGACAAAGTCCAACTCTTCAATCACTCCGACAAAATCCAACTCTCCAATCACTTGTCAAGTCCGACAAAGTCCAACTTTCCAATCACTTGTCAAGTCCGACAAAGTCCAACTCTCCAATCACTTGTCAAGTCCGACAAAGTCTAACTCTAGACTCCAGGGTGACCGTGTCTTAAGAAATGAGAGTTAGATGAAGTCTCACTGATAACAAACTTCAACTAGAAAATGCCATCAAACAATTGTTTACATGTAAGTAGCAATAATGAGCAACAGAATTCAAATTGGTTTCTTACTCAACACAGTTTTGTTTTATTTGATCATTAATCAGAACGTATTGGGTGGTAAGTTGCCAACATTCGACTATCTGTACAGTATCCTCATAATTTCTTATCCGTACAGTAGATCCTCAACTATCTAAGACATCTCTCGAAATACCCCAGCTCGTTTGACCAAACAAACTAGGCAAAAAAATTACATAGCAACTTCTGATCTTAAAACCTTATTTTACAAAATCGTAATATAAGGGTATAAGGATTAATTTTGGAGAAACATATCCACTCAAAGCGAGGAAGGTGGCCGTTTGGTCCATAATTTAGGACATAATGTACAAAGTTATGACCAGCCATTCCAAAGTTACGTGTTCAAAATCGGCATCGGGCAGAATAATATTTAGAAAATATTAACCACCTAAGTCCCCCCCAGGAGAAACATACATACAAGAAATCTGTGTTTTTAAAAGGCTAGAATATACAGGGTAGACGTGACCCCCCCCCCTCCCCAAAGAATCTATATTGCTCTTGAGAACAAAATTACCAATATAAGAATCGTAGAGAAGGGCAGGTGACACAGGTAGTGATAACATAATGGAATAGTTGTCTTTTTCTTTCAGATTTGCAACCATTCATTAATCGAGCCGTTCGATCTATCGGTGGAATGAATCCTGGAAACCAAAATCCGGGTGATTTCGTACAGGGAGCAAATCATTTTGTTCCAAGTGATAATTTACGAAATCCGGAACGTCCACAATTAGAAAGTATATACCGAGGAAAAGTAGTGTGGGGAAACGTATCGGCCAATGATTTGGAGAAAAAGGATGACCATGTTTATCAACAAGGTATTTTTCTCAAGAAAAGTGACCACTTTTCAACCATTCTCATTTATTCGTCATTTGAAAACTTCAAGACATCTTGTAAATTCCTCTTGACACTCTTTATTCACAACTTTTGGAACTAACTTTCATCCTTTGGGGATGTGCCCTGAACAATGCGAACTCGTTAAGGAGGAGCACCGCCAAAGGGTGAAAGTGATTTCCTAAAGTGTGAAAAATTCAGAATAAAGAACGTAAAGGAGGGGTTTCCGAGAATTTACAAAGTTGTGACATGACAGGCAACTGGGCAGTGTTTACATTTTTCTGCTTTAAAATGTAATTTTGTGGCGACTCTACATTTCAGCATGGAGTCAAACCCCATTTTGTCCGGTGATCCGAAGTTGTAGAAATAAAACGCTGTAAAGTAAACTCGCTAAGCTCTTTTAGATCAGGCAGTTCACTATTTCTTTTTTCGAACTCAATCAGCGGCAAAACGATGTGAAGTGAAAAAAGTGCAAATGTCAATACGGTTATTATTATTTTTTTTGTGTTCATAGGTTATAACCCTGATAGAGACAGGGACAAATTTGGAAATCCAATTATACCTTCTGAAGAAATCAAAAGAAGACCTAGACCCAGAGTACAACCCAAACGCAAAGTGGACGTCGATGAAGGTAAACTTAGAAGGAAAAGAGCAATTATTCAGGAATTGAATGAACACAAATCTAGCGATGCAAAATTTCATTTTGATACGCCACGAGTAAGTCATTTTCCGTCAGGGCTAACGAAGCAATAGAACAGACGGAGCAATAGAATCCCTCAGGAAATAACGTTGCAGGTTTTTCCACAGTATCAAAGGTAGGGAAAGCTTTCATGATTCAAACAGAGTTTGAAAAAAAATATTATCGAAAAAAAAATCCTAAATCACCACCTTACTTCAGATTTTCTACACGAAAATGGCCGTTTTGAAAACGGTCTAATTTTAACTTAACTTAAAAGGAAAAAAAAAAATATGACTTTGTCAGCCTACGACAATGAAAATAAATTGTGGACTTTCGATGATTTAAGTATTCGTGGATTAGAAGCCTTTTTTTTAAAACACAATAAGTGAAATTTTACATCAAAGCTTAAAACGGGGACCGCTATACAGGAATACAGGGTGTACATTTTTTAAGATCTCTCTAGGTCCTCCTCTAATTAAAAAAGAAAGAAAAGGAAGTTAGGCTTTATTTTATTTTGACTTTTATTAAATAAAAAATATTAATTGAATTCCATTTAAATTTCACGAGAAAGAGACACTTTTTGTCGAAAAAAATCACTTTCGGGGATCTCACATGAGCATTTGAATGGCCACGGTCCCCTTTTTATCCTTGGAGCTTTACAGAATTCAAAAAATTAAATCCATTCAAAAGTTAAAGGGGGGGAGGGGTGACCGTCATTCTGGGGCATATCTACTGAGGATATTTTTATTTAATCCTGCTAAAAGATATAAATTAATTTCAGATTATTTACAATGAGCGAATCAACACAAAAGATACAGATGCAGTAACATTAAATCCAGAACAGAAAATAAAATGTGAAGAATTCAACAAAAATCAAAATCAAATAAATGATCTCGTTGACGAGAATTTAGATAAAAGTATAAACACATTTATGAAGATGATGATAGACAAGAAAATTGTGAAAAAACGCGAAGTTGGATATGAATTCGACGAAGAAGATACAATTGGGCAATATGCAGCGGAGAGGCGGGAGATGAGATTGAATAGGACTCGAGCAAATGACGTAAAATCAAACAAACATGATGTTGTAAAACGTGCAATAGAATCCATCTATAAAGGGCCCATTATTGAATCAATATACAAAGGTCCTGTAATTGAATCAAAATATAACGGACCAGTCATACGATCCCAATATACAGGGCCCCAAATTAGGTCCGAATATAAAGGTCCTATCATTAGATCTGAATATAAGGGAAAAGTAATTGCTATACACAAAGATTTTATGCATGAATTAGAAAAAAATTACACGGAGGCCGTTCAAACAGTACTTGAAAATATGGCACAAAAATATGAACGAATGAATCAAGAAAATAATATGATGGGACACGAGCCGATTCGATATTTCAAAAGAAAAAATGCGGCTGTAGTAAAAGAAACTGATGTTTAGGTTGAAAATAATATACAGGGTGTTTGAGCTACTCGAGACGGATTTACCGTACAAGCAACATGGACTAGGGTGGCAGAAATTGGGGACGGCAAAATATGGATTTTTTTTTTTTTTGATTTAGCTGTAATGAAAATAGTGCCTATGTTTATACATTTTTCTCACTTTTTACATGATTGAAAATCAGAAAGAAACTGTACAGTTTGCATTATACATAGCAAACTACAACTGCCGTAAAGCTTTCAAATATAAGCGCGCGATCATCTTGATGTTGCGCTTAATGCGTAAAATTTAATATCAAATTACTTGGTTGAAATATTTTCATAATTGGATGGGAAATACAGTGGACGATATGTATGAACTACGAGTATATTGAACTCACCTGTTTGTTTACGCACGATGTTCGCAGACTTATCACAATATTATCTTTTGAATTATCTAACAGAAGTTCATCACAAAATGTCAAACAAAGATCAAAATTTTCTAATTCAAATAGACATTGAGCGGCTCTCAATTTGGCCTTTGAATAGTTGTTATTTTTTAATTTCAGAGCCATTTTGCAGTCATTTAAACAGGATCTAGAAGAAACAGACAAAGAAATATTTTAAATATTTCAATTTCGCATTTAGATGAGTAAAGGTACGTCTAGATTGATCCACCAAGTTGCCTCGTCCGTAAATAATATTGGTGTTGGGGCATATTTCTAAGTCGAATCAATCAGCCAACGTCAATGGCAAATGGTACGTTGAATAGATACATCCGATTCTGTAAATCACTGAAGTTAAGCAACGTCTAACGAGGTTTTACTTCGTGGGAGACCACTTAGTTTCGCGCTCTCGTGATTTGTTTTTAGTTCTGATATTTTTCCTGATGTCCTAGACAATGAAATTGGCGGGAAGGGGGAGGACATTACCATCAATTTTTCGCTATCTGCTACTGTTAGGGCTGTGGCTTTGGAACAGACATCCCCTACGATAAACGAGTACATAGGTACGAACTTAGGTACATAGGTACAAATTTTATTTAGATGCTCTTTTAGACTACAAATCTTTAACAGTATTTACCTGTAATTTTTTATGAAGTAATTTGAGGCAGCCCTATTATTGTACAACTGTGCATTGACATCATCGTCCGCGCATCGTATCTTCAATCCTTCTGTGTAATTTATAATGGCAGATCTGTATTTCTTGCATTTGAAATTAAAGTTACCCTCATTTTTGTAAGTAGTTGCCAACTCTGAAAAAGAAGAGGAATTGATTTATCGATCGTATCGTGCAAGCTGCCTACATTGGATCCAATCATTGATTTAGGATATATATATTGGTTAGATAAACAGGATGTAACAATATGCCACCGACAAAAAATATGGCGAATAATACATAAAAAAATAAACTTATTTCTTCTGAGGGAAAATCCGGAAAAATGCTTCCTCTTCGCTCCACGATTTTTGGAAGTTAGCAAATAAAAATGTTTTTCTTTTTTTTTTTTAATAACAAAAAAACTACTCGAGATATTTCGATGAAAATTTGTTCCCTAAACGTTTCTAGGGGCATCTTTTGACATGGGCACCATAATTTTCCAATCACCAGGGACGGAGATACGGGGGGGGGTACTGGGTAGGAAAATGGCCCAAATTTTTGGTGATCCCACCAATTAAAAATGGATGAAAAAATAAGATTCTCTGTTTAAAAATACACAAAAAAGGTCTCCATATCGTTTATCTCCGTCGGTTTAGATTTTTAGAAGAACAAATTTTTGTTTCATCGAAATATCCCGAGTAATTTTTTTGTTATTAAAAAAATCAATTTTTATATGCTAACTTCCAAAAATTGTAGAGCGAAGAGGAAGCATTTTTCCGGATTTAGCCTCAGAAGAAATAAGTTATTTTTTTATGTACTATTCACCATATTTTTTGTCGGTGGTATTTTGTTACACCCTTTATATAGTACTATTTACCTTCGGGTGTATTCTCTAACGGATCATACTTAAGTTGCTGAAGTCCCTGCATAAGGGGTGACATTTCTTCACCAGGACCGGGTGCTTTGGACATGAAAAATGGATGTTTCTCCATTTCCTGAAAAAATAAGAAATTAGATTAATTAGTTAAAAAGATATTTATTACCTTTTGTTGTTCTAGATGATGCATTTCTCCCCATTTCTAGATGCAAGTTTAGAAGAATGATAGAAATAAGTTGAGATAAGGTTAACAAAAAGATTTTGAAGGACCTTGGCTGGAACTCTGACTGCATGCGTTACAGGTCGCTCCGGTTCGTAGAACGGTTGGACAAACCTATGGCCTGTTCCACGAAGCAACTTCTCACTTCGGCCTATTCCACACTTTGTGGAATAGGCCACTGGTATAAAAGAACCGCTTGACATACTTATTCTCCGTGTTCAGCTCAACAAAAAGAGCTAAATATGGTTCTTCAGAAAAACGATACGTCTATTGAAACGAACAACATCACATACAATAGTATTTTTATAAGACCGTGGGTTGACGTGAAAACTTACTTCTTGCCATCTATCTTCAGGCCACCCTTCGGTATAAGATTTCTTTTCTAATCCAGATATAAAATCATCTAAATCTTGGTCTAACTTCTCGGCAAGTTCTTGTCTTTCTTCTTCAGTGTAGATTTTTTTTGAGACAGATGTGGAAACATTTTCTGTAGGTGATGAAGGATTGTTTTGAGAGGCCATGTTTGTCAATTACTATTTATCTGAAAAGGAAATCACGTGTTGGAGAGACCTTAGATCAAATATCACACCAAACCAATATTAATCATTCTCACGTCTCACAAATATTAATCATTTAACATTAAAATAAGTCACAAATATAAATGTTATAACCTTGATACGAACCAGAAAAGTTTTCTGGGGTCGCAGCCTATATCTGTATGAATCAATTCTTTGATATCTCTTTTTACCTATGTCAACAAAACCACTATATCTTAAAAAATATTTCTTAAAAGACGTATTAGTAGTTAGGATTGCTATTACTAGTAGATCTGTGAACTGCAGACATTACTCAGTTAATGGGGCACCGAAAGGACCAAAAACTGATCAGCGAATTATACTTATTCTCATACACTTTCTTATAAAACGGACAACGCGTTCGAGAAGTATCGTAATACAAATAGAATAATCGTGGAATAATGGAGTTAAAACTAGACATCACTTCATTTTACCCGCAATGATTTTAGGTATACTAGACACGTAATGCATTGAACTCCTCAGGTCCTGGCTAAACCTGGAATAAGGAATAACGCTATTAATCAACTGGATCTCACCGATTGACAAAGTAAAATTCTACGACTTTAGTACGAAGGTATTGCCACAATACCGATGAGATACCGATGAAACTTACCTGAAATTAACTTAAATTGCGAAATTGTTACTAGAAAGACGAAATAGGTAATTCCAATTTCCAAAAGCGGAAAAAATAAAATTTATATTTCCTTTCTAACCTTAAAGTTTTCTTATCAGATAAAATCGATACAGATATCGAATATCGAATCTACTCGTTGTGATCGAATGTGGGTCTACCGATTAACGATATTTTTTTTTTATCAAATAACTTATCACAAGGAAAAAAATAAAAAAAATAATTCGACTTTCATTTTCTATTTTTCGTTTTCGCCAAATAACTGACTTCAGCCAAAAGTAGAAGGTAATTCCTACTTTCATTTTCAGAATAGCCGGCATCGAAACACAGGTAACTATTAACCATATATTTTTATGTATTCTCTTTAAAAAAAATTGACGATTAATGGGTACTCTTAGACTACTTTAGGTATTCCTATGTATTGGGTATGTGTTCGTGTTAATATCATCGAGACATTACCGTATAATGGTAATATAGATTAGTGTTGATTTTAGTGTGGCTTAACCGTAAAACATTTCCTGATCAGTATCGGGAAGAATTTTCTATACCTTTATGATATCTGCACATTAATATCTTTAATTAACCTATCACTTCAACATTTACCTAGTGTCCATTGCTCATTGAATACACCACTTCCCGTAAGATCACTGAAGTTAAACAACTTTCAACCAGGTTTTGCCTGATTCATGAAATCGTAGTTTCGAGACCTGCGTGGACCTTATTCGAGAGTCCACAAAGGTTGTGTGAGGCCAATGTAGGTATCATCTGGTTTGTGATTTTCTAGCGAAAGAAAGGTAAAATCTCCGTCTCGAATAACCTTATGTTGAAGGGATTCTGCATCGCGTTCAATACCTGTAGTACTAGTACAGATTTTCGGGTAAACTACGTATCCAAAAAATATTTCCTTCTTTTTCGTTGTTCATTCCTCAGACCTTATATTCGTTGTTGAAAATAATAATCCAAAATATTATTAGGTTAAATAGAATTGTTTTTTTTTTACAATCTAAGAAAAGTTTGGGTGAATATTTGCTTTTACTCAAGTGTGGGTTTCCAATGATCCCATCAGTCCTATATTTGTTGACCGATTTATTTGTTTCAGCCATGCCTCCTCCAGTAATAAAAACTCCATTCAGTGATTTATTTCCAGCTGGTTATTCTCATCAAACGTTTGGTAGATGTATGAAATTTGAAGATAGATATCTACAATGTGTTGAAGCTTATGGCCAAAGGCTTTCGGAGAAAAAATGTAGAGATTATAGAGATGATTTGAGTGAATGTAATACAACTACCAAACAGGTAATATGCATGTGACTGAGGATAGAAAATAAGGCTCGCCAAAAAATAGAACTTCCCGTTTTTTACAATGGGAAAAAATTAGCGAGACATGGCCGCAAAATAACATTTCTGAACGGGATAATTGTACAAATGGAAGCATTTCCTTGAAAAATTGAATTTTTCGAAGGAAATTTTATTTTTGGGTGACATTTAACTCTTAAAATATTGCTGAGGGAAATATATTGTAGAAGACATCATTATATACTATTTTATAAATAAAAAGTGTATTTTTCTTGTCCACGCTAACTGGAAACACTATCTTATCAATCGGTACCAAACTTTTTTACATTACTGTGGGTATAACGGAGAGGGACATAGAATAGTTTTATGTCCATTAATTATTAATTTTAGAGATATTCTTATCTCAGTATCGGTACCAAACTTTCAAATGATTGTAGGCATGGCAGCAGCACGGGAACGACCATGTCTCTTAGGCGTCAAACAAAGCGGGTGGATCCTGTTAAGTAATAAATAATTGGTTATAACCACGCGGGCGGTATGTTAGGATATACTGAATCATCTATTATTACTGAGTGGAATATGCAAGGGCAGATATTCTCATAATTACCCTTTCATTATTCCTTCAGTCACCATTACTTGGAGCTCGTTGTATCCGAGAAGGTGTCCTATTATTTTGCTCGTTCAGTTTTTTAGCATTTTCCTTTCTTCTAAGCACCTCTTCTTTTTAACCGAATTTCCTTATCCTATAAAAATGAAATATTACTACATATTATCATAGCTAGTTAATTTTTATTAGGGAAAAAAATATTCTCACGTTTTCGACCCGTCCAGGATTCGAACATAGTACCTTCCTGGTGCAAGGCGATCGTGAAACGCATTGGTTCACGGAGGAGATGTAATCTATTTTTATGTTACTTTTCAGATGAAAAGAGTAGAAATAATGCAAAAAGAACGTAAAAGACAAATAAAATCTGGTGAACTACCTCCTGGTAAAGAATATGTGGAACCTCCCGAGCTCAATTCTTATGGTGGAACATTTTTTGGACAACATTTTTGAACAACTTCTGGCCAGCAACTTTTTTATTAAATTTGATAGAAAAACTTGTGGCCAACAATGTTTTCATTACATTGGGTAGAACATTTAAGATACGGATAAACAGAGAGACTTATGACCAACAACGTTATTTTATTGGGTAGAACATTTGAGATATTAGTGAACAGGCAGATGTATGGTCAACAATGTTTTATTTTTAATATTGGGAAGAATATTTAAGATATGCGTTAGCAGAGAAACTTATGGCCAAAAATGTTCTAATTATATTGGGTAGAACATTTGAAATTTGGGTTATCAGAAAAACTTGTCCCCAATACAACTGGCGGAACTATGCGGGTCAATTGAATTTTATTCTGCCTTCTCATTTTAAAGTAATTTAAAATGACAAGGGAAGTGTTCTAGATCCAGCAAAATCGTAGAATCTCCGATATTTACTTCCAACTGTGTCATATTTATCCATCTTATTTCAGTATTGTTATTTTGCTCGAACTATAATACTGTGTGAAAAATATACTTCTCTCTTAATTGTTATAAAAATGTTATTATTTTAAAATATAAGAAAGAATTTATTTATGTTAAAGCTAATGCTTTGCCACAATGCATTATCCCATGCTATTGTCTTCGCTTGAATTCCAAACAACTGCCTTCTGGTTATGAAACCAAGGATTCAAATTGGAACCAAAAATAAATATGCAAATATTTTCATGTTGGTCACGTTTCTTCGTACAAAGATTATCTGGAACACCTACTAACACAGTTCAAGCCAAGGACCATTGAATCCTTTTCAGTAACCTCATCTCAACCTGTTTCTATCATTTTTGTAAACCTGAATCTAGAAATTGATGAAAAATTTATTTTGAAGAGATATCACTGCTAAATAACAACACTTTTTTCCGTATCTCTTACATCTCATTCCCACTAGCACAGACCGTTTTTTTTTTTTCGTGTGGCACATACCTTTAATTACGAACGTTTTCCCGTGAACGGTAAAAAAAAAACCGCTTCGTAAATTTTTACATAGCGCCTTTTCCCATNTGAACGGTAAAAAAAAACCGCTTCGTAAATTTTTACATAGCGCCTTTTCCCATTGCACGTTTGTCTCTATCAGTGCTCTCTGGGATTTTTTTAGAAAGACATTAATTATGAAGATTTTCAAATGGGAACGCAATCTTGCGTCACGTTTTTTCCCAATATGTTTTACACTTCATTTATTAGAAAATTACAAACCTGTTAAGATAAAAGGGGTTTGATCCTCGTTCAGACGGAGTTGGGTTGAGAATACCCAGCATCAAAAGGGCTCAAACCCATGGGGTCACTAACTAAGTAAAACCTCGTTGGATGTTGCGCAACTTCAGCGATCTTACAGGAACTGGTGGATTCAACATTCCATAGACGGGGGATCATTTACAATTTTACACTTTTGATTTACATTCTACACCCTTAACACTACCTCTCACAAGTGTTTCAGTCAATTTACTATCTTTTTGTGTGGAATCCTCTCAAAGCATACCGCATATCAGCATTCCAGATTAAGAATATCTATTATCCCTTCCATAAATATTATTATGTTACTGACGTAATTATATTGCTGAGATTGTGGGGGCCCATGCCAATTATTAGCCTCCAAGATTTGATATATGATAGCAATTGAAAACTTTAGCGGCAAACAAAAACTTGTTTAGAGCTCTATTTTCACAGACCTGGCAACCATTGGAACTCGGTGCCACTATTGATTGATTGATACGCAAAAGAATGTCCAATAAGAAAGAGAGGAAAAACATAAAAACACATTGTTAATTCTTTTTATACGAAATTTCTTATTTATTTTTATAGACTTTTTTAAATTTTAATTAGTTAATTACATTTTTCCCTTTGAAATTACAAACTTGATTTAATAAATAAATTAAGAAAAGTCTGCATAGAGTCAATTGCTGAGCACTATTTTCGTCACAAAAAATAGAATTTATTCGACAACTGGGGCTTAGATTAGTTTTTTTTTTTTAAAAAAAAAAAAAAAAAAAAAATGTTTATTTAAATTTCATCATTTGAGATTTTCTCTGCACTGACTTGTTTTACCATTTTGAAATCTCAGCGAGAAGGGTACATAGGTAAAGTCAGAGGATTTCTCATTTTTTAAAGTGAACTCAATCAGACGTTTCTTATAAATTATTGGCTAACAAAAATTTGAAAATAAGTAGAAATTTCATTGTAAAATAGATAAAAGAGGTGTGATACAATATTAATTTTTGTTACTCAAATTTTGTGTGAATATCACACGACTTTTTGTATTACCTCAGTTTTCTTGTAAATGTCAGAAGTAAATTGGAATATTAACGGAACTTACAATGGGTTGATGGTGGAGCGCCTTACCAAATTACCTAGTGGTAAGACGATATGTTTGGTGAACAGAAGGGTGTGGGTTTAAATTCAGCCAACCCATGGAATTTTATTTTCGTGAATTTGTGATGTTTACCACATAATGATAGTACAAGAGAGTCTGCCGGTATAAGGGGATTCTTTATCCTTTTTCGGGCAGTATAAATAAGGACTATTATTATAATAAGAGGTCATTCTTATCAAGATGATTAGTTATGTTTACCACATAATGATAGTAAAAAAAATCTGCCGGTTTAAAGGGATTCTTTACTCTTATTCGGGCAGTATAAATAAGGATTATTATTATTATAAGAGGTAATTCTTATCAAAATGGTTAGTTCTACGTTTCAATACAACTCCACTAACTATTCAGTTAGGCTCCACTAACTCTTCCAACTGAAGACCTTATTGATCATGGAGTGAATTTGGTACACTAGTTCATATATAGATTCCTCGCACAGTATCCTAAAAATGTACATCCCGAATGAAGTTGAAGTGGAAGGACCTTATCAACAGGCTTCCCACAAACCTGGGAAGTCGAGAATTCCTGTTTAACGTTTTTAGTAGCGGAGAGAACGAATGAGTTTTATCTGTTTTTTTTTTTTAAAAAAAAAACAGCGCAAAACCCCCCGAAAAAAATGAATATATGTTTTTTAGACGAACAATCCCAGAACGAGCTCAGACTAAAAGTTTAATTTTCATTCATAAGTAATTACAATTTTTTGTTTATGCCACAGGCTTGAATATCTATATGCAATTAAAAAATTGTTATAGGCGATTTTATGGGGTAAAGCTGAAATTTGTTCGTCAAAATAGTTGTAAAAAAATCTTTTTACAATTATCCTACCAATATTATAAATACAAAAGTATATTTGTTTGTTCATTTTTCATCGCACTTATACATATTTTTGAAAGACATTAGAAAAGTTAAAAATTTACGTAAAAAAATGAGCTGGTGGGTGTCTGACTTGGGGGGATCAGGAACAAATCCTTAATAATGTTGAATCCAAAAACAACTCTGTTTTCATTGGATAAAAAAAAATCTGAGGTAATAGAAACTAAATAAATAAGTAGAGAGTATTCAGGAATTTGCGGCGACATGATAAACTACATACTTAATTTCCATCAAAAGTAAATCGTTGAGTTCAAGAAACGAACAGGAACAAGTCGAGTAATGTGAGATCGTGGGATTTCTTGATTCCCACGCATCACCTAGAGCTTTTGAAAGGAAACATTCTCTAAAGCATCATCCCATTTTTATTCACAATAGTCTCCGTAAGAGAAATAATATGCTATATACATCCGCTACACTAAATCATGCGGTAATCAAAGTTTGTTATGACTTGCTGTGACAAACTTCCGGCCGTATTGCGGTAATAATTCTTCTTTCAACTGTGCGATGGTTTGGGGTTTGTTAACATAAGATGAAAAGCGTTTCATCGTGAGACAAGCAGGAAAAAAATAAAAACTAAGCATAAGTCGGAAACAACAAAATGGATATATCTTGATAGCCACGCGAGGTCGGTCATTTTGAATGGGAATATTTTTTGTTGTGGAAATGTTCCAATATATCACCACTAGGCCGTTGTCAGTATGTTCTTAAACCTTCGACATCAATAAACCTCACAAAAAGAAGTCGAGTGGGTGAGATCTCAGGGTATTCTTGATTTCCACGCAATGAGATGATGCGTTCGGGGTTTTTTTTTCTTAAAAAAATCGAATCAAGAATATCCAGCTCGTAATGAATCCTTCGACCTCACCCTACTCTGGGGTATCTTAAAGTCGAAATTATGTTAATATGAGTTATTGCTAGAAGTTTGTATGTATATAACGAAGCAAATGCTTCCTCGTATGAACTTAATATGTTTTTAATTTTGGATAGCATCTGCTCAACGAGTTGAGCAAATGCTCAACTTCTCATCATTTGCTGATTGTTTATGCATACTACTCATTGTGAATAACGGTTTATTGCAATATTAAATTCGTCGTAGCCAGCGTCTATTGCACGTTGAATACACTAGTTCCCGTTTGATCACTGAAGTTAAGCAACGTCCAGCAAGGTTGTACCATGTGTCNATCGATATTGTGAGGCAAGCTATCCATAAGTACAATTCAGGCGACTTTAAACGTGAGAAGGACTGTTTGGTTGGGAACCCTATATGTGTGAGTCAGCCTTGTATTTGACAGATTCATATTGTTCATAGTTGATAGCTCACCAACAATAACGTTTTGGGTATGATGATTGAAACTAATGACCTTTAGAGTGAGAGACAGAGCAAGCCATTTGAAAATATAATAAGCGTCCGAGCGCTACTTGAGTGGGAAATTACCAATAGACGATATTAATGTCCGATGTATTTATACAACCATTTAGTAATTTTAAATCAGGTAAGAGATTAACCACTATGCCACAGAAGTAGCCGAGAAATTAAGTAACTTTAGATCACAACGTGTTGTTCGCTGTTTCCGACAGCATCGTAAGAATGTGTAGTTTGTTTCAGCGAAACGACTAGAGAAGCTATACCTTAGTGAAACTAAGTTTTGAATGAGTTGCTTCCCACAGCTACTCCAAATATAAAAAAATGTAACAGAAGAACAAAATGTGTGTTAGCATTTAATTATTTCGAATAATACATTACAAATAGGCGTTGCGTAAGAAGGGATTTTCCCTTGAAAAAAAAACTGCTCTCACTCAAAAAATATTTTATTAAATTTAGATTTTTTTTTTAATTGAAAGACACTTGTAGATTTAGTAAAAGAGCACAATGGACACAAAAAAACATACTTTCATCTCATTTTCAAAGAACATATTGATGGACAAGAACATAAAAATCCTGTGACAAGCCATTCGGTGGACAACTGGACACATTTTTAAATTGACATGTTCAATGGGTTTTATATTTGGTTTTATAAAATTCGTCTTCTTGAAGCCTTATGGTTTATGTAAATACACATTTAACGAAATAAAAAATAATCTGTAATTAAAGGGGCATTCACACTACGCAGTGAAAGTGTCATTGCTCTCCGACGCCGTACCGTGATCTTCACAGTGATTTGACATGAAAATATCACCAGTGTCGGAGCACGGAGAAAACACTGGCGGGTGTTATTAAAATCGCTGTGAGATCCCGGTCACTGACACTGTCACCGTGTAGTGTGGATGCTCCTTTAGGGTTAGACGAAAATTAATATTTAAGGTAATTGTATCCTACATTCTGAGGTTATGATTGGAAATTTATTAACTAATCAAAACGTAGGAATGAAGATAAAAACATTAATAGCTATCTTATTATTTTGTCGCTGGACCTAACCCCCCAAACTGATGCCTTTTTGTGCCACTGTCTCACAATCTATTTTTTTGTTGTAACATTATTTTTTCTAAAAAAAAATTGCCAACTGAAAAGTTACAAAAATCATAGAATTACAATTTTAAGTCGATTTTCAAGGAACGTCACACATACACCAATTTTTACAAATGATCTCTTTACATTGGTTTTATAATTTTGGTGCAAAGATGAAAAATGTAAAGGATGAAAAATGTCGTACTTTGTGCAACTGAAGCTTAAGGCACATGCGTCCCTTAATAGCAACTTGAAAAAAGTAATTACAAAAATTAATTAATAATTATTTGGCAGTGATTTTTGTTTATATTAAAAATGAAATAATAAAGTTGATGATTTACCAATCGATCTGAATAAATTTATTAATTTAATTTAAAAAAAATACTTAAAGAATCGCATTAAAAAATATAAAAATTGACACTATCGAATCAAGAGTTTAATTAGTTAAATTAAAAGCTTTCAACAGTACTCAGACTATCATCTTCAGTTGTGAACACTATCACAATTTGACACGAGGTGGGATTAGGATAAAGTATACAGAAGGTTTTGGAAAACTCTAAGGGAATTTCCTACGCCAAATTCCATATACATAAAAACGCTTCCTCGGTTAAAGTAACGTAAGAAAAACTCTTAGAGTTTACTAAAACCTTCTTGATACCATACCCTAATCTTGGTGTCAAGTTGTGATAGTGTTTACATCGTTCTATCATAGTTCTGGTCTGTTGATGACACTCTGTATACTGTTGAAAGCTCACCAACTTAATTATAGACTCACTATACTGCCTTAATAATTTGCTTAAGGTTCTTGTTATGCCAACAGTAAGCCCAAGTTCTATTATTTTGTGGTTAAAATCTCCTGTAGAGGATGAGATACCATGCCCCAGCTGGGTTTCGAAGCCGCCCCTGGACTATTTAAATTTTATTTATTTCAGGTTTTAATTTTAAATAAACTCTGAATCCGATATCTTTAATTGATATATTTTTTATCCATTTAAGTTTGATGTAGCTGGTATAGGCCTTTGCTTAGGTTTTTTTTTTTTTTAAATATAAATCATTTTGTCAAATCTGATTGGTTAAAAATATTTATTGCTAAATTGATTCCATACTTGATGAAAGATACTATTTAAAAAGAAACTAAAAAAATGAGAATTTCAGCGCAAATATTAAATATACGATGCTTGTTACCCATTTAACGAATACAATATTTGAAATGTGACTGACTATGGAGAAAGAGGTAAAAGCTCATGTCCAAATAATTTATTAATTAAAATGTAAAGAGGCAGTCCAGTGGGTATCACACTGACATGAACGCTTGGACTAGGGTAAAATTCCCGGCGGGGTCGTAAAATTTTCGACTCTGAGCATGTGATTTCGGATTAACACTATGCTCAGCCTCGTGAGAACGATTGTGTAGATACTTCAAAGTCAGTAGCGACCAGTGACGACATTGGTTTGTTAGAAGATTGAAGATATTATTAGTGCATGAGGCTCTTCATATCAGTTCGCTGTCGTCATCTGCGTCGGGTTATTTATGTTTGCCTAAAAATTCCGTTATTAAAGGAGCATTCACACTAAGCAGTGACAGTGTCGGCAATACAGTGCCTGCTGACCGTGAGCTCACAGTGATACACTGTTACTGTCACGTGTCGGGTTAGTATGAACATGCTCCTTCAAATGCCTGGAAAAATATTTTTAGTTTTGCCGGGCGGATCAATTGCCAGTCACAGCACTGTCACTGCTTAGTGTGAACTCTTCTGTGAAAGTAAAATATAATTAGTAGTGAGAAGTTAGAATTCAATATTGATGGTTTATGTATACCTATATCCTCGAAATTAGAACTGAGTGGCCCATTTATGACATACGCAAAACTTACAAATTTGTAATTTAAAAAAACAAAAAAATAGATTAGGTTACTGAAATTTGCATCGTAGATATTTAACAAATTTTTTAACATTAAAATTAAAAAAAAAAAATAATAATAACAGAAAATGTTTATTTTAGAAAATTTGGAAGCTGAGCAATTTTCTTCCAAAAATTTGGAAGAAAAAATTCTACTGCAGTATGAAGCACGTCGCATCGCATTGAACAGCACCTTCGTTATTTTGGCAAATTAAAAAAAAAAGTAACAAATTTAACTGATTTTACAAAATGTCTCGTAATGAATTCAACAATGTTAGTTTTGAAGTCTTCTCCTGGATAAAGGCTCACTTAATCTTAAACCTTACAATATCTCTTAGACAGATTAGTGTGATGTTTGGGATCACAATGAAAATGACGAAAACTATTGACTTTGTTGTTGTTTTTTACAAAAATAAATATTAAGTGTAATCGACAGATCGAAAATTACGAAAACACTTATGTCCTAGTGGTACAAATTAAAATACAGAGATTTAAAAAGTGCGGTCCTTCAAATGTTATATTAGTTAAATTAGAGGAGGTATATTCTTAAAAAAAAAGACACGTCCCCACAATTACGATTTTTTTGCAACCATTTCTGAACGGCAATTTAAATGTAAACCTGCCTACTACACTATTGGATAAAATACATTGATTTTGGGAGAACGAAACTTATTCAATACTTTAAAAAATGACTGAACTGTTAAAATGTGGTTTTATATTTAAAAAAAAAACCTGGAATAATCTAGTCAACCAAATTTATGCAAAGGATTAGGATCAAATTTATACAAAGGATTAGGTTTTCTAAAAAACAAATCAGATTTTTTTTCAAGCATTGAAAAAATTTTTGGCCTTAAAAGTAAAGAGTGCTTCAAATAGTCGTCGACCTAATTATATTTCATTAGAAAAAAATACACTTGATACATTTGTACAAGGTTATTTTTTTAGAAGAAAATACACTTGATACATTTGTACAAGATTATTTTTTTAGAAGAAAATACACTTGATACATTTGTACAAGGTTATTTTTTTAGAAGAAAATACACTTGATACATTTGTACAAGGTTATTTTTTTAGACACTTGATACATTTCTACAAGGTTATTAAGTATTTAAGAAAAAAAATTACACTTGTTACATTTCTACAAAGTTATTTTTTTAGAAAAAAAAAAACACTTGATACATTTCTACAAGTTTATTTTTTTAGAAAAAATACACTTGATAGATTTCCACAAGGTTATTTTTTTAGACAAAAATACACTTGATATATTTCTACAAGGTTATTTTTTTTAGAAAAAAATACACTTGAAACTAGAATGCTTCAAACAGTCGTTGACCTAATTTACATTTCATTAAAAAAATACACTTGATACATATGTTATTTCTAAAAAAAATTTTTAAAAAATTCTTTGGGGGCGTGTCCTTCCTCTGGAAACCGTTTTCTGTATTTTTTTCTTCAGAAAATATACCCTCTCTAATTCAGAGCGTAGTTTTTTTTGTTACACCCTATAAATAATTTGATACGAAAATTTCTGGTTTTACTCCATTATTAAGAATGACATGAAATTTAAGAACATAAAGTCAGTTGTATATATTTAATAGTTTCCATTTCTTGTATTTTTTAATAGTTTCACCAAGTCTTATTTTAAAAGTTTATTTACTCTGATAAGTGTGACGTAAAAATCTATTTTTCATTACGAAATGTATCCTGAAAAATCTTGAAAGCCGTTTTTTCTGTTTTTTATTTAAATTAGTTGCTCTGGAATGACGTGATTTTTTCTGTATCGATTAACAAAATTATAATTATTAAATCTAAATATAAGATTTAATATTCTAATAAAAAGTAAAGTCAGTAAATAATAAGGCTCATCCTTAAGGCTCCACTGAATGAAAAAAATATAGAGAGGGACGAAAGATCCAAAAACGAGGTCAGATTAAAAATTTCGAAACTTTAATTTACACATTATTCCTTACGAAAATGTTGTGTTTATTTCGCTGATTGAATGACAAAAATGCAAAAAACTATATATTTATCCGGAACACAAAAAAGTTACAATCGAATTTGTAGGGAAAAGTCAAAATTTACAAAATATCCTTGAAACCAATCAAAAACGGCATATACCTACTTAACAGAGAATTTTGTGTTGGAAATGCTGTGTTCTAATTGTAAGCCCGTATCAATGTTTAATGTCTTAAATTTGAGAGCACCATTACAAGGGCCACCTATTAGGATGAATCTTTTTCTTTACTGTACATTGTTTGGATATTAAAAAAAAACAAAGAGAAAAAAACAATAATTCACAGAATTTTTATAATCTCAGATTTGGAAAATACAGTCCAGGAAATATGGCTAACATTATACTATTAAATCAGAAAAATAAATTGCAACAAATTTGTAAGACAAAATAACTGGACATAAAAAAAGGAAGGTTTTCAAAAGAGACCGATCAAATTTTGATGATTTTTTTTTTTTTCGTTTTCAGAAGATTTATTTCGAGATATAAAAACATTTTTAAAAATAGGTATCTGAGAAAAATTGTGAAAACTCCCAAATATTTTCATTTTTTTGTGACGAAGTTACCTATAGTTCACAAATGTTCACCAAATTTTTGAAACCAGATTTTTAATCAAACCAACTCAAATATGACGATGCTTAGTATATTTGAAAATTCAAATATACTAAGCATCGATTTTTGGTAACTTTTGTTTGAACCTATTTATTAGTAATTTAGCAAAACTTACCTCTGTATAGAAACTAGAGAATATTTCTGGTTCTTCGCCAATGCTTGAAGGGGTAGACATCTGGGATTTTAGGAAAACTGTATCTACTTCCTTTTCACTTTGGTGTAACAATAGTATAAGTGGCTGAATCCTGAAAGACGATTTCTTGGAATTTGAATAATCTTTACAAAGTCATGTGATTTGTTTATATTTCGCTGTTCCTGTGGGAATTTCTAAAAAAAACTCTTTACTTTTTTAGCCTTTATTTTTCATAGTTTTGAAGACACGTGAACGATGGTCTGAATTTCCAATTTTAGTTTTAACCGGGTTATCAAACTATTCAATCTTTTGATAAGTTATTTAGGATATATTTTAGGTTATTTTTGTACACATCTATTGCTTAACTGATTTCGGGGGTAGTATATTTCCTGAACTAACAAGAAAAAGGGGGATATTTGTATAGTTATTTGTGCCATGGAGGAACTTGATAAAATAAATAGACATCAAAAAGATTTTTTTGGCGGAGATAGCTATGGGCGGATGAATTCCCACATTTTTTCTCTCTTACGGACGTCTTGCCAAATTTGAGCACAATCCGCTTTCGAATTTTGAAAATTTACTAATTTTCTAATTGGACCGTGCATTTGGAAGTTATCGAGGTACGAACAGACAAAGAGGCGTTAAAAGAAAATTCGTGAAGTTAAAATACACTTCATTTGGTCATAAATTTCATGCAGATTGAACTTTCCCTTTGAAAGGCAGTTTGAAAACCTTTTGGGAGCTTTTTTTCTAAGGTGAATTTTTTTCAGAACTTTTATTAACCTTTTTATCACCTAAAATAGTCTAGAGAATGGTTAAATTGACATAAACACCAGAGATCAAAAGAGATAGTTACTTATGTATTCAAAAGTATTTTCAAATCAATATCTCCATTCATTGTGTTAACTTTGAGCAGTCCATGCCACAAATATCTAAACAAATACATAGAAAGATGTTTGTTTTTTTAAAAAATATACAAAAAATGTCACTATCTACTGAGGAATAATATCGCACTGTGAGGTATGAACAGTAAGACTAATTTAAAATAATTTACTACTTTATTAGAACTAGAATTTAGAAAATTGGAGAAAAGGGCTAATATCGTCTTCTCAATTAATATTGCAGATAATTGCATTGTGTTTTTATTATTGGTAATTATTGGCCATCGTCAGACTGCACTATTTGATTGAAATCTTGGAGGCGGAAGTGGTGGAGGTGGTCTTAGTGTTTGTTCCATGTAAGGAGATGATTCACTCACAGCTGAAAAAAACGGAAAAAATGGAATCAGTCTTTGCTAGAACTTTTGAAAACAGGAAGTTCAAATTTATAACCTCAAATATACTGGGTGTTCTTTTTTCTCTTATTTTTCCTTGACGTCTCTTTAACATCTGAAGTTCATTCGAACAGGGGGTTTTGCATCTGTTTTCCACCTATAAGTTATAAATTTATAGGGTTTTTCCACGTATAAGTTTCCAATCTAAGTTAACGAGGGTTCGAACCTACGTGACCACCCACTAAGTGAAACCGCGCTTAACACCATTAACATTTTAAAATCAAAAAAACAATTGTATTAGTGTTAACGTAAGAAATGGTGTCACAATGATATCGATAATCATTTTTCAATTACGAATCGAAATAAGTAGAAGAATTACGTAAAGCACTGGGTCCAAGTTTTAAATTGTCTGTAAATAAAGAAGATACATCTGTGGTTTCTGAGAACATAACGAATCTGCGAGAATTTAATTTTTAATAATCTTTTGTGCAAGAGTAAAATAAAATACATACCTCTGATACATTTGAAAATAACATTGAAAAAAATAAAAATTATGACATTGATTGTTGGAGAACGCCGAGCCTGGCTCGTAAATTTCCTTGTCACATGCACAGACTACTACAAAAAATTAAGCGAACTGTAATAATAATAAAGTAACACACAAAAGTAATGAGCCGTTTCTTGGCACTAAAAAAAGATTCTACTACAAACTGGTACGTCAATAGTATCATCGGTAGGTGTTATGACACCCGGGTGGTGCCGTACCATAAATGGTGTCGAAAAAAAAAAAAAAAATCTACAGAAATTAATATTGTATATATATTTACACATATGTATACTAATATGATGTAAAATGAGTGATTAAAATAATTGAATTGTGAACACTATGATGGCGAACGATTAAAAATTTTAGTAATATGCTCTTAAAAATATATACGAGTATAGAGAAACTATAATTATAATAAAAAAATTGAATACACAAAATCGATTCAAATAAGAAAATTAATAAAGCAGGCTGGGCTGCCAATGCTCTGCCCCTGAAGTGAGGGTATACTATCTGAGATCACTTACTTGCAGTGATCGAGCAGGTGTTCTTTTCTTCTTCTGTTTCAAGAAGTGTGGAGCAATTACTGACAGTGTTTATGATAGATTGTGGACAAGAGAAGAGACGATGATTTTGTGGAAGTGACTGAATGTTCAGTGTGTCTTGGGAGATAATGAAAAATAAGTGTTGATAGTGGTGCAGGATTAAGTAGATAATGAGTGTGTGTGTGTGGGGGGAGGGGGGGGGGTGAAAGTGATTGAGTAATTTACTAATGGGGGTGTATACATTTACGTATGGAGAAGTAACTAGTTGATGAGTTTATGGCTAAGAGTATGTGAATGATGAGTGTTTGTAAAGGTAAATGTTGACGAATTCTCATGTTGTTTCAACCAATATAATCTGGAAGTATTCACTACAGCAAGCTCGAGAACACCCTGCAGGGAAACAAGTTTCTCCTGTAGTATTCACTGTAGGAAATGAAAAACGTCTCTGCATACAAGCCTAAATCTCATCTCAATTCTACAATGAACACTAATGATTCAACATCAGCCTGATGATAACGGTCCGTCTTAATAAAACCGTCTTAATAAAAATTACTATTTCAATCTATTTTGTACAATTCAAATATTTTTTTTATCTTCTTAGAAATAATTTTAAAAAGAAAAATGCATTGAAAATTTCCCAAAAAAGCAAAAATGAAAGTTTAATGGGATTTGTGTCACGTGAGACGACTAAAGGGGAAACGACTGCATCTCAACTAATTTTTAAACTCAAAGAGCAAAGCGTGTTCACAATAATTGTCCATTTTATATCTCTACGTATAATATGAATCATTATTTTTAGTAAGTGCGAAAATAGATACATAGAATACGAACCTTGTTATTTTAAACACAGCACACAAACTATTTTTTTTAATAAAGATTCTAAAATTTATTTTAACTTTTTTTTAATAGTTTGATGCAAAACTTGCATAGGCTGAATGTCTTCTCATAGTATCTTTATTTTTACGACAAGCTCTTCTAACATAAGGACTCGATTGCACTAAAATATGAAAAAAAGAAGACACATATTGTAGACAGAGTTTTTTTTAAAAAAAATTGAAAGGTTAAAATTTTTATTCTAATTAAAAAGAAGCCAAAAAATTATTTAATATTGTGAAAAAGAGGAATTATTAAAAATTAAAATGCTTTGATTTTTTTTTTTTTTAAAAAAAAAAAAGTGACGGTNAAAAAAAAAGTGATTGTAAATTTTTTGAATTCAAATTAAATGGTGATTTTAAATAGCAATGAATGAAAAAGTCTACTTGTCTACTGTCTATATTGTTTGCAGTTTCGAAAAATGTTAAAATAATAGAATTTACAATGGTCACATAATTTATTGTGCGTGATTTAATTAACATTTAAGTAGAGCTAATAATATCGATTTATAATTTGAACAAGGCAAAAAGAAGCAAAGGAAAAAGATTTTTTTTTTCTTTCTTCTATTTTTATAAAACTGGATGAGTTTTATTTGATTCAATGGATGATTCATTCGGCCTGAAGGACCAAAAAAATAGTTGAATTAGTGGTGTTTGGCCTTTTTCAAGCATTATATTATACAGTCGACGCGATTAAAAAAAAAAAAAAAAAAAAAAAAAAAAAAAAAAAAAAAAAAAAAAAANATACAATTATATACTTCGTTTTTTCGAGTCGGATTGATTTTCTACCTCAGAGGAATCAAATAAAACACATGAAATACCCAGTTTCGTTCTGAAATGGCAAAAACGGTCTGTCGCCATTCAGCTATGTTATATAACTTAAATTTCATAAACCAGTGTCGGTAAGGACATCTCCTACATGTTTGTGAATTTATCAGGAGATGATAAATTCACATGTTTGTGAATTTATCAGGGGAAATAAAAATACTATCCAGAAATCCAGATATACTAATTAATTGCTCAATTACGAATTACGCAATTTGATGAGAAAAATCCTGCCACAATTCTTGGGGTTGAACACAAGCACTCCTGTTTACCAGACCAGTGCTTAATCCTTATGATACCGAATCAGATTATGTTGCATTAAAGAAAATACTGATGTCGTTCAAAAATGAGTATAACAATTTTCTAAGTGCTATTCTTCGGATATTATTTGAGATGAGTGTAGATGTAGAGGATAAACTAATGTATAAGGATGTATTAAACATATCACACTATCAAATCAAACTAGTTCAACTGCTAAACTAAGCATGCAGTCGATTAAAACAATAATAATTTTATAGCTTAGCATTACATAGAAAGGAGGGATTGCTTACAAGACGCAGGAAGTGGTCGCTCTTCTGCCACCATAAGTGATGCTCTCTCTGAAGGTACAGGGTATCCCTGTTCTAGTGTCTTGACGCAGTTCAGAGTGCTCCTAAACACAGGCAGGATTAAGTTAAAAGATCATTCAGACTAAAAATATAAATATGTTCAAATTGACCTTTCTCGGCATTTCTCCAAAAGGCCTTGTTATTGGTGGGGTAGGGGGCTATAAAATCTTTTTGTCACTGCAGCCTGTATTGGTTCTTTTGCCGCTTGTCCCTTTGTTACTTCTAAAAAGTTCTAAAACATTGATAAAATTTAGAATCCCTTAAAGACTGATGATTTCGACTTCTTTAAGTGTTATCATCATCATCCTTGAGAAGTGTTTCAGTCATTTGTGAGCAGCAGTTCCGCAATATCAGATATTCTGTTCCGCTCGCTCCAATTTAAGGTTTACTTTTTTTTTATTTATACTCACATTGCTAAATGTTCTATCTCTGTTTTCTTTTGTCCAATTTTGTCCAATTGGCCCAATAAAACTCTCGAGAAAGGTCTCTCTTTTTTTAGAGAAATAGTAGATGTTAGAATGCAACAAAATCGATGTAAAAAAAAAATGAAGCCTAATATTCTGCAACTAAATAAAGAGTAAAATAAATCTATCAGCATAAGTCTAGAAATAGTAACCTACCAGGAAGATTCCCCTATTAACTCTAAAATTTGACATCATCGATTTAGAGCTTTATGACTCCTGGATGAAGTACTGATTAAGTTCATCAGACTGGAGCTATGTACGATAGAAAAATGTGAAAGTTGTGTTAGTTGTGACAATTTTTTAATTTAAAAAAAAAATTAAGCTTGGAATTTTTTATACAGAAAAATAAAACGATGTACGAAATGATGAGTATTTTCGGGATTATTTGCTGAAATCTTAAAGATAAGTATTTTTGGAGTTATTGAGGAAATATTAATGGTAAGTATTTTTGAAGATATTGAGGAAATCTTAATTAGTATTTTTGGAGTTATTGAGTAAATCTTAAAGGCATTTTTGGACTTCTTGAGAAAGTCTTCACCTTTTTTTAATTTTTTTTTTCATCGATTTTGTTACAGCTCTCAATACATTTCTCATAAATAAAATTGAATATAAATTTAAATATTACATTATTTTTATAAATGGAAAAAAACAAAGATAGCATTATACGAAGGATTCTACTTTAAAAAAAGGACATGCAAAGAAATCAGTTTATTTCATAAAAAATATAAATAAAAAAAAATCTTACTAACGTAATTGCGAAAACAAAATAAAATTAAAGCTTCTAATTAACACATACTGAGTAGATAAGTAACAACAGGTATACAGGTGCATGTTTTTTTTTTTTTTTTTTTTTTTTTTTTTTTTTTTTTTTTTTTTTTTTTTTTTTTTNTTTTTTTTTTTTTTTTTTTTTTGTTTTTTTTTTACATCGGCTCTCCATCGATTAAGAAGGGCCAAACAATATTTTTGTCTGTTGGGTTACTCAAGTTCAACCAGATTATCGTATGAAAGTATATGTAACCATTCGCCACTACGAAATAGACAGACGAAATAAACAAACCATAAAAATCGTAAAACTTCCTAACAAACCATAAAAATCGTGTTCCAAAAAGGACGACTTTAGTCCAATGAAAACAGAATACAAGAGCGGAAAATACTTAACAGTTCAACTGGCTGAAATTAAATATGTATTACTCAAAATATCTCACGGATGACATCAAGGTAGGTATACTTGATTATTTTTCTTTTTTATACCTCGTTTGGGGGCATAGGGAGAAAAATCTCCTTTAGAAATCCTGAATCGATAAAAAACCGATGTAAAAAAAAAATCCTGACCGAATTCGTTTTTATGCACGATTAACTAGTTCGGCTTGGTTTACGCAAACTTTTGGACCGAGTTAAAAATCTCCTTTAGAACTTCTGAATCGACATTATAAACCAGACATTTTTACTCGGGTAAAAATATTGTCGAAACTTACATTAAAGTAGCTAAACAATCGTCCTCTTGGGACTGAGTGTTCCCGAAATCACAAGCATTAGGTCGAAAAATTTCCGAACTCGCAGAGAAATTAACCCGGGTCCCCGAGTGTGTAGCGAGTGTGATACCCACTAGACAAGGAGGACTGCAGGCCATTTTGAACCACCTAACCCTTAGAACTTTATTATTATGTGGTATAACACTCGAAGTAATTCCTGGGCTGGGGATATAGCCCAGGAAGTGCTTGGCCTCTTTACTACCGAATGTTCACCTATGTAGGGGGTATGACACTACAAATCCGATACAAGTAATTTTGTTTCGACTTGGGACTATATAATACTAGCGTTTTACTTGATTATAATTTTACTAGGACGGGGGACAAAGTAATTTCTTGTAATTTGTCAAAGGTTGGAAACCTCTGAAACTCAATAAATAATTAAAATATATAAATAAAAAAAATCCAATAATAAAAATTAAAATGAAATGAGATGATCAGTCTTTTAAATTTTCTGTTTGGTTTGAATATTTTTTGAGATCAATGGAGTGCTTTCAATTGACGCGTCTCTGAAATAATAATAATAAAAATCATATACTTTTTGAATTGAATTTCAATGGATTACTACCAAAGTCATGACGTCATATTTTCTTTTTCTATTTTTTTCTAACAGGTCAAATATTCAAAGAAGAAAGAAATATGGGAAGTAACGATATTTCTATAATATGGACCTCATTTCGAAAAATCTCGTGCCATTGATACAGGAAAATGGTGGAATTTAGTGTTGAAGCGTCGCTGAAAGCTTTGGCATAATAACATTCGTTTCATATCAAGTTATAATAATGTTTTTTAATTAAAGGATCAGATCCCGGTTTTCAAAATTATGGTTGATTTGGTTTCAAGACCTTTAGTTCCGAAGACCCTAAACTTTACATATTCTAGCACCTCACATTTAAGGAAAATGTGAGCAGTTGTTCCTCTTCCAGCCACAAAGTCTATATATTACTGTTGTTATATTTTTTTTCTTTTTTTGTGCTTAACGTCTCTTTAACATGTTTGTATGATCAATCGAGGCCGGAATTTTAACCTCAATTCTCTGGAAACTTATAAACCAACTTCCTATATCGACCTCACCTAGTCTGGGTTGGGTCAAGACTAGCCAGCATCACGGGGGCTCAAGTATTGATGCTAGCTGAGTATGCATTTATTAAAAGGAAGAAATTTATATTGCAATATGTGACGTCACGCTTGTGCATAATCCATTGTAACTGAAAATATATTTAAAATAAAATAAAAATAAATAATAAACGACCCCACACTGGAAATACAGGGTGAGCCATTTGAAGTAGAACAGTCAAATATCTTCGATCTAGTTGGAGATACAAAATATCGAGGGGGGGGCATGTCAAAGTCACCGCGATTAATCTTTTAATCTTGACCATTTCAAGGTCAGCTTTATTTGGGGACATGTCAAAGTGACCTCGATTCATCTTTTAATCTTCACCATTTCAAGGTCAACTTTATTTGGGGACATGTTAAAGTGACCGCGATTAATCTTTTAATCTTAACCATTTCAAGGTCAACTTTATTTGGGGACATGTTAAAGTGACCGCGATTAATCTTTTAATCTTGACCATTTCAAAGTCCACTTTATTTGGGGACGTGTCAAAGTGACCTCGATTAATTTTTTAATCTTGACCAATGTGACACATGGGTTTATTATTTTACTGACCAAAAAATACCCCCCCCCCCCAAAAAATGGGGCGTAATTAGACTCTAAATTTGACATAAATACCAAAATTCAAGCCTCCGGCTCTTACCATTCTCTTTTTAGACTGGGTTAATCAAAACTGCTAAAAAGCGGTATATTTGATTGCACCCAAAAGTTTCGAAGCTTACTGAGACCCCAAATATGACATACATACCAAATTTCAAGACAGCTATACTGAAAACCGCCAAAAAGCGGCAAAAATCGCCACGTGTGTATTCGATTGCACCCACAAGCTTGGGGGACAATTAGAGCCCAACTATATACCAAATTTCACAAATCGGTCAACGCTAAGTAGAAAATGTGCCCGGATTTTTTTTATTCGATTTTTGGATTCCACGATTCTTGAAACGTAAAATATCAAATTTTGAAGAGATATTTTTTTTTTTTCGTGACGATTCAAAAGGTTCATAAATGAAAATAATAAACCAAAATACAACCATCCTCAAAATTAGATAATAAGGTAGTATCCAAAAATCGAATAAAAAAATCCGCCTGTACACTTTTGTATCTCCATCAAGATACAAGATATTTTACAGTTCTGCTTGAAATGACCCACCCTGCAATTATTAGTTAATGTGCTAGTTATTGAAATGTTTACATCAATCCAAAACTAAAGACCAGTTTTGACACCCTCTGTTGTGAAGGGGGGAGATTGATGTAAAAATTCCATCATAGGTGCCTTTTCCTTCTTCTTCTTAAAATCAAATGATAATGTAAACAGTGAAAAAATACCCAGTTTTATTAAAAATAGCAAAAATCACCTATCACCTTTCATTATGTAAATCGAAACGATAAGCTTTCAAAAAAAAATTTGTATTACATGAGTGAGCAAAAGTTTAGAAACCCCTTATGTAGCGGTTATCCAAAAATTTATTTTCAACATTATGTTTACCCTAAATTTATGCCACTTCTCCTGCCATCATCCTACTTTTGTGGGTCCTAATATTTTTGTACTGTCTTACGTTTTTACGATTATTCCTGGCTAAAAAAATGAAATTTCTCAGGAAATTTCATTTTATGGCAACACTAAATTTCTGTCTGTATTTATAGTTACGAATAATACAAGGAAGTTTTGCTCCCTCTGCAAACTCTGTCGAACTAAGATTTGGTAACTGCTGTACGAAGTCATCTCAAAATGGAATCATACTGCCAGAGATGAATATTGGCAGCTAAATACTAATGATATTTGGTAAGAGGGGATCAGATCAGTTTTTGGAATATAAGAACATAAAGGTAAACAGTGCCGAACTAATACATCACCAGCGCCTGCTTCACCAACATTATTACATTACATCACATCTTGACTTCCAACTATCGTCTATCGTATCCACCGACCAATAGCCTTCTCACAGAATTTTAAACTAACTAAATTCTATTACAAAATATTCCGGTACTGTTGCAAAATAATAAATATAAATGAAATTAATTAAAAATAATTATTAAAATGATTTTAAATTGAATGAAGCAAGCAGTATGACCACACCATGCAAAGAGACGAAAGAAAGTAAAGTTAAAACAAAACAATTTAACAAGTACAGAAATTAAGGAGGTAACAGTACGGTATGAAAAACGTGTCACAGAAATTAAGGAGAAACGGATCCCGTATGAAAAACGTGTGTGTTTCAAATATTTTATGTTGACTTTTAGGTATTTTATAACAAAAAAACTACCCCCTCGTAGAAAGGAAATTAAAAATTAGACTATAAAATGAATTATACATAATTTAAAGCTACAGACCACGAAGGGTAATAAAGTACAGGGTATCTCAAAAGGAGCGGAGCTCAATATCTTGAGAAAGGTTTCATCTTTCAAAAAACGCTACAACACGCATTTCTATGTAGTAAAAGTAGTTACAGCAACGGTTTTTCTCACGAAATCAACCGTTCTTCCATTTATAAATGCATGATTAATTAAAATGGTAGAAACAGATTGATATGGGGTTACCGAAAATATTTTGATGGCCCTTAGCAGGAACAGTGATGGTATGCGTTCCAGGTCGTTCTGATGCGTACAAACTGCCATCGTGAGGACGACGTATTTCTATATTCCAAAGGCGTATCTTCTTCGAGTGGTTTTAAAATTTTGGACACTTTAAAGGGAAGCCTCAAGGGGGGTCATTTTTGAAAAGTACCTAAAGGAAAATTAAAGTATTTTGAGATTAATTTGAGATCTGTACTCAAACATGACCGGAGTTATTTCAATTTGAAATTGAACTTTTGTATACATTTTATTTCAAAATTTGGGAAAAAGAGATAAACTCTCAATCTCGAAGTAAAATAACAAGTAATTGAGTAATTTTCGAACATTGAAATCGTACTTCAGATATGAACTCTGCCAAAGACCCTTTTTATTTTCAAATTGCTAACCATTTTTTTCAAATTGCTAACCTTTTTTTAAAATTGCTAACCATTTTTTTTCAAATTGCTAGCCATTTATTTTCTTCAAATCTATCGAACCATCGATCGTTGGAAAGATACTACTATTGGAGACATTTTTAACCTAAGATCAGACGCAGGTTTATGATTGCAAAAAGGTTTAAGAAACTCAACTTTGACTTGGAATTACTTCGGTCCTAATTTAAGTATCAATCTCAAAGAAATCTTAAAAAATTCGGTACAAAAGTTGACCATTGCGAAGAACCGTTACCAATTATTTAGTAGTATATTTTGAGATAGCGGCACCCGTTCCTTTCTCTTCTTATTCACAAGGGGGAACTTTTCGAGAGATTTTTTTTTCTCTCTTTATTAGACACATTTTTCTATACTGCCCAATGATACAATTGTTATTACTGTACACGGTTTTTGATTTGATCAAGATTAGAACCACTTACCCATAAAGAGTGCTCTCTTCCATAGATCTGGAGTAAAGCATGAAATCATTGTCAAAAATTAAATAACAAACAAATCAAATCACTTTAAAAATCACCCAATTTAAAAGTCTAATATGATTATGAAAGATAGTAAAACCTACGCAGGAGGCACAAAATGCCTGTGAACGGTTTGTTTGCAAAAAAGATATAGACGAAGTTGTAGAAGCATTATTTTTAGAAAGGCCCATTTACTGGAAATGTTTGAATTTTTTGTCAGAGAACTTGTCACGAATAACGCTTTCCAATAAAACACCCTTAAGCTTAGGGCAATGCGCCTGTAGAAAAAAACACGAGAGCTGATGAGAAATTCAACAACACTCGCGCTAGGCAGCACACTATTTACGACAAAAAATTGATTTTTTGTGAGAGGAGGTATCTTGTCACCAATATGATACGCCCTCCAGCTTAGGGCAATAGGATTGTAGAATGCACTGTGGAAAAGCACGTGTGCTGCTGATACAGTCAGAAAATTTCGCGGCATTTAAGGTATGTTCACATTATGTCGACACAGTCCACATCCAATGAGGCAAGTAAAGAAAATGTAGAAATCATTGAACAAGAATGTAAAATATAAACATTACAAATCGTCAAATCAATCAAACAAGATTTCAATAGCTTTGAAACAATACCTAAATATTTTCTGGTTCCTCTGAACTTAAAGGTGATTAGGTAAAAGTCCAGCCATGCCGACTTCTAGATTGAATTACAAGTACGGATAACATTTCAAAATGAGTCTAATAATTTTTCCATTTAATTGAATGTGGCAACATTTTCTAGATATGATTAAATAAGGAAAATAACAAGTTGTTATTGCTAACTTTTCAGACGAGTTTTGCTCTGTTTTCAGATTACAGAGGGCCACATTGTCCTATTAATATTATAAGGATGTTCCAACAAGAAGGGTCAATATAAAATGCGTACAACTTTCTAACGAGAAATGATTTTTGCTTTCTGTTTTCAGATTCAGTGAGTTAATCCCTGGACAATAGGAAGATGAACACATAAAGAACGAGTAAAAATGTTTGCAGCGTACTAACGAAATTGGTAACCATGTAACAATTGTTGATCGCAATGACAAATCAAGATGCCAAGATTTTTTCTCACATTCTCATGCTCTGTACATCATTTACGAGCACGTAGTGGTGTTTTCAGATCGTCTATATATAACCCATTTGTTCAAGTTTTAGAAAAATATTGCCAATAAAATTTCTTCCATTTGGTCGGTTATATTGTCCAAAATTATCCCGAATTGCACCGTAAGCATTTTCATTTAAAACCATTTCGGTTCTACGCTGCATACATTTGTTCGTGTTGTTCATATGGTAATGTTTCTATATCTAAAACTGTCAAACATTGGACCTTCTTCTTGGAACGTTTTTTATTGTGTTGTACGTTGGTAATGTCTACATTCAAATAAATGGTTTCATTGTGGTCTGTATTTTATTTTAATACTTCATTTTAATCTAAACGGATTTTTTTTATTTACAATGTTCACAATAGTCTCTGATTTTCATTTTTATTAAACTGGTTGCAGGTCTCCATTGAGACTGATTGCAATTAGTATTTCGTAGAAGCGGGGATGAAGTTAGATTCGAACCAACAGCCTCCTGGTTACGAATTCACCGCATCATCCAACTGAGCTAATGGGGGTTTCTTGTCTCTGATTTAAATATGAAAGAAAATACTTGGCATATGTCCACCTAAACCAGTTCTACACAGAATCATGCAGTTAAAAAAAAAATCTCTCGAGTGGAAGGTTACCACTAGGCGAGGTTAATGTCTGAGGCATTTTCTACCACCTAACCCTTTAAGTTCTATTTTTATGTGGTCAAATACTCAAATTAACGAGGAAAAAATCCTGCTTCTGCTGGGGATTGAACCCACGCCCTCCTTTTTACCAGGCAAGCGTTTAATCACTGAGCTACCGAGGCAGTTATTGAAGTTTGTGATGACTCACTGACAAAATTCCACAGGATCACGACAATAACTCTTCTGATTTCTTGTTTAACTGTAGGATGGTTCGGGGTTTGTTAACATTTTCGACTTCAAGAAACCCCAAGGAAGAAGTCGAGATGGGTGAGATCTCAGGATATGGCTCTCACATTCAATAAGATGATACATTCGGGAATTTTTTCTTTCAAAAGTTCGAGTGACTTTTGCGCGGGTATCTACGATCCTGCGATCTCACCCCACTCAACATCTTCCTGTGTTTTTTTTTTTTAATTCGGCGGTTTAGACAAAAGCTGAACCATCCCATCTTTGAAAGAAGAAATCATTGCCGCAATCCCACCGAAAGTTTGATAGCGAGTCATCACGAACTTTAATGACCGCAGGATTCTGTGTAAGGCTGGATTCTCTACTCTCATTCAATGAAATGATCCGTTCGACGAAACTTTTTTTTCAACGCATGAGACACTCGTGTCTCATGCGCTCAACCTAATTCCTGAACACCTTGTAAATAATTTGATTGATCCTGGCAAAACTTTCACTAAACATAACCCAAATAAATTAAGCCGCTTCATAGTCGAAACAAACAGAAAGATATTGTCGTCGAAACGAAAAAGAGAACGCATGCCAATGTGCATTTTGTCTATAGAAGTAAATTATTCCTTTTCCAAAGATAAACGCAAGTTAGACAGAACAAATATATTTCCTATACGTACGATTAGCATACCGAACGAGAAGGAAACAAGACACAAAACAAATAACATGAAATAAGTAGAAGATTTAATATTAAAACATCCAAATACTGATAAAAATACTATGGTAAAAGTTAACAAAGAATGAATGATGGAGTCAAAAGTAAAATGTACAGTCAGTCACATTGTTTTCCGAACGTCAAAAGAAAAGAAAATTCAAAAAGGAATCTCACAAAAAATAATTAAGACGTTTCCGTGCAAGAATGTTGATGCACATTCTGAACTCAGCTTGCGCCAAGATGGTACCGGGCTAGAATTCTATTCGATTCGAAAATTAGAGAAAGATTTTTTTCGAATTTTCTAATCGGCCTGATTTTGATTGGACGTAACTAGCCTCCCGAGAACAATTAAGCAGCTGTGGTAATAAAAGGAATTTTGTTGTTTTAAGTAATACGCTTGTCACAATTTTCCCGCATTATTGCTTGGATTCAAACCGACATCCTACAACGGGTTACAAATTTCCTCACTATACTAATTGAACTACTGAGGCTGTTGGCCATGATTGACAGACTTTCAGAGCCGGTTACGATTATAAATCTGCCCGTTCTACTTATGGAACTATTCAGGTTGTTCGCTATGCCAATAGCGACAAATTTAGTAGCTATGGTATATCATAATGATATTCAATATATATATATATATATATATATCTCACCAAAAAAAATTATCATTGAAAAAAGGCCAAGTTCCACCCACTCTACCAAAAAATTCCGCCTATAAAAGTAGTCATATCTATTATTGGGACCAAGTTTATTGTTGCTGCTGTGTATCCCGCATTTAAATTTATTATTGCACGTTGTCTGTCTCAATTCTCTTAAAGACTTTACACTTGGTCAGTTTTTTCTAAGGGGAATCGTAAAATACTACATTTTTACGTTTTGGTGCACCGGGAGTGAAAAAGTTCGAATATAAATAAATTCCCGCTTAATTGCATTAAAATATCTACCTTTAAGCAAGATTTCAGTGTTTTATCAGTTCAAACTACATTACAATACGTTGTATTGTCTTCCCTAAAGCGGCACCGTTTTGGAGCACTTAGAGAAGTTCAAACTTTTGGATTTTCCCTTTACTTATGTCAATCGCTAACTTCATGCACAATTTTGGCGCTCTAGATTTACGGGAAGTGCTTAAAACTTTTGATGATGAGTGAATCAGTCAGTGAGTATCCAAAAGTGCAAAACTTTGAAGTTACCTATCTCCTGCCCGGGTTAGCATTAACTTTTGAATTTTATCCCGTACTATACTACGGAATTTATGTTCAAAATTTCAATGACCTATCCCTTGTAGAACCGGATATCTGAAGGTGTGAAAAACTTGGTGAATTGTTTCGTATAAAGATACACTGGTGCTCTCTGGAACTTGGCCTGGCGCACTATCGTGCACACAGATATTTTTTTAAATATAATGAAAGGTTATAAAAGCAAATCTCACCGATCTCACCAGCAACTGGCAATGTGCCTAAAATACTAGCAGCATTGCAACGTGGGATTGCCAATGAAAAGCACCTAAAACTGATGAGTGAATCTGTCAGTCAGTGAGTATCCAAAAGTGCAAAACTTTGAAGTTACTTATCTCCCGGGAGGGACTCTGACCTGGCGTTTATGTTACTTGTGAGTTCATAGAGACTTTTCTCTAAGAGATAAAAGTGTTTGTGAAAATACCACATTAAGTTACATAAGATGCCTACCAAAAATGATTACATAATAACATAAAGAATTAGACATTCACATTTTCAAAAAAGGGGGAAAAAAATATTTTTCTCAGATTATTTATTCTTTTTTCAGACTCAGACCACAGGATTCTCCATATATATCAACCAGCTTCCTCAAACCGTTCTTACAAGCCTTATGAAAGACTGTGTGAGTCATCCGGATGGCTGGTTGAACCCAATGAATTTAGCTGGAACCTTTACCATTACTGTTCCAAACAAGGGACATCAAACCCTTTTCAGTAACCTAATAGAAAAAAACAATTGCACACCATTTAGAAAAAATATATAAATCTAAAATATTCCCGAAGGAGCAATTTGTTGCAATCAAATAAGTATGACTTAAGTGAAGGTACTTGAGGGTGACATTCTCAAGAGCCGAGTCTACCCGAACTGAAGGTGTAAAATAACAGAAAAAGCAAATCTGTGATATTATTTATGTTTGTATATTGCAGTGATTGAAAAGGTTCTGGGAAGGCCATGCCAATTATTAACCTCCAAAATTAGATGAAAGATGACAATTAGATTTTTGGAAACAATTAAGAACTTCTTTAGATTAACTTTTAAATAAATAAAAACAAAACACTTACCAAAAACACTATTTATAATTATTTATAAAGAAACTAGTTTCGAATCATTCGATTCATCATCAGTCTAGTTGAGTCTAAAGATGGAAGTTGACAGAGTCCTTTAGACTTTAGTTGACAGAGTCAACTTCCATCTTTAGACTCAACTAGACTGATGATGAATCGAATGATTCGAAACTAGTTTCTTTATAAATAATTATAAATAGTGTTTTTGGTAAGTGTTTTGTTTTTATTTATTTAAAAGTTAATATTTTTAACACTTCTTTAGAGCTGCATGCAGTCTCATACATCCAGCTACTATCGGAATCGATGGTGCCACTATTGATTATTTGATGATGGATATGCTACGGGCTCTAGGTAATTGAAAGCAAAATTATTAGATTTTGTTTTTTAGATTATATTACAGTGATTGAAAAGGTTCTGGAATTTCATGTTAATTATTACACAAAAATAGATGACAATTGAAATCTATAGCAGCATGCAACAAGTTAGATCTTGGATCTTATACATCTGGCAACTGTCGGAAACGATGATGCCACTATTGATTGAACCGAATTTGCTGGCAAGGGAGAAACGAGAATAAAATCTTCAAAGGAAACACCCCACTGTCAGCGGCAATAGACTTTGAAGGGAACAACAACAACATGCTTTTTATTTTTTTCTGAAATTAAGATCATAACAATTAACTCGCTCCCTCATCATTGTGGCGGACAAACCAACATAAGGACCTTAAGCAATAGGATTCTCTTTTCACAATTTAGGTACGCAACCCTTAAAATTAGAGGGAGGGAGAGGAAAGCCCTTAAAGTAATCATCAAGACCACCAGAACATGCCTTTTTTGATATCATCAAATGACTAACCCTCTATACAGGGTGTAACACGACTTCAAAGGGGATCAGGGATATGGAACGTATAAAAAACACGTTTATCATGTCATGTTCTTTTGACATTCTTTTTTGACTCCACTTCAAAGGGGATCAGAAATATGGAACGTATAAAAAACACGTTTATCATATGTCATGTTTTTTTGACATTCTTCGATTTTTTGCGACTTTTCCAAATAAAAAAAAATCACACATGAAAAAGATGTTTCTGTTATTCGTTCTACAACTCCCATCTCATCAAACACAAGTGTTCCACCCTATATAGTGTCATTGCAATCTATTGCTTCATAAATTCTCACTTCACCTGATTCTAACAACACACTCGCAGACACAGAAAAACAAGGCATTTTGGAATTTTTCTTAAGCCTTTCCAAAGCACAATATTAGCAACTAATTCTCGGGGTTTACTCATTTTAACACTCATTTTGATACTAATTGCTCTTGTGTGGTCATAATTTACCGATTTACACAAGAAAGCGACATATGATGTTCAAAATTGTTTAACCAAACAAAATAATAAACCAAAAAAATCCTCTACACTTAAGATATGTATATAGTCAAAAAACGAAGTATCCTCGATAAATTGCATAACTTTTTTTTATTGACCCGTAACCGTATGAGAATGACACCCTGACTGGCCGAATTCACCTGAGCTGATGGTGTGAATTAAAACAACTCTACAATATAATTATGTTACTAACGTAATTATATTTCAGTGATCTGGGGGCCCATGCCAATTATAAGTATCTAAGATAATGACAGTTAGTAGCACACGAATAATTTCTTTAGAGCTGTGGTCTCATCCATTTGGCTACAGACAGAAACAATAATGCCTCTATTGATTGACTGAACAGAATTCGCTAACAACGGGGATGAAAATCTTCAATTCGTATTCTAATCAATTGTTTAATTCAATTCTATTCATCTGCTTTTCGGGAATGGAATCCCTCTCCGACTGATCCATTCACTGGGAGAGGTATTCTCTATCTTTTGTCAGTGTTAATATTAATAATGCTCCGAGCTGTTAGTTATTCTATGTTCGTGAGTGGCTTGGTGTGCTAATTAGATTCGGCCGTAGGCTGTAATATTAGTTAACCAAACTTTCATAAAACAATACACCCACTTCTCGATGGGAAAATATTTGTCTAGCCACAGGCAGGCAAGATCCCACTCGAGTAGCGTGGAGGTTACATTGGACTCATTCCCTAACCAAGGATAGGGTTTAAGCACAAAAAGCTCAGCTTGAGTGCAGGGACTTATACAGCCCTAAAGACTGTAATGTAGGGCTGTATACGCCCCTGCACCCAAGCTGAGCTTTTTGTGCTTTTACAGCTCTAAAGAGGAAGCCGATCTCCGTGACCGAGTTATTAAGTCCATTGACACTCTTGGTCTGGAGGTTGTGGGTTCGAATCCCGGCCCCAGGGCGAAAATTGTCTGATTGATTTTTTTTGTTTCCGGAATGGCATGGCTGTAAAAGGAGTGATCTGAAGTAATGCGAAAGTGTTTCTGGGGCGTAACAAAAAAAAAGACACGAAGCTCACGAAAGATAGGATTGAAACCCTATCCTTGCTTATGAACTAAAAGCACCCTCTTCTCTCTTCCCCATTGTTAATTATATGATAACAATATGTCCCGTCATGACAAGAAAATGCTATTCATCAGAAAATATTCATAACTCTAGAAGAGAGAGGGAGAGCAGAAAATTTGTTTCCCGTCATCTGTGTCTGCGAGTGTACATCCCGATCATTTCTCAAAACTCAAAAGTCTGCATTGTCAACTTTGCACTCGTCAATATTTTTGTTTCATTTTAACTTACCGAACATCGTCGATCCGAAATAGAGCCGCAATCTCTTCAAAGGTTTTGTTTTTAGTTTCCGGAACTTTCTTGTAAGTGAACAGCCAAAAGATAGCAAGCATAACACTGAATGGTAGGAATGTATAGTTTTCTAGATTTGACTGTAAAAGCAAATATCAACAAATGATAATTAGATTTTTTTTGGTAGTCAATTTAACTTACTATTACTGCTACAGTGCTACACATCATACTAAATAATAAAATTCATATTCCATCAGTCATGTTAAAAAATAATAAAATCTATATTCTATCAGTCATGTTAAAAAATAATAAAATTGATAATCCATCAATCATATTAAAAAATAATAATATAGATATTCCTTCGGTCATGTTAAAAAATAATAAAATTTATATTCCATCTGTCATGTTAAATATAATAAAATTGATATTCCATCAGTTCCACTTTTTTTCAAAATACCAGAATTCTCTCTGACAACAAAAGAAAATCAGCCTTTCTTTTATTATAACACTATTTAATTTAATTGTTTCCAAAAATATGGATATTCCTTCGGTCATGTTAAAAAATAATAAAATTTATATTCCATCAGTCATGTTAAAAAATAATAAAATTGATAATCCATCAGTCATGTTAAAAAATAATAAAATTGATATTCCATCAGTCATATTAAAAAATAATAAAATTGATATTCCATCAATCATGTTAAATATAATAAAATTGATATTCCATCAGTCACGTTAAATATAATAAAATTGATATTCCATCAGTCACGTTAAAAATAATAAAATTGATATTCCATCAGTGATGTTAAAAAATAATAAAATTGATATTCCATCAGTCATGTTAAAAAATAATAAAATTGATATTTCTTCAGCCATGTTAAAAAATAATAAAATTGATATTCCATCAGTCATGTTAAAAAATAAAAAATTGATATTCCATCAGTCATGTTAAAAAATAATAGACAAAAAGAAAAATATAATTGTCAATTTCTAGCACTAAAAACCAAGCAATTAATTTAACTACACTTACATTTAGGGTTGGAAATCCTAGTCCTACTGCAAAATTAGCAATCCAATTAACAAGAACAGCTATGGACATGGCAGCAGGTCTTGGTCCCTGGGAGAACAATTCTGCGGTGATCATCCATGGAATTGAGCCAGGTCCCACAGCAAAGAATACAACAAAACCCAATGTGGACACAACGGAGAGATAAGACATCCAATCAATCATTTCCTGTACATAACCAAAAAACTCCTATCAGGGCGTAGAATAGTTCCAATTCCTCTCGACCATGGGAGGGAAAACGGCAAATATTCATGGTCATACTTGGCTCTATAGAGTAGTGGTACGGGATGTCCAAACATATGTAATGGTTTACGGAGGGTCAGGGATGTTAGGAGGTCTAATTGTGTATGTAAGTACAACCCACTTTTAGTAGCTACCATGATTTAAACTACCATAAGATGCAAGCCGACCATGCAGTAGGGCCCGGGTTCGAGCCTTGGTTGTACCACAAAATTTATTTCCGATTGATTTATCGTTGGTAAATTTCTCAGGAATGTCTTATGACTTGAATGTCTTATGACTTGATTGTCTTCTTTGCCCACCAAAAGAGACATACTACGAGGAAGTAGTCATGACCCAAGCATTAAGCTTATATGGCATGTGTTTTAGAGCCTATTAAAAAAAAGGGGGGGGGGAACATCGTGTATTTGTCGCTCAAAACAGAGGAAAGCTTCACCAATCAAATAATTCAGTGTATGACTGGTGAAAGCCGTCGTTGCTGATGTGATTTTCAGAAAAAATGTTGTAAGAAAGGGGGTAATATACACTCTGTAGAACCAATGACATAAAAAGAAAGAAACACATGCAAAACATGAAATTTGCTTTTTCCGTCTTCTCCATGTGGAGGAAGAAATGTATGCCTATATCAGGGAGGGACATAATGAGCAAAATAAAATATAGTCAAAACAAACAACTAAAGAATAACATTAAAAAATCAAAATCAATACATTAAATTTCTAAAAGAACCTTTGTAAAAGATGATTTTAATAAAATAAAAAAAAAGAAAACAAAATTTCAACAAAATATTGTTTGAGTCGAAAGAAAAAAAAACCTAATTTAGTTGAATTGGGATAGTATGTGAAGTAAAACCATAATAAGGCAGATAAAAATACTATATCTTCACTTGACGATAAAAATTAAAAGGATGTTAATTAGGCCTGACCAGTTTCATAATCTCCTGAGTACATCTTTGACCTAACTAGCTCTGATAATGTACGCAAGAGAGTACGAAACTAGTCAGCTCTAATTACCATCCCCTTAATTTTTATATGAAGATATCATATTTTAATTGTCCTATTAGAAACCCACGCCCTCCTGTTTACCAGGCGAGCGCTTAACCACTGAGCTACCAAGGCATTACATACGAGCTACCGAGGCAGTACAACGTTTCACGGTACATAGAATCAAAAAATTGACCCCGCCCCCTTGTACACAACACACCGTGTCTTGAGCGATATTTTTGACACTTAACGATGATCGAGTTTGATGTAATTTGGTATGTAGGTCCCGATTAGCGTCTAATTGCGCCCCGAAATTTTTAGTGTCGAAAACAAACATAATCCGAAACTAAAAATAATTTTAGAACGGAACGGACTTTTGGTTTATTATTTTCAATAACGAACCTTGGAATAGTCACGAGAGAGAAAAAAATACCCCCCTCAATTTTTTTTTGGGGGGGTGTATTTTTTAAGTCAGTAAAATAATAAACCCATGTGTCACATTGGCAGTATTTTTTTTGTATTGACGCTCCAGGAAAAAAACGTCAAGTGGGAGCGAGGTATTACACAAGTTGATATACTCGAGATTTGGTCTGGATTTTTTATACAAATAAAAATCAATATTATAAGAATAAATAAAAAGCAAAATAATAAATAATGGGGCCCATGCTCTAACTTAACTGACTAGTAATCGATCAAGCATACTTACACATTTACAATAGGTCATACATAGGGTGACCATACGTCCCGCTTTCGGCGGTCCAGTCCCGCTCTGGAGCTGTTTGTCCCGCTGTCCCCAGCAATCTCTTGGGGATGCTAAAAATGTCCCGTTTTTGACCAAAGTAATTAAAATGTCTCGCTTTTTTACCTTAAGAAAATCGAGAATACTTTATCTAGGCAAATCCCCCTATGGAAAGAGCGCTTTCTTTAATTAATAATCTTCAGAAAACTGAAAAAAGTCAACTTAGTGTGGAAGTGTTAAAAGCAATGCTGATAATCAGACAATATTCTTCTTTTTCCATGAGTCTGCATGACATTGTTAAATAAACTCTTGCCTCTTCCCCCTCCTCCATCCGCGTCCTGCTTTGACCTCAAAAAAATCTGGTCAGTCTAGTCATACATCACTTGAAGAAAGACTTTTTAATATTATAGACAGTAACAGGTACCCTATGAATCACTTTGTACATAATGTTAATTTTGTTTACGAATATGGAAACAGACGAAGCAACCAAACGAACAGAAATAAAAGACCAATTTTTTTCATCCCTGGGATGTCCAAGTTGACGTTGATACTACTTTGGCGCTTAACTAGCAACGAAAGATGATACAATCAACTTTTCAGTCAAGCTTATTTTACCAGTTATTCACACATTAACTTCTTTGAAAGTAGCCTCTGAATTGGCCACTCCCACATTCTCAGATACTTTTACGCGTTTTTTAAGTTCGATGTGACCCTTGTTAAAGTATACTGGCAAATCGTGGTACCAATTTTGTGGTTGAAACATTCTCGGTAAGTTATTCGTTTTGATGTCTTTAAATTTAGGAACGGTTAGAAATTCTCCCTAATATTTCAATCAAACACCAGAAACGTCGATTCGAATATAAAAAAAAAATTGATACAGGAAAATGGCTGACGTTCTAAAACTGGTTCAACCTAGACAACAGTAATGCTATAGGATCGCTCTTTCCTTTATCTCTTTTTCAATGGAATGAGGAAGTAGTTCAATTAAATTATTCCCATCTCTTGTTTATAGCTTACCTTTATTAAGAAAGAAATTGTAATAAATATAGAAAATATAAACATTCCACCAAGTCCGTACAAGTGGAGAGTTCTTCTGCCCATTCGATCCATGAGAGGAATAGATATCAACGTCATAGTGACCATGATAGCGCCAATACCTATTGTCATGAATTTGGCCGTCTCTAAGCTCAAACCTGAACTTAAAAATAGTCCGGTAGAATAATAAAACACCTGAAATAGCAAAATTTAATGGTAAAGTAAAGTTTCGCAGCCTTCAACACGATTTATTTTTTTGGAACCTAATCCAATACTACTTCAAATACGTCCCACCCAACAAATGGTGATCAGAAACCGTTGACGAGCATACGTACAGCACCTCTGCTGAGTTTAGGCTGGGTCTGTACGCAGGCTTCAACAACCATTTTATATTATTTTGGAACCGATATAACCCAGTACTACTCCCAACAAGTCCTAACTAAGAAACCAATGAGGGGCATACGTAAAGTACCCCTGCTGAGTTTAGGCTGGATCTGTACACAGGCTTCAACACACATTTTATTTTATTTTGGAACTGATATAACCCAGTACTACTCCCAACAAGTCCTAACTAACAAACCCAGTACTACTCCCAACAAGTCCTAACTAACAAACCGTTAAGGAACATACGTACAACATTGTAGTCGTCGGTACGATCGTTATTACGATACGTTAATACGATACGAACACCGTCATCGAAAATTACAGCCCAAACCGTGTCCTTGGCACATCCCCTCCTGAAATAGCGGAGTCAGAAAAATCTCTGCCCAGATCCACCCGAGCAACATTGGCTCAACTGCGCTCACGATGGTGCCACAAATTGCAGAGCTACAAATCAAGAATAGATCCGGCCATCGTAGAGCTATGTCCTAAATGTAGGAAAGCCACACATGACGTCTGCACCTCTTCAACTGCCCGGCGGACCCAACCACCCTAGTGCCTTCCTCGCTATGGACAAATCCAGTGGAAGCAGCAGCTTTCCTTGGCCTTGAGACAGAGTGATCGTCGTCGAATACGTTAACAACAACAACGTACAACATCCCAAAAAAGGTTCATCGCAATAATTTTAGCAGTTTTCAAAATATTGGGGGGAAAACTATTTTCCAAAATGTTGGTCTCACATGGTCTCGCCCACAAAATATAGGTATGTTTCTTAATGGCGCACGTTACTCGCTGATAATGTGGCTTACGATGGGTCTTACACCAGGGAGATCTGTTGAAGCAATCCAAAAATCCCTTTAAACAATTTCAACCCAATTAGAGAGGTTAGGAAACGTTTTTACGGTCATGCCTCTACTGCGTATGTACAACCGTCCAACATGGACCCATGATGGCCAATAAAAAAGGGAGTTTAAAAAAAATGTTTTTTTTTGAGAAACTTACCTCACTCTCCGGTGTAGAACCCCGGCTTACGATAGGTCAAAGATATTTTTTTTAAATTAGTCCAGTAATTTCCTAGTTTATCCATTACAACCATATGCCGCCCTGTTCATAATATTCGTACAGATGTAGATATGCCCCTGGTTACCATTTACTACGATGATGTAACATAATAATGGTGATAAATTCAAGTAAAGCTTATGCTAAATTAAATTTATGGACGAAATGCCCACAAGAACAAATAATAGTTTACGTACAGCATTAATTCCTGAGAGTTGTTGCGAGAGCTGCATGACGACCCCAATGATGAGAGGTTTCCTAAGGGTGGAGGAGCACAGGAGTTCACTCATTGAAATAGTGGACTCCGACTGTTGAGCAATTTGTTCAACTCGCATTTCTTCAATGTCGACTTCGATCTGATTTGAAGCTCGGAGTTTTCTTAGAGCTAAAAGATTAATCAAACGAATTTATTATGTTAGGCTTGTTCAATTGTTCATGTTAGCCGATCTCCGTGGCCGACTTGTTAAGAGCATTGATGCGAAGTTTGTGGGTTCGAATCTCGCCCGGAGAGAACATTTTCTGATCAAATTTTCTCGTTTGCGGAATAAGATGGCGGTTCCGGGGCATAACTTTTTTTTAAAAAAATTGTTTATGTTCACAAACAGCAGCAATGGCTGTCAACGTCGAGTGCCCTTAAAAGTAGCGGCGGAGGCCGAAATTAGGAGGGCCCCGAAGTGGTCTCGTAAAACGATAAAAGTATTTTTTTCCCCAAACCAAATCGTCTGAAGATTTCTGACGGACTTTAGGCCACGTATAAGCAAGATTTGTCAGTAACACCTAACCCTGATAGATCCAAAGTGAAATGCTATAGGGGTATTTTAGGCCATGTATATGTATATATACCTTTAATGTCCCTCAGAAGCATAAGCGAGACCCCTGATAGATGCAGAGTAAATTCTTTCAGAGGGCCGTTTACGCCATGAATAACTTTAATCCCTCAGGACCATCTGCAGGCTCTTTTTTCCTTTACTATCCTTTTCCTCTTCCTTCCGATCTCCAAGATCTATCAAACACACCATGTATATCCTGTCCGAAAATTTCTACAATTTCCTCTCCGAAAATTGCTACAATGTTTTTCAGGAAGCAAAGTTCCTCGCTTCTTCTTCCCATATTTAAAATCTTACCTTTCCTAGCTTCTTCTTCCCACATTTTAGTCATAAGAAGATACCTAGGAGACTCTGGACATACAGGCAGGAGGATGAGCTGTAGGAAGGGGGGACAAATTGTTAAACCTGAAAAAAGAAAGTTACGTGACAACAGGACGTGACAGCTTCCAGGGATTAAGGATTCTCATCATATCTCTATTAGGATCAAAAATCAAGAGAAAATATATTTTCGTTTAACTGATTTTTGGTCGGGAAAAATCCGAGTGAACTCGGTACGTGTTGCTGTTAACGTTCTCGACTACGTCTCCTCCTCCAGGTCCAGGAACTGCACCACCTCCAACGGGTCTGTCCACAATGATGTTGGGTCCAGGTTTGTTGGGAGTTCTGGACATTTGAAGAGATGATCATGTGGTGCCCTACCGCATTTGGGGCAAATATCTTGGGGTTTATACTGGCCATGTAGTTTTGCAACATCTTGCACCAACCAGATCTGAGTTGGGCAAGGGTCGCTCTCGTAGATCTTGGGAGCGTCTTCTCCGATTCGTCGATCTCAGGAACCACATACCGACTTTAACTCGATACGTAGAACCAATTGCTTTTGAAGCCTATATTTTGGTGTTAGCATCTTTTATGGTGCGCTCCATAACAGTTTTTCCTATAGATTGTTCAACGGATACAATGCTAGTCAGTCACATTTTAGGAAAAATAACTTCATTTCAAGAAACTTATATAAATAAAATATTGAATGATGACATGAGCACGATAGACTTCTTATCAAATAAGAAATGTATTTCACGTCATTTGATAACGACAGACAGACGATGTTGCAAATGACATTGACATTTACCATTTAGAAATGAAGCGAGTGACAGCCCAATATGTAAACACAACTGGAGTTAAATTGACTGGGCGACAATTTAAAACTCATATATGGCCAAAAATAATATTTCAGTATAAACATAGTTTGGTGTAAAAAAAAGGAACAAATATCCGGCAGACAAGATGAAGTGAAACTCAAAACGAAAATAAAAGCAATTTGAAAAAAATAAAAAATAATGTCTTTGTGTTCTTATGTGACAATTTACAACTCATATATGGCAAAAAATAATATTTCAGTATAAACATAGTTTGATGTAAAAAAAAGGATCAAATATTCGGCAGACAAGATGAAGTGAAACTCAAAACGAAAATAAAAGCAATTCGAAAAAAAAAAAAAAATAATAATGTCTTTGTGTTCCTATGTGACAATTTACAACTCATATATGGCAAAAAATAATATTTCAGTATAAACATAGTTTGATGTAAAAAAAAGGAACAAATATCCGGCAGACAAGATGAAGTGAAACTCAAAACGAAAATAAAAGCAATTTGAAAAAAAAGTCTTTGTGTTCCTGACATTTACAACTCATGTATGGCCAAAGACATGAGAACACATGTATGTGTTCCTATGGGACAATTTCCAACAGCCTCAGTAGCTCAGTTGGTTGATTCGTAACCTTCATTTTTAGTTTAAAAATAAGTTTGGGAAAAAATTAAACAATTTTAACGTAAATGAGTTGATGAAGATAATGTTAGCAATGTCAGTCTTGCAGCATGTGACTCATCAAGTTTACACTGAAATACTCGCACTTCGTAGCGAAACAGGCAACAAAACATAGTTTTATTCTGAGAAACAGAAATATCGAAAAATTTATGGGAATGACCCCCCCCCCCCAAACNAAAAAAAAAACATAGGTGTACATAATTCAAAAATGTTGAACCATATTTGAGTTACTGCCGACTTTCCCATTTGTTGTACAGAAAATCGGCCGTCTCAAATGATGGTTTGGAGGGGGTCCATTCCTATTAATTTTTTGATATCTCTTAAAATTTTGGCTAAACAATTAGTGATACATACATACAACCATCATTATATTGAGTTATAGATAGATAAATAGATTAGCACAGAAACGGCCATGCCTCTAAGGCGCCAAGCGAAGTGGGCAAAGCCTGCTAGTAATAACATAAATCACTTACCTAATAACACAGGCCAGCCATCGTCAGTACCGAGAATTTGCTCGATCCCTAAAATTTGTGACACGAGCAAACCCAATGTGACAGCCAGTTGGTTTACTGTTCCAAGACCACCACGCAAATTGAGGGGAGCTATTTCAGATATATACATGGGTACAAGCGACGTATTCAATCCTGGAAAATAAGAAACAAAATTACAAACAAATTAAAAATGATAATATCCATTCAGAGTTTAATTATAATTAAACATATTGTGCTCACAGTTTAATTATAATTAAACATATTGAGCTCCAGAGTCTAATTATAATTGAAGATATTGAGCTCAGAGGTTAAAATTATAATTAATACATATTGAGCTCCCGATTTCAATTATAATTAAACATATTGAGCTTCGCTCCTTCTTTCTGAATAATTCTATAAATTACCGGTCAATCTGTGAAATTTTAAAAAGAAAACATTTACTAGTAATTTTGATAGTAATAGGTAAAAATTACCGATAATTATACAATTACCAAATATGTACTTTTACCCTAACACATGCACACACTAATACCTAGTTTCCACTAGCAGTTCACGATTTTTTGTCGCCACTATTTTTGGACATATATTTAAATTGTGTTCCCATTACGACAAAAAAAAATCGTCACGACATAAAACGTGAAGTGGGAACGAGATGTAATAGGTAATTAGATTACAACTTACCACAGCTAATTCCTATAATAAATCTACCCACAAACAACATTTCGTACGACCGGAAGAACTTAGTACAACCCATAAGAGCCCCGCCAGTAATTCCAACAAAAGTATTGAGCAGTAGTCCACCTTTTCTGAAATTATAAAAAATACAAAAATTCAATCAGGGCCAATGGTACTGCTTCAGTAGGTTGAAGCGGTGGATTTGTAACCAGGTAATGGTAGGACATAGAAGGGGCCGGGATTATCAAGATCAAGTCCGGCGTCCGCAGAGTAGCATAATATGCTACACAACCCTTCCACCACCATCACTTTCCGTGGTATTTGTGATATTTACCACTATTTTGGGACATGGAAGGGGCCAGAATTATCAACATCTAGTCCAGGCGTCCTCAGAGTAGCATAACTTTCCGTGGTATTTGTGATATTTACCACTATTTTAGGACATAGAAGGGGCCGGGATTATCAACATCTAGTCTAGGCGTCCTCAGAGTAGCATAATATGCTACCCAACTCTTTCACCACCATCACTTTGTGGTTATGTTTTATATGATAATTATGTTTTATAATTTTTGATGTGCTGCTCAATGGTACCTACACCATACACTATGACAAGTTACAACTTGTCATTGCGATTTGGTATGTATAATAGAATAATAGACAATATATTAAAAAGGCGCCACCTAAACAACATGTCCGTCACAGGCTACCCATATTGGCTCAATCTTATTGACAAACCCTACGCATACGTATATAGACATACGAGACGTAAAACCAGAGATTTTCTGCGAACAAACGAGTTTTAAAAATCCACATAATTTTATTTTGCGCCCTTTAACATCTAAAGGTCATTCCAGACGCAGAATTTACCCTACATTTGCTGGAAACTTACAAACCAGCTACCTACATTGATCTTATTCCGCCTGTGTTGGACCGGAAATAACGAAGGCGCAAACTTACGTGGTCACCCATCAAGTAAAACCTTCCTGGACGTTACTTCAACTTCAATGTTTCTAAGTAAACTGGTATATTTAGTGTGTCATTGACGCTGGCATAACTCAATCAAAATAATTACTGTATATTCTTACCGGCCAAATCTGTCAGCTATAGAACCACCACTAAAACCTCCCACCATACCCCCGATTGCAAATATAGACACAGCAATAGAATAAAAAATTGTGGCTCGATCATCTGGTAATTCCTGGAAATTTCTTTCTTTGTACACATCCTTCACAAAATTTTTAATGTTCTGCAAAAAGAAGAAGGCGAGTCATTAGATCTTTTGAATGATTGAGACAGGGGTGGACTGGGCCCATCGGGAGAGAGGGCAAAAATATGTGTGAGAAAAAATATGTTGGCCCTGAAGGGCCTTTGGCTCAATGGGGGGCGGAGGGCAAAAATATGAAAGAAAAATACATGTAAAATATGTGCGAGAAAAATTATGTGCGCCCCAATGGACTCCCGGTTCATCGTGGGGCATTATTATGAAAGAAAAATCAGTGGGCAAAAATATAAAAGAAAAATGTGGGACCCTTTTTCCAATGTGAGGCCCCTGGAGCCCCAGTTCGCCCCTGGATTGAGTCCTTTGTTATTGAACTAGAGAAAGATCCCATGAATGTTGTGTAATATTGAATCTTACACCCGAGACTGTGTTCCACCGTTTAAGATGGTTATCGAGTACTCATCTATCGATGAAGTTCTTGGCCTAAGGGTGCTCCCAGACAGCCGCTGTCTGGGAGCACCCCAATTACAATGATTGTTATGGTTCTGGGGGCCCATGTCAATTATCAGCCTCCCAGAACAGATGTATTATGATGATGATGACAATTAAAAGTTTTAGCAGCAAACAACAACTTATTTAAAGCTGCACTCTCATCCATATCCTCTGGACAGGATGATGAATGAATTAATATACTTACATTTACTGGAGCATTGATGACTCCCGTGTTGTATCCAAACTGGAACATGCCCAACATGGCTGACAGGATGGTATAACATAAGAAGAACGTCAGTCCCTAAAATACAAACAAAAAAATAGTATTGCAATAGATAGAAAAACAAAACAAGTATTTGGGGCACGGTTGACGTCATCGTTTTAAAACAAAACAAGTATTTGGGGACACAGTTGACGTAATCGTTTCAAAACAAAAGACGTATTTGAAAGCACTGTTAACGTCATCGTTTTAAAACAAAACTAGTATTTAGGGGCACAGTTGACGTCATCGCTTTAAAACAAAACAAGTATTTGGGGGCACAGATGACGTCATCGTTTTGGGGGACAATCATACATGTTTCTGCAGGACCATACACTATTCATTTCCTAGTAAGTATTTGGGGCACAGTTGACGTCATCGTTTTAAAACAAAACAAGTATTTGGGGGCACAGTTGACGTCATCGTTTTAAAACAAAATAGTATTTGGGGACACAGTTGACGTAATCGTTTCAAAACAAAAGAAGTATTTGGGGGCACAGTTAACGTCATCGTTTTAAAACAAAACAAGTCTTTGGGGAGACAGTTGACGTCATCGTTTTTAAACAAAATAGTATTTGGGGCACAGTTGACGTCATCGTTCTAAAACAAAACAAGTATTTGGGTCACAGTTAACGTCATCGTTTTAAAACAAAACAAGTACTTGAGAAGATAGTTGACGTCATCGTTTTAAAACAAAACTAGTATTTGGGGCACAGTTGACGTCATCGTTTTAAAACAAAACAAGTATTTGGGGGCCCAGATGACGTCATCGTTTTTGGGGACAATCATACATTTTTCTTCTGGACCATAATGCACTATTCATTTCCTAGTAAGGGGATGGGTTCACACCCAGCCAACCCGTCGAATTTTCATCCTCATAAATCTGAGATATTTTTCACTAGTGAAGGAAATGGTAGGGGCTGGGATTATCAACATCCAGTCCGGCGCCCTCGGAGCAGCATAATCTGCTAACCAATCCTTCCACCACCATCACTTTCCGTGATAGACACAGAAAGTAAGTAGACAAAAGTGATACTCTCTCATTTGGTAATAACACTGAAATGCTGGTACCTGCATATACCTTTAAGATCTTTCAGGACCATAAGCAACACCCTGGTGAATTTAAAGTAAAGTCATTTAGAGGCCTTTTATACCATGTATAAATTTAATATTCCACAGATACATGACCCAACATGATATCCACCACCCACCGCCACTGGGTACTAATAATCTAGATTCTATAAGGATTATGACTACGACAAGATGTAAATACCAGACTAAATAAAGTTTACACAGACTGTAATGCAACTGCGTGCTTACTGGGAGGCACACTATAAGGGCTGATACCAAAAGAAAAATTAAAACAATATTACAAGAGCAGAATACTCACTCTAAAGACAAGTAAAAAATGGGATTCCCGCTATGGATTAAAAAACTCTGCCAATGTGATACCCCCCCTCCCAAATAAAATATATATATATATATATTTGACTTTTCAAGGTACGTAGAATCAAAAAATCTAATGAATAAATTGTTCAAG
>CM022880.1:4863574-4874011 GCA_012654025.1 Pachypsylla venusta | reverse complement strand
TGTGTTTGGTGGCAATTTTTTTTCTCTCTCATCACAAAAACTCTGCCAATGTGACACATGGGCTTATTATTTTACTGGCTAAAAAATACCCCCCCCCCCAAANAAAAAAAACCCCCCCCCCCAAAAAAAAACTAGACCATAAATTTGACATAAATACCGAATTTCAGGCCTCTGGCCTCTTACCATTCTCTTTTTAGACCGGATTAAAGAAAACCGCTGAAAGCGGTATAATTGATTGCACACAAAAGTTTCGAAGCTTACTGAGACCCCAAATATGATATACATGTTACGGTAAAAGTAGATAATTGGTAATTGTATACAATTCCCGGTAAATGTAGGAAATTATTCTCAAGAATGGTGCAAGAGTTTAATCGAGGTATGGCCGATCAAAACGTTTCCTAACCTCTCTGGGGGGGGGGGCGTTTATCTAAACGCTTATATTGATAAAATAATAAATAAAAGCAAAAAAAAAAATTCAAAAATTCTCGGCATATTTAAAAAAAATTCCGATTAAACATTTGAGAATAATTTCCTACATTTACCGGTAATTTTATATAATTACCAATTATCTACTTTTACCGTAGCATACATACCAAATTTCAAGTCTCTAGCTCTTACCATTCTCTTTTTGGACAAGAATAATGAAAACCTCTAAAAAGCGGTAAAAACCGCCACGGTATATTTGATTGCACCCAAAAATTTCGGGGCACAATAAGAGCCCAGATGAGACCTTTATACCAAATTTCATCCAAATCCGTCAACGCTGTGGCAAAAGTGCCCATCACGGCGTATGGCGGACAAACGGATTTTTTTTATTCGATTTTTGGATTCTACGTACTTTTAGGGGATTTACTTGAAACGTAAAATATCAAATTTTGAGGGGGGGGGGCATTTTTTTTTTATCATCCGCTTTAAGCCGTGATAAGCACTTTTGACACTTAGTGTTAACGGATTTTTCAATCTTTATGAACATTCAGATCATAAATAAAAAAAAAAATTTTAAAATAATAAATGCTGTTTCTTTGTGCTATTATGTTATATCACAACTTTGGTGCTCACTGCAACATTGTAGGATTTTCCAATATCAATAAAATTATTATCCAATTACTTTGAATTATTCAACTTTACTTACAAGGCTAGCAATGGATCGCTATGCGCATTTATCTCCATAGCTACTTACTCATTGTCTCCACGGGGCTGAGTGGACCCCGAAAATTTACAAACCACAGTGACATATTATTGCCTGTGAGGAATCGAACCCAGGTTTCCTGGGTGCAATGCTAGTGCAGTGACCACTGAGCCATTCAGATTATAATAATGTTACAAAGAAAATATTTCTTTAAGATTTCTGAACGTTAGTCGACTCCAAATTTGACCCCGGTATACATCCCGAAATGCACTTGTATGTGTGTATGTTTGTTTGATACAAACTACAATTTTCATCCGATTTTGACGAAATTTGGTATACATATTTAGGACATGAAGGAAATTTACTGTATAGTTTTTGGGGGCCCGGGGGGCCCAATATTTTGAATTTTTGAAAATGATTTTTTAAAATTTGATTCAGATATTTTTTTTTCTATAAATGACTACAACACTAAAGTGTGAACACCTGATCATCTTGATTCACTAGTTACTGAATGGCTATGGCCCCTTTTTCTCTCCCAAAGATCAATCAGAATTTGAAAATTACCAGACATTCAAAAGTTAAAGTTGTTTGGTTAGGACTTATGAGACAGGGTGTCCAAAATTATTTATTTGGAAACAAAAGGACGGCATGGGCAATTGACAGATTAGTTTTCCAAAACACACGTGTATCACGTGTTACTTCAGTCTCTAGTATTATATTTGTCACGTGTTCAGTGATGTATTTCTGTAATTACCTACATTTTATTATGATAACCAGCAGGCAAGGCATGGTGAGCTGGCAGAACAAGGCGAGGCATGTTCTTTATCAGATTTTCCACTTGTCTCTGACCTTGACGGACATAATTTCTTCTTTGTGAAGATGATTATTGAAATATTCCACATCGTTCTGTGTTGTTGTTAGCACAGGATTATTTGAGTGGTTATCAAACTGGACGTTAGCGGAAAATGAAAACCAAAACGATTCAACAATGTTTAAAACCCTTCCAAGAATTGCTTGAGGAATTTTAATTTGATATTGATAGGACCAAACGACATCGATATATTCCAGAATTGAACGAATTAATAAGTTAAAAAAGACTAAAATGTATTCCAGGAGAGCCCTCGGGAAATCCGAATCACATAACACAGCAATCGGGATCGAACGACACCGACATATAACAAAATTGAACGAATTAATAAGTTAAAAAAGGACTAAATGTATCCCAGGAGAGCCCTCGGGAATTCCGAATCACATAACACAGCAATCAATGACATCTGATTGCCAGGTTAGTAATATGGGCACAAATTAACAGATTCATAGGTTAATCACAGAGTGATATGTAGAATTTCTTTGTGGTAAGGCCCAATGGCCTTTTCACAATTTTTGTGGGTATCACAGCATTACTAAGAGCCCCCTGCACTAATAATCACTTCAATTTTCTAAACTCACATTTTTAAATATTTTACAGAGAAATAGTGGGCAAAACCCTAATAATTATATTCATTTTTAGGTTAATCAAGTGACATGGGGAAAATGAAAGTTTATTTTCCCCCAAATCACCAAGTGGTCAACCTAAGAATAAATCCGTTTATTAATAACTAGCTGTTTTGCCCGTGCTTCGCTACGATTCTTATATTGCTAGTTTTGTTTTTCAAAGACAATGGAAATTGGGGGGAGGGGGTATTGGTTTGTGCCCAGCCTGTATATTGCAACCAACATTTAAACGTTTTGCTAGGTGCTTTACAGGCACGGTCATTCTGACAATTAGTATTTTCTAAATTTTATTTTACCCGTTCCCGGTTTCGAACCTGTAACTCTGGAATGGCTGGCCATACTCTTGCAGAAAATGTCCTAAAATAAGGACTAAACGTCCACCTAAAACTTTCTCGCTTTGAGTTGATATGTTGTCGCGACAAATTTTAAGATATCGGACCGTGACTGTCCGATTTTGGTGAATAAACTATAAATTTGGCCGTAACTCGAAAACGGCTTGACATATTTTAGTTCTGATAATTTTCCTGGGGTCGTAGATCATGATTTTGGGGGGGTCCATTCCCATCAATTTTTCGCTATCTGCTACCGTTTGGGCTGTGGTATTGTAACAGACAACCCCTCATAGGTACACACAAATTTCTGATTTATATATTAAGATAAGGATTTTGCCCACTATTTCTGTGTAAAATATGTAAAAAGTTACCAGAGGCAAACTCTGTATGTTAAAGTTAATAAAAACTAAAATGAGCAAGAATAATTTTTTAATCGCCCCGTGTGAAACGAGTGTATTTACATGAAATAAACATTATTTTTCTATATAGGAAGGGGTAATAAATTACGTTCTTAATTCTTGCAGAATTTTCTTAGAAATACAACACATTGTTTTTTTTTTTTTTTTTTTTTTTTGTTTTTGAGTGAGGATATGATCTGAGATAGATAGATAGAGTGGGTTTTATATTTGTCGATATCGCTTACCGCTTGGACTATGTCATTGTACCGCTAAAAAGCGTCATTTTATCAACTCGCGTCCAGTTGAGCTTTCAAGTTTTACCATCGAAAAATTGAACATATGAACTTTTAGAACATGTTCCGTAATGTGACCAATTCTTTAAAAGAGTCGTTGTGAACGATTGTAATGGAATGGTACGATCTTTTGTAATAAGGAATAACAACCCGTATTCCAAAATTTTAAATGGAATGGTACCATCTTTTGTAATATAATTTTGTAATGTAAATGTAAGGAATAACAACCAGTTATCCAAAATTTTAAATGGAATGGTACCATCTTTTGTAATATAAATGTAAGGAATAACAACCAGTTATCCAAAATTTAAAATGGAATGGTACCATCTTTTGTAATATAAATGTAAGGAATAACAACCAGTTATCCAAAATGTTAAATGCAATGATACCATCTTTTGTAATGTAAGGAATAACAACCAATTATCCAAAATTTTAAATGCAATGGTACCATCTTTTGTAATATAAATGTAAGGAATAACAACCAGTTATCCAAAATTTTAAATGCAATGGTACCATTTTGTAATATAAATGTAAGGAATAACAACCAGTTATCCAAAATTTTAAATGGAATGGTACCATCTTTTGTAATATAAATGTAAGGAATTACAACCAGTTATCCAAAATGTTAAATGCAATGATACCACCTTTTGTAATGTAAGGAATAACAACCAGTTATCCAAAATTTTAAATGCAATGGTACCATCTTTTGTAATATAAAAGTAAGGAATAACAAGCAGTTATTCCTTATTTTATTTTAACTTTTAAATTCTCGAGAAACTATAAATTTTGTTCAAAAAATTCCACTTTTGGGGGTGAACAAGGATTTCCATATTACCAATCAATTGGCGATGGCCTCCCTTCTATCCCTAGGATCAATCGGAATTCAAAAATTCCCAGCCATTCATAGGTTAAGGATGATCAGGACTTCTGAGACAGACTACAACTGCTATTAGAAATGACTAGCAAAACGTGAATTACAACGCGAACCTATTGCTACAGAGAAAGAGTGCTAACAACAGACCTTCTCACTCTCATAGATCCCTCAAACAAATCTTTAGATCACGTGGTACCAACATGTACAGAGTGTATCAAATCAAAAGTGCATTACTAGAATCACTGTTATGTGGCTCACTAAAAATCTGGTATGAAAATCACACCACTTTCCTTATCCATAGAAAAAAGTATTGTAATAGGCTGAAATTTTCGAAGTTTTTAGGTCCCCAGAGCCCAAATCGCGAGTTTCAAACATTAGTCCCGCTTGTGTCAATGTCGGCCTGACAGAACAAGATCCCTCAAAAACGGTAAGACTTTAAATTGAGTATGTATGTCATTTTTTTGCTTAGGACGAACCACAAAATGTTGGTTGAAATCGAATCTATCGCTAGCAGGGTTTGCCACTTATACGCGGTTTTCAATAATCGAGCCTTAAAAGAGAACTGCAAGAGCCAGAGATTAATATTATGTACCCATTCATATCAATTTTGGTTTATACCTTTTGATTGAAATCAAATCTTATTAGACAAATCTTGTCTAATAAGAGACCGTTAAATATGTGGCTGTATTGGACTCGCCACGAAGCTTTTAATTAAAATCGAATGTACCGTTGGTTGTTTTACTACCATTCATGAATCAGTTTCTTTACAAACAGACACACACTCACAGACCAGACAGACAGACACACACACACACATAAACCAATGTCTTATAAACTCGAGATTCGGGCTCTGAGGACTCCAAAACTCGACAGCAAAAATCTCAGCGAAAATGTGATCGCATTTATTTATTTTTGTAGTTAAGGAATGTCATGTGATGGTCACACCAGATTTTTAGGGTGCATCCTCCCTCATTAGCCTCATAGAATGCAAGTAACTCACTTTTTACTTTACCTTCCAACATGGTTGGTGTTCTATTGGTAAGACGCTCTGATTGGTAAACAGTACGGCGTGGGTTCAAACCCGGCCCACCCATGGAATTACTCATATATTCTCATAAATTTGAGATATCTACCACATAATAATTGCTCTCGAAAAACTTCTGGTATGAAGTCTTATTGGAGGACATGAAAGGGGTCGGGATTATCAGCATCCAGACTGACGTCCTCAGAGTAGCATAATATGATAACCAACCTTTCTATGATTTTCCGTGATGGACATAGAAAGTAAGTAGTTAGTTATAGGAAAATGAAGTACCTATTATTGGTGAAAAATTTTGATTTAATTTTTTTCTCTCTTTTTTCATCCTCTGTATTGAGGTTTGGTGTGGCTAGTTTATATTCAGTAGGTAGCGGCACATGTTATTGACTTATCCGCTACAAACTTATCTTTTACATCCTGTAGAAATTCTATAATACAACGATCATTATAAAGCTCTCACTAAATATATGTCCTTCATGTTAATAGTGGTGCAATGACATAGCATACATACTCTCATACTACTCAGATAGGATGGGATTTAAATGTAGACTACATAGAAGTACTTTACAAATTATAATAGGAACGATTTGTACAGATTGATGACATTGACTAACTAAATAATTACCCTAAATTAATGAGGTACGTATAGGAGTAGGCAGGTCAATAGTTAAACTGGTAGCGAACAAAATATACACCAGAAAACAGACGATGCCAAACAAATTAACCGAACGATGTGAAAAGAAGTCCTCAGGAATTAACCCCGGCCTTTGATTAACTTCTTCTTTTTCTTTCTCTCTCTCTCTCTCTCTCTTTAATTCCCCCTTTTTTCTCTCTTTCCTTTCATTCTATCTTTATTTTTTTTATAAAATTAATTCAATAATGAGTTAAATAATAATAATAAAAACTGCACGATTTATCTTTTGTTGGTCTGTTTGTCTTTTTGTACCTCTCCAATTGTTTTGTCCCAATTTGAGAAATATTGGTATGTGCATTTATTTGGTTAAAGTTTTTAGACTAAGTGAGATCTACAGATCCCAAATGCTATGGATGTACATATTTGGTGAGGAGAATTACTAGAACCGGCTTTCCATTACTACTTCCCTAAAATTAGAGGGTGGGTGGGCTCACTTTCGATTTTTTTCGAATTGTCTGCTAGATCTCTCTGAGAAGAGTTTAGGGAGCAAATTTGGGTATGACATTTAATGTTGACACTGCGCATCACACCCCCCGACATCCCAGGATGTGTCTAGAAGAATTACTTCCATGATACAAGGTGAAAGACTTTTAGTATCCGACGAGAGTTTTTTCCCCTATCATCCCACTTACTGAAGAGTAAATTACACAATGTAAAATAAAAATTACAAGTCTTGCATTTCCCTTGTTTGTTCTCATATAAGCTGATTCCAAGGATGCAAACGTGTGCAAGCTTAAAATGCTGACTGAAATATTTCGTTCTAATAGAGAACATGAAATTAACGTAACATAACCTCTTCAAATCTGCCTTATCACAAAGTAAAAAATGCACCCCTTCAGTTCAGTAAAATTTCAAAGTAGAATCGATAAAAGTGCTTCTGAACAAAAATCCCTGAACCGACTTAATAAGAGCTTTCAAGGGTGGAGTGACTTACCAGGGGAATCTTCAACATGATGAAGATTGTGTTGAACTGTTAGGACAAAAGCTGTAACATAAAACATTGATCAATATTCAGACTTTATTCATTCAATAGTGGCATGATCGTGTCCGATGGTAGCCAGTTGTATGAGACAGCAACTCCAGATAAGTTGTAATCTATTGCCCAAGTTTTTAATTGCCAAAAAACATATGTTTTTGGAGGTTGATAATTGACATGGACCCCAGACCCCCAGAACCATGATAATCACTGTAATTTAAGTTGTATTTAAAAAATCGTCTCCTAGAAATCGCTCATTTACTCTAGAGAGGTTCCAAAACTAACCCTTTTTTATTTTGTACCTACTAATAATAAATTCAGTTTTCTTTACAGGTTTCTTTAATTTTGAAGTTGGTTCATTCTAATTTTTCATTATCTATTTTTCTGCTTTGGTTAACTCTGATTTTTGATTTTTTCATTAGGGGGGGGAGGGGTAATTCAATGTGTCAGGTGTTATTAACCCCTGAATACAAAATAAATAATTAAAATTAACATTGACTTAAATAATGACTTCAAATGATATTTTTAAAATTACAAATGCCTTTAGATTAGAAATGAAATCGTGTGTCTTAAATTACAATCTAAACGGTATAAGTTGGAGTTCTTGATCTATCTTTACCAAAAACATATGATCCGCCAGCGGTACAGCCACATTTCCTGAAATTTAGCAACGTTCAGTGAGGTTCTACTTGGTGAGTGACACGTAGGATTGCACCTCTGGATGCTGGCTATTCGCGGTACTATGTGATGAGCTAGTTTGTAAGTTTCCAGCGAATGGAGTACCCCCCCCCCCCCCCCCGGCTTGAATGACCATAGATTTTTAAAGATCCAGTAATCAAATAAAAATATTCTCCAACACCAGTAAACTTTTCTAAATTGTTTACAAAGTGTCCTACCTATCGTTCTTATAAAAATGAATGTACGATAAAACCTATAACCGAATAGAACATTGATAAGAAATATTGTACAAAATAAAAAACTGACGATAGCCAAATTAATTATTAAAATCTTACCTTATTAAAATTAAATAAATTTCAACACCGTTGGCTTAATCTTAACAATCACTTATCACAATGACGATTTGAAATAGTAATGATTACATTACATAATAGGTATAATTTATTATTTGTTGTTACTTTTAGCTATTACATAATGAAAAAAAATCTACTCAACATTTAAGAATTTAAGCCGAAAAAAATGATGATCACGCAGTACGACACCCAAACAGTAATGAATGCAACTATCAAGTACCGGTAGAAGTAGAATACCGAAGGTAAGAGATAAGGCCACTAAATTAATAGTACCTATCAATTTAGTGGATACCTACCTAGAACCAGTAGAGATAGAATTATATTTCTCTTTCTGTTATCAGTAATTGATCATTATCAGCTTATTATCAATCAGTGATGTTCGGAACTCAAGTGAGCAATTCCGTACCCAATAGTAAAAATATCCGTATTTTTGATGAAATTTCCGTACATGCCTTAAAACACTGCAAATTGTATAACCCAACTATTCACGAATAATTGAAGATGTATGTTATAAGTGTTATTAGACAGTTTTTGTACAATGTACAACCCTTAAGTTTCCACAAAATATTGAAGACTATTACCACGAAAAAAAATTCATTAACGAAAAAGACAATACTACGTTTCCAGTGGTTTCGTGATTACGCGTAAATTCACTAATATGGAAAATGTGAATGTAAGATGTAAGTCGGACGAAAATCCGTTTCTGTACATGCGCGCGCATGAGTAGAACGCATTTTAATCAACCACTATATGTTGACCAACCTCAGTGGCCGAGTGGTAAACACAGTAGACTTGTAATTAGGCGTTTTGGGTTCAAGTCCCAGTCTCTTTTCCGTACATTTCGCGTATGGATCAGACTTCTATCTGTATTCCGTACCCAGGTCAGAATTTCCGTCCAAATACGGGTGAATCCGTACGCCGAAAATCACTGTTATCAATAGAAATAGAACGATCTGAAATATACAGAAGCCGGGAGCGACTTGAGACAGAAATTAAGGGTCCCAAAAAAAGTTATATCGTAAGAATCTTTCTAATTCATCGGCCATCGGCCAGACACCCAAGGAAGCCCTATAGTTCAATAAAAGAGATAATGCATTTTTAAAGCTATGTTTTATCTGTATGAGAGAAATTTAAAAAAATAAGGTTTTAGGAACTCTAAAATTATTATTGAAAAAAGTATATATATACTACCCTTAGTTTCTTCAAGGAAGCGGAACGGCTAAAAAGGTTTGACACTGAACAGAGATTTAGGGTATCGAATTACATAATCAATAATCCAACTAGCTGTTTCGGCCGTGCTTCGCTACGATTCTAATATTGTATATTGATATTTTTGTTCTTCAAGGATAATGGAATTTGGGGGGGGTATGGGTTTGTGTCCACCCTGTATATTGTAACCTTTAAAAAAAAAAACAAGATTTAAACGTTTTGCCAGGGGCCTTATAGGCATGGCCGTTCTGACTTATTAGTATTCTCTAAATATTAATTTGCCCGTTTCCGGTTTCCAACTGAAGACTCTGGAATGGCTAGTCATATCTTTGCAGAGAACGTTCGAAAATAAGAACTACGCGGCCACCTAAAACTTTATCGCTTTGAGTTGATATTATGTTGTCGCGAAAAAATTTAAGATATCGGACCATGACCGGCTAAATTCGGTCAAAAATAAAAAAATCGGCCGTAACTCGAAAACTGTTCGACATTTTTATATTCTGATATTTATTCTGGTCAATTTTTCGATATCTCTTACCGTTTTGACTTAACATTTAGTGATACATAACACACACATTTATCGTTACATTGAGTTTTATTCGAACCCAGGACTATGAAACAGAACACTAGTAGTATTACCTAAACAATCATTCACACAAATATTAGTAATAATTAAATGCTCGTATTGTAATTAATTTCATATTTTGTTTACTTACAACAATGGCGTTGCCTATCCAGGATCTTGCGAAGAAAATATATCTTTTCTTGATAAGGGTCTTGACTCTTTGAACAAATAATTTGAATCCTTCTAGTTTATGGTGAATCAAAGGCTCATTGTATGAATCTGTGTGCCGACCACGCTCCAAAGAACCATTTTTAGAATCAACAGAATTAATTTTCTCATTCGCTACCAGCTCTCCCACTCTGAAAGTACACATACAATTTTGTTGAAAAAAAAAAAAAAAAAA
>CM022880.1:4831503-4862106 GCA_012654025.1 Pachypsylla venusta | reverse complement strand
GGGGGGGGGGGGTATTGTTTGTGTCCACCCTGTATATCGTAACCTTTAAAAATCAAGATTTAAACGTTTCACCAGGCGCCTTAGAGGCACGATCATTCTTACTTCTTAGTATTTTCTAAATTTTATTTTACCCGTTCCCGGTTTCGAACTCGTAACTCTGGAATGGCTGGCACTACCTGTGCAGAAAATGTCCTAAAATAAGGACTAAACAGCCACCTAAAACTTTCTCGCTTTGAGTTGATATGTTGTCGCGACAAAATTTAAGACAAATATCACACGACTTTCCTTATCTATAAAAAAAGAAGAAAGTATTGTAATGGGCTGAAATTTTCGAGGTCGATTTTTCAATGCCAAATCACGTTTTGAAGTCCCCAGAGCGGAAATACAATTACACTTCATCCTAAGTTGTATTTTTCAATTTCTTATATGAAATTGATATGAATTGGCACCAAAGTTCTAGTGTGTTCTTAAATGCGGTTGAAGTCGCCAAAAAGCGACTTCAACCGCTAATTAGCGGCCAACAATATATTACAATTCAACCTAAGTTGCATTCTTCAATTTCCTGTATGAAATTGATATGAATAGCACCAAATTTCAATTTCTAGCTCTTTCCATTCTGGTTTTAGGTGGAACCGCTAATTAGCGGCCAACAATATATTACACTTCAACCTAAGTTGTATTTTTCAATTTCTTGGATGAAATTGATTTTAAGCAGGATATGCGAAAACCGCTAAAAAGCGGCATAAAACCGCCAACGGTATATTCGATTTCCACTAAAAGCTTATTTTGCCGTCCATGGCATAAAACTGTCATACATTCCAAATTTCAACTCTCTAGCACTTGCCGTTCTTGAGATATTTTGTTCACAGACACACACACGGAACAATTGCTGAAACTCGAGATGTGGGCTCTGGGGACCCCAAAACGTATTTTGGCATTGAAAACTCTACATCGAAAATTTCAGCCCATTACAATACTTTCTTTTTTATAGGATAAGGAAAGTAAAAATATATATATATACCTACCTATATATTATTAGGTTCAAGTACATAATAAATTTTTAATTTCGTTTTCGAGAAAATTAAATACAAACTTCATCTTTGTGTTTTCTTCTCGTAAACGCCCTCCCGATAAATTTTTGTGTTGTGGATTGCAGAAAATATCTCTAAAGTGATTATTGCATGACTATGACGTCATTGCATTTGTTGTTGTCATGGTAACAATAAGATGAAATGACGTCATTCAATCTACACGTGTCCTTTACCCTAATCTTTACCAGGATAACCGAAATATAAATTTTCTTGTGTATGATTATTCTAACCCAATTTTTTTTTTATTACAATTTATTTTGACATTTTATTCCGTACTGAATATGATTGTTTTCTTGTAAAACAAAGAAGATACAAGTATTACAAGTATATGGACTTTACTTTCTGTTTTCCCGCTAACGTTACGAAATTCAACAGCAATTTCGAGATCGCGAAATTAAAGCATCTCAATATTAGATTTTTGGTGGAACCGACCTCCAGAGTGAACAAGGTCCCTATTTAGAAAATTCAATATTTTACTCAAGGATATTACTTTTTGCACTGCCGAACATCTTCGTATTAAATTTCAGCTTTCCCGCTCATCCCGAAGTGATACTTCGTAACTATGGGTTTCTGGTGGAACCGACCCCCAGAGTGAGCACCGCTCCTGGTTCGAAAATTCAATATTTTATTCAAGGATATGAATGCTTTTTGTACTGCGGAACACCTTTGTATCAAATTTCAGCTTTCTCTCTGATCCCGAAATGGTACTTCTCAATTTCGATTTTTTGGTGGTGAAATGTGAAAACCGTCCATAAATCGCAGGGAAACTGGAAAATTTCAAATTTTATACTTTTACTGTTTTTATTGGGGGGGGGGGTCCATTCTCGGTAATTTTTCGTTATCTCCTTCAGTTCGAAGATGATTGCAAAAAGACCCGCTAAAAACCGTTATTTTTGGTGGTAGCTTGCTCGGAACTTGAATTTTCTATTTTTTCCTTTCTTATTACGCATGTACTAAGAGAGATCTGTGTGCCAAATTTCAAGTCTCTAGGTTCAGCCATCGTGGAGCTACGTTGAGTATCAGTCAGTTAGTATACCAACTGGGCTTTGCTTTTTATAAGTGTAGATAGACTAGCAGGATACGCCCGCTTCGCTTGGCGCCTTAGAGACATGGCCGTTCCCGTGTTATATATATATATATCGCTCCAATGTATTTCTTATGGGGATTGTTTACTTTTCGCGATTTCTACCCCTTAAAATTAAAATTTTGCAAAATCCTTTCTTAATGCACACTTATATGAAGCAACGAAGGTCCCTACCAAATTTCAAGTCTGTAGCATTAATAGTTTCTGCTCTACGTTGATCAGTCACTCAGGACATTGCCTTTTATATATAAAGATTGGAGACAAGTTATCTGTATAATACCTACGTACAGGGTGGCGACAAAAAGAATGAGACCTCAATATGTCGAGAACTGTTTTAAACTTTGGTAAAACCGCTGACTTCAAATTTTTTAAAATGCTGTTTCTTTGTGTTATTATGTCACAACTTTGATGCTCACTGCAGCATTGTAGGATTTTTCCAATATCAATCATTATCCAATTCCTTTAATATTTTCTATTTTACCTACAATGCTGGCATCAGGTCGCTATTCGCATTTATCTCCATAGCTACTCATTGTCCTCACGAGGCTGAGTGGGTCCCGAATATTTTTCGAATTATTTTCAATAATAAACCTTTGGAATTGACACGAAAAATATAACCCCGTCAAAGTTTGATATTTTACGTTTTAGAAGGAAGATGATACCTTTGACCGCCTTACGCCATGATGGGCTCTATATTGCCGTATGTTCAGTGGCGAATTTACCGTAAAAGCAACATAGTCCATGGCCTAGGGCGGCAGAATTTAGGGGTGGCAAAATATGGGCGGTAATTGAAATTTTCAAAGCATACTGCAGCGAAAATCGCGTTTCTTGTCAAAATAAAGGCGACAAGTTCCAAATTGCTTGGAGGCGACGAAAGTTTAAATCCGCCACTGCCGTATTTATATTGTCTACAGTGGCGGAAGAGACACACGAGGAGAAGAATTTCCTGGTGAATCATCCCCCTTCGCTTGTGAACTGTCAGATAACATTCATTTTATTAAACTCTTTATTGAACTTCAAAAAAGGCGCCATAACGGTCTACGCCCGTTTTAGCAAATCCCGGCAGCGGGGGCAGCCGTCCCGTATGCCCTCCCCCCTCAAGTCCCTAAGAAATCGTTGTTGATTTTTGCAGCGGTAGCGAAAGACGGGCAAACAGATGATATTCGCATATTACTTATCTTTTCTTTTGTGTGTGTGGGTGTTTTTTTTTTTTTATTTATTTTTTAATTTGGCTTAACGTCTCTTTAACATCTATTGGTCATTTAAGACGGGGGTTTTACCCTTTATTCGCTGGAAACTTGCAAACCAGCTACCCACAAAGACCTCACCCAGCTTGGGTTGGGCCGGAAAAAAGGGCCAACGAAACGTGGTGTTCCCAAGCGGTCACCCATCCAAGTACTGACCACGCCCGACGTTGTTTAACTTCAGTGATCTGACGGGAACTGGTGTATTCAACGTGGTATGATCGTTGGCTTGTGTTTCCTTAAATTTATTTTTGAAAATATACATAGACAAGTTTATCCCTTCTTTTCTTTTTAAATAAAGGATACGTTACAGATACAAAGTGACACAAATGCAGGCAAGGTGTGGTTTTAACTAATGACCTCTTTTGTAAATAAGGAATGGGGTCAGTATAGATGTAGAATGTAGAGTAAACGCTTTGAATGTAGAACACAGGATGCACCAACGTTTCATTTCTTTTTAATATGTTCAAGAAAAATAGGTCTACACTGATTGATTGAACGAAGTGAAGTCCAGTTTTCACTCTGCGTTTTTTTTCTTCAACTTGTAATTATTATCAAAATCTTTGAATAACATATCTATACTTATAAAACGCAAAGCCCAGTTGGTATACTGACTGACTGATAATCAACGTAGCTCCACGATGGCTAAACGTAGAGACTTGAAACTTGGCATACGGGTTCCTTTTAGTATTTAGGTGCTTAATAAGAAAGGAAAAAAATTAAAGTTCAAGTGGGAGCAAGTTACCGCCAAAAATGACGCTATTTAGCTAGTCTTTTTGCAATTTTTTTCTGGGCAAACTAAGAGATAACGAAAAATTACCGAGAATAGACCCCCCCAAAACAGTATGGAAGGACTCCATAAAAAATATAAAATTTGAAAATTTCCGGTTTCTCCCCGATTTATGGACGGTTTTTACCACCAAAAAGTTGGAATTGAGAAGTACCTCTTGGGATGAGCGAGAAAGCTGAAATTTGATATAAAGGTGTTCCGAAGTGCAAAAAGTAAGACACTTGAGTAAAATATTGAATTTTCTAACTAGGAGCGGTGCTCACTCTGGGGGTCGGTTCCACCAAAAACCAATAGTTAAGAAGTATCACTTCGGAATGAGAGAGAAAGCTGAAATTTTATACAAAGGTGTTCCGCAGTGCAAAAAGTAATATCTTTGTTTAAAATATTGAATTTTCTAAATAGGAGCCGTGTTCACTCTGGGATCGGTTCCACCAAAAATATAAAATTGAGAAGATTTAATTTCGCGATCTCGAAATTGTTGTTGAATTTTGTATCCGTAGCGAAGCACGGGAAAACAGCTAATTAATTATAAGTTTGTGTTAAAAAAGAAGTTTGAAAATGAATATTGTATTTATCTGTTTATTCTACGATTTTTATCGAACTTATTATTTGGGGGCCTGGAACTGGGGAGGAGTATCCTGCAACAAAAACTTGTGTTTTTCAAAAAATTAAACTCGCTTTTTTATTGGCCGTCATGGGTTCATGTTCGACAGTAATACATACGCCATAGAGGCATAGCTGTATAAACGTTTTTTAACCTCTCCAATTGGGTTAAAATTGGTTAAAAAAATTCAAAGGGTTGCCAGACACTCCTCCCCGGTTCCAGAACGAGTATGCCTAAATTATTATGTACATATTTTTGAATGTTTTTTGGGTATTAGTTTCTTAGTTTAAATGGATATTATTTGGCCCAGAATGGCACCATAGGGACCAATCAAATCCACAAATTATCTTCATTTTCATTAATAGTGTCATCACCGTTCATCGTTGTCGATGGTGGTAACTTGGCCAAGGATGGGGCGAAGTATTGTCAGCCAAGCTAGGACTAACATCTGAAAATGATGATCATGTAAGGTGATGTTGTTGTCGTTGTTGATCTTCTTGTTGTTGTTTGTGGTTGATGAATGCAACTCTATAGAAGTTATTGTTTGCTGCCACAGGATTTTAATTAACATGGGCCCTTCAGAATCATGTCAATCACTGCAATATAATTACGTCAGTAACCAAGACCGTACCAGAGGGTCCATGGGGTCCAGAGCCCCCCCCCCCGAAATTTAATTAATTTTTTATGCATAACTTATGTAATATTGTAAGGTATGTAATACTCATCAGCAGCAGCAGCAGCAGCAACAACAGCATCAATAATAATAACAACATCAACAACAACAAAATCATCATCAACAACAAGAACAACAATAATAACAACATCATCAACAATAAACAACAACAAGAAGATCAACAACGACAACATCATCTTACATGATCATCATTTTCAGATGTTAGTCCTAGCTTGGCTGACCCTGTCAGAATCATGTCAATAATATTGCACAGTTACTTTGTGTATTATTTTACACCCATCAGCTCAGCTGGACCTAAGTAAAGCAAGTAATTCATTTTTGTATCAAATCTATCGAGGACGGCCATGCCTCTAACACTAAGACACTCAGCGAAGCAGGCGGAGCCTATTAGTTGTACCTGTTACAGACATGAAATTTGCAAAGTTTTCTTAGAAAATAATGAAAATGTGACCTCGTCCCCATCAGATATGGGGTAAGATTTATACCCAATATGAAGTTAAATTTCAAAATTATAATTTTGTCGTGCGATGTCCAATGTGAAATTATGCACGCGAATTTTACATTCACATAATTGAATACGGGGTGAATTCTCTATTCTACGTTTGAAACTTAGTTGCGGTACCTTTAATCGTGATTGATTGATATTTAGAGCAGCTGTGAGTAGGCACTATTTTTGGTTTATTTACTTCAATAAAATAAACCTTAGGAATCAATCATGTAAAAAAATACCAACCCTCTCCTCAAGATTTTATGTAAAAAATACCCACCCTCTCCTCAAGATTTGATGATGTAAAAAATAGCCACTCTCTCCTCAAGATTTTATGTAAAAAATATCCACTCTCTCCTCAAGATTTTATGTAAAAAATACCCACCCTCTCCTCAAGATTTTATGTAAAAAATACCCACCCTCTCTTCAAGATTTTATGTAAAAAATACCCACCCTCTCCTCAAGATTTTATGTAAAAAATACCCACCCTCTCTTCAAGATTTTAAGTAAAAAATAATCACCCTCTCCTCAAGATTTTATGTAAAAAATACACGCCCTCTCCTCAAGATTTTATGTAAAAAATACCCACCCTCTCCTCAAGATTTGATGTAAAAATACCCACCCTCTCCTCAAGATTTGATGTAAAAAATAACCACCCTCTCCTCAAGATTTGATGTAAAAAATAACCACCCTCTTTTCAAGATTTTATGTAAAAAATAACCACCCTCTCCTCAAGATTTGAAGTTTAACTTTTCGCGGTACACAGAATCCAAAAATTACATAAAAAACCCGTTCGTGCCCCGTTTTAGTGGTACTTTTGCTGTGATTTGGTAAATAGTCACATTTGGGGGGGGGGCGTACTGTGCGAAAACTTTTCGCCACTGTCAGATACATTTATATTATATAGAGTTCCATAATAACATTTATCGAACTTTATCTGTATTGCTCAACGCTGAGCGGCCTACGGAGACGGTGTAAAGGAACGGTGCGGTAGACGAACGGCTTTTTAAATTCGATTTTTGGATTATATTTACCTAGAATCGTAAAATATAAAATTCTATTTTTGGGAGTGGGATTTTTTTTGTTTTTTAGCACATGTGTCACATTGGTTTAGTACTAGGTGAAGTAAGGCTACCCCCTTGAAGTAGTTCCAATGACGACAAATTGAAAAAAAAGGTTAAGTAAGGTATAGCTTTCCTGATGCCTTTTCGCTGATATAAGCTATTTAATAATGAATTACTATTACTTGTACCCATTCATGATCCAACATGGTAAATGGTAGAGACGGATGTTTGGTACATACTTTATTCATACATGCATCTATTTAATAATGAATTACTATTACTTGTACCCATTCATGGTCCAACATGGTAAATGGTAGAAACGGATGTTTGGTACATACTTTATTCATACATGCAGCTATTTAACAATGAATTACTATTACTTGTACCCATTCATGATCCAACATAGTAAATGGTAGAAACGGATGTTTGGTACATACTTTATTCATACATGCAGCTATTTAATAATGAATTACTATTACTTGTACCCATTCATGATCCAACATGGTAAATGGTAGAGACGGATGTTTGGTACATACTTTATTCGTACATGCAGCTATTTAATAATGAATTAATATTACTTGTAAGAAATTTCTTATTCATTACGTCAACCTAACACGGAAACTTTGAGCCCTTGACCCGTCACACTCTGCCCCCTTGCCCCTCAGGCATTGAGCAATTCAAATTTTGGGAACGGATTGTACAAATTAGGCTCTTGATCCCTTGAGAAATATTTTAAAAAATAGACTCTTAAGTGGAAGGTGAGATCAAAGTGGAAGGTAACCACCACAAGGTGAGATCAAAGTGAAAGGTAAACACAAAGTGAGATCAAAGTGGAAGGTAACCACAAGGTGAGATTAAAGTGGAAGGTAACCACAAGGTGAGATCAAAGTGGAAGGTAACCACAAAGTGAAATGAAAGTGGAAGGTAACCACAAGGTGATATCAAAGTGGAAGGTAACCACAAAGTGAGATCAAAGTGGAAGGTAACCACAAGGTAAGATCAAAGTGGAAAGTAAACACAAAGTGAGATCAAAGTGGAAGGTAACCACAAGGTGAGATCAAAGTGGAAGGTAACCACAAGGTGAGATCAAAGTGGAAGGTAACCACAAAGTGAGAACAAAGGAATCTTCTACCACCTAACCTTTAGAGAAATATTTTTATGTGGTCAATTACTCAAATGAATCCTGCCTCAGCATGGTATTGAACCCACGTCTTTCAGTTTATCAGGTGATGGTTTAACAGCCTCACAGTGTGCTGAGGCAGTGGATTCGTAGCCAGGGGGCTGTTGGTTCGAATCTTACTCCATCCCCGCATTCTATTTACAATAGATCTAAATAAAGGTCGCAGTGAAGTGACAATAGAGATTCGCAACCAGTTCCATAATAATAATAATTCACAAAAAAATTTTAGCATTCTCAAAATTTATTTATAAAATTTTCTCCATTTACTAATCTTTCAAGAGTTTTCTTGTATTCTGAATTAATTTACATCTTGTATACTCAAGAAAGATTTAATGTCCGTATGGTCACCACAAGGATTCATTTCAACGTGGACCACTCAGACGAAGAGTCGAAATTCTCGGAACTATTAACAACATCAAGCACCAAAATGAAGAAAACGCAATCCAGTCATCAAAAGAAGATCTAATAACAAAACGATGCAGACTCAATACTACTACCATGTTAATTGTAAAATCATGTGAGAAATAAAGAAATAATAATAACTAGCTGACTACCCGATCTTCGTTTCGAGAAGATGAGAGAAAAAAATGATAATAAATCTGACTCCCACATTAATAATCATATCACCAAGGTACAACNGGGTAAAAACAAATAAGTGTGCAAAGTTTCGTGCAATTCCGAGCTGTAGTTCGTAAGTTATAAGCGAACAAACAAACAAACAAATAAAAAATAAACAAACAAATAAATAAACAAACAAACAAACAAACAAACAAACAGACATTCACTTTTATATATATAGATAATACGGTGATAGTTTACCCACTGTGCTAACGAGACATTAGGAATATTGGCGGTTTTTCCGCCAAACGATACCTCCTTCCATGAATTTTTGGACTCAACACAAACCTGTCTCGGTAGCAGTGGTTAAGCGCTCGCCTGGTAACCAGAGGGCGTGAGTTCAATCCTCAGCAGATGCAAGAATTTTTCCTCATTCATTTGAGTACTTGACCACATAAAAAATAGAGTTCTAAGGGTTAGGTGGTAAAAATAACCTCACCCAGTGGTCACCTTCCACTCAAGAGTCTATTTTTTTTTCAACACATCAAAATTACTATAAAAATTTGTTTGCTCAATTTTTTTGTAACCCACTAGTTATATAAGATACGTTTTATAAGTATAAAAGCTCAGTGAGGTCCATAGTCTATTTTCGATAGACCATTAACACTGAGTTTCTAAATAAATATTGGGTGTCTCTGGTGACTTAAACCAACTGAGTTATAAATTTCATTTAGCGATGACCACGGAGAATCTTTTCGCTGTGCGACACTGATTTGTGGAATGGTAAACTTAAGGAATGAGGATTAAAAACTTTCAAATATTATTTTTAATTAAAAAAAAAAAAAAAATTGAAATTACTGATGCGTTGATAAACTTTCTGCTACAGAGTTGATAGGGAACAATCGTTGTTCTTATTTGGCAACGTCTTCGTCAGAAAACTTTGCTGTTGTCACCTCCATCATCGATGCACAGTTTCTTGATAAGGGTTCCTTACGCGTGCAAGAATTACTGCTACGGAGTTGATAGGGAACAAACGTTGTTCTTATTTAGCAACGTCTTCGTCAGAAAACTTTGCCATTGTTCTTATTTGGCAACGTCTTCGTCACAAAACTTTGAAGTTGTCATCTCGTTCCTTACGCGTGCGAGCATGACGGGGGTGTTAGTAGAAATGACATATGCTATTAGACTGACACAGAGACCCGTTAAAGGACCAAGGTGAGAGGAATTTTCTGAGGAACCTAAATTTAATTTAACCCTCATTTCTAAACGAAACTACGCAAGGCCGTACCCACGGGAAAGGGGCCGAGGGGTGTCCAACTTTTGTTTTTTAAATACGAACCCCCATCTTGTGATACATTTTCAGAAAGACAATAGAATTAGATGTACTTTGCAAACAAAATTATACGTCTAGCGTGTTTTGTTTCAAAATGGCGGCCATTTGAAATTTCCAAGATTTCGCCTTCCAAGAGTGTCTACTAAAACTAGGCGAATTTTTTGCAATGGGATATTGAATGATTGCATAGGACACCAATATTGGGGAACCTGCTTTTTAGAAATAATTCGCCGACTTTTAGACACTCTTGAAAGTCTTGGAAAAATTTACACGCCTAGCGTACTTGGTTTCCAAATTGCGGCCATTTGAAATTTCCAAGATATGACTTCCAAGAGTGTCTAAAACTAGGCGAATTATGTCTAAAATGCAGGTTCCTCAACATTGGTGTCCTACGCAATTATTCAATATCCCATTGCAAAAAATTCGCTTAGATTAACACTGTTGGAAGTCATATCTTGGAAATTTCAAATGGCCGCCATTTTGAAACCAAACACGCTAGACCTGTAAATTTTTGCAAAGTATTTCTAGTTCTATTGTCTTTCTGAAAATGTACTACAAGATGTGGGTTCATATTTAAAAAACAAAAGTTGGACCCCCTGGGGCCACATGGGACCCGCCCCTGAAAAATTAGTCACACCATCAGGTGGTTTAATTTGGGATATAATACCATGCAAAAATTTTAAAACTCCACATAGAGCCGTTCAAAAGATATTCAGGCGGTCTCGGACTTTTGGAACACCCTGTGTAAGTAAATACGAAATAAAATGTTACCTAGCCAGAATTAATAGCTCCACTTAATGTACACCGTTCAGTGAGGTTTTCCTAACTTAGTGACGAAGTTGTAGGTTCGCGCCCTCGTGATGCTGATGGCTATTTCCTCACCTGGATTAAGAGAGGTCAATGAGGGTAGCTGGTTTGTAAGTTTTCAGCGAATGGAGTGTAAAACAACCATCGCGAATGACCAAAAAATGTTAAAGAGACATTAAACTGAAATCTCGAAAATTTGGCTGTTGGGACCTCAAAACGCTGAAAATATCAGCCTATTACAATACTTTCCTTTTTACAGGATAAGGAAAGTAAAAAAATGTTACATTTTATAATAAAATTGCCAAGATAATTTCCAAACAAGGAATAACTCAGGTAGATAATTTCCCGCGAGGAAATCGTACTAAAAAAAACTTCCTGAAATTTCAAGTATGGTTTAGGTAGGTACCTATATTTCTAAAAGAACAAATCATACATAATACATGTAGGTATGGCAAGAATTAATAACATCGGTTACGGAATATTGTCCCATGTTCTATTTAAAAAAAAAAAATTTCAAAATTATCCTTCAATTTAGGTCATTGTTGACGCCCCATTTTATATAAAAAAGAAAGAATTTTAATAAGAACCTTCAACTATTAAATGCTAAAATCAAATAATCTTGTATTATCTTATCACTTGATTAATATTACAAATAAATTACTATTTATATTTAAATAAAAAAATAATCTTTATTTATAAATAGCTTACCTTAATCAGGGAGTACACAATCCTTGTTTACAAAAAAGAAAAGATTATAATTTTTCGTTACTCTGATACACACAAAAACACTGAAATCTTACAATTCTTTTTTTATATAAAATAAAAAAACATCTTTTGAGTAAATCAGTTTATTATTTTTTTTAAAAAAAAAACACACACACACAATTAGAATTGGATAAAAAAACGATTTTTTTAAAAGAATATATTAAAATTCTTTTTTTTATTATTTGAATTCGAATAACTGTTATTGAGAACGAAAATTTTTAATTTATATTTAAAAAGAAAATAATTTCTAGATAAATATGAGTGTGTTTTGAAAATAACTTTTGAGTAAAAAAAAAAAAAAAAATATTATAGTTTAAAAACTGTTCTTGGTTGACGCCCCATATCAAAAGGTTTTTTTTTCCTTCTCTTATTTATAAAAACACTTGGGCACAGAGGTGAGGGAACAGAATAATTTTTATACCCAATCCCCGCCCGCCCGCGCTCGATCAATATATACAAGAGAAATATTTTGAAAATTTTAATGTTAGTTCTGGAAAATTCCGTAAGGGGTTGTGTGTGTATTCAAAAACGAATTTTCTTCTTTTTTAAAAAAAGGGATCTTGGTCCGGGGAGAAGTAAATTGGTACATTTTATTTTTTTTTTAACCAATTTTAACCCAATTCAGACAGGTTAGGAAACGTTTTTGCGGCTATGCAACATGAATCCATGAAGGCCAATAAAAAAGCGTGTTTTTTTTAAAAAAAAATTAAAATGTGCCAATTTACTCCTCCCGGATAGAAACCCTAAAAAAAAATAAAAAAAAATCGTATTACCTATTGGTTTAATATTTTCATTTAGTTTGTTGGCGGTTTTCTCCGTTTTTTAGCGGTTTTCAATAAATCTGTCAAATGAGAATAGTAAGAACTAGAGATAAGAAATTGAATATTTATGTTGTCCTCTATTTGGGGTCGAATTGGGTCAAGAAACCTATCCTGATAATTCATAAAATTTCATTAAAACCGGATAAACGGTACAAGAGTTTTTAGGTCAAATCGGATAAACGGTACAAGAGTTTTTAGGTCAAATCGGATAAACGGTACAAGAGTTTTTAGGTTAAAACGGATAAACGGTACAAGAGTTTTTAGGTCAAACCGGATAAACGGTACAAGAGTTTTTAGGTCAAATCGGATAAACGGTACAAGAGTTTTTAGGTCAAATCGGATAAACGGTACAAGAGTTTTTAGGTTAAAACGGATAAACGGTACAAGAGTTTTTAGGTCAAAACGGATAAACGGTACAAGAGTTTTTAGGTTAAAAAGGATAAACGGTTTTTAGGTCAAATCGGACCAGCCACAGCCAAGATTACAGATAGATATTTTTGAAAAGCGATTTTACGCTCATTTTGGAGAATAAATAAGAACAGAAAAATATTTACAAAATATATAACTATTTGTTTACTGAGTGATCTGTTCTAATAAATATTACTTACACAGCGAGCAAAGAAATAGCTAGAATCAAATTAATATACGGACAATAGGTCTGACGGCGAGGTAGCATTGAATGTGTCGCGCTGGCCACTAGATACTACGAATTCAACAACAGTGTTTTTCTAAAGTTCCTAGTGCGATTTGTTTATTAAATTTTAACGTCGAACGTGATAGAATGACTGAATTCTAAGCGACGCGATGAATCCCATTTATCCCACTACTGGGAAAACGGGGCTGAAAAATATTCCTTTAGGACCTACTTTTATGTACATAGATGATGATAAAATTAGTTCCTTTGCTAGAGCTGAATATCACAATTTTTTTTCTTTTACTTATGGGACTTTTTACTTATTGAGATGATTCTGATGGTCCATGTCAATTATTAGCCACCAAGAATGAGAACTGCTAAAAACTTTAGCAACGACAACGCATTGTTCAATAATACACCTTATTAACAACGACAGTTGATTGGGTGTTATTATTACGTGTTGAAGAGCCTAAATTCAGGAGGACAAAATTCCTTAGATTTGGCTGGGTTTGATCCCACGTCCTGCTGTTTACCAGTTCAAACATCTTACCACACCACCAACCTATATTATTATTAGGAGCTGCGGACAGATGGAATTATACCCCCATCAGTTTGAGATATTTAACACAAATCATAAAACTATTTTTAAAAGGCTCTCTTTGGTTAAAAAAAAAAAAAAAAAAAAATCCATACAGCAATATTTAGACACTTTATTCTTATTCAGTTAGCATAAATAAAATAAATTATTATTACTCTAGGACCGAATAAATATAACAAAGATTTTTAGTTAATCTTACCAGATCTTTAGTGTTGGACGGAACTATAGTTTAACGCCTAGTGCCAAAAGTATCATAATGTGATAAAAGTTACTGCATAATAATAATAACAATTTTTAAGCTAGAAAATTTTAAGCAGAGAAAAATAATTTTAAATTTTTTCTCCAATAATACATAGTTCCAATAGTTTAATTTTTGCTATGTAGTTTCAATAGTTTAATTCTTGCTATTATGAAAGAAGAAGTTATGTCTGACTGGTCACCATAAAGAATAATTTCACCGTGGACCACTCAGACGAAGGGACAAATAATACTCACAAGCAACTAACATCAGAATGGAGAAAATCAACAAAAACATCAACTGAAAAATCGTTATCCAAATGATGTACACTCAATATGACATCAGGAACATGGTTTGTTCCCGATCATTTTGTGTCTGAAAACTACCACCATGTACATATAGTCATGTGAAAAATCAAGAAATAATAATACGCTTCAGAATCCCATAACCACAAAGTGTGAATATGTGAGCTCATACCCGGGGGTGTTTTACATAATATGACGTTGCTTACGTTACCACAAACACAATTTGTTCGTTGTATAGAAAAACGTTTCATTTGAGAAGGTTTCTGATTTACAATAGGAAAAACTATAGATGGTATAAGATTAGTAATACCTAATTACTTATAGTTTTTTAGGAAATTAGGTCCAAGTTTAGATTGTAAAATATGGGAGCACAAATTTCTGTCAAAAAAAATCGGCACTAATCTTGGCCAACTAACTAAACTCAAAAAATATTTAAGCTATTAAATATTTTTTCAATTAATTTTCAATCCTCTGTTATAGTAACTAGATTTTAGCTACTAGGCCGAGGCACATAGACAAAAGGTGCTGTTTCCTTTTATTTTATTGGTTCCAGACAGATTTTTTTGGAGCAAGTTACAAACTTAAAATGTGGTTTAATATAATTTAAAAAGTCTTTTTAAACGTTTTAGGGGTGGGAGATTAATTAATTCACTTTAATTTTAATTTATTTTGAAAAAAAAAAAAACTTTTACGTATTTATTGAACTATTTGAATATATTGAACTGAAGCAGACATTTTTGTTTTGTTCGGGAGCCATAGTTGTACGAACATGAAAAAAGTAGCAAGTTTGTTTATTATATCAATATAAGCGTTAAGATGAACGTCCCCCACCCCAGAGAGGTTAGGAAACGTTTTGATAGGCCATGCCTCGATGAAACTTGTTCTTCTCACGAAGTCGCTCCCTAAAAACTTGCACCATTCGGAAAAAAACTAAAATATGGTAGTGACTTTTTTTTTTTCATGTTACCTAACATGAAACTAAAATTTGATTTAAACAAAAACAAAACAAACAAAAAAATCTGTGCATATTTAAAATAAAATTCCGAATAAACATTTTTTGATTTCTCCAAAGTTTCGTCGATTTTCAAGCAATAAAATTGTGAATTAAATGTTTACAAGTGAGTTTTCTCGTATTTCCCTCTATTTAATCGTGAAAATTAACCTTCTACTTTCAATTAATCCATATTTTAAGTTAGGTTAGTTGCTTAGAAAAAAATCGATAGTATCTGTCTGCTCCCATTTTACTTTTTTACAAATTATTATTTTCATTTTTCTTTACATTATCGTTAAGTATGTCTCGAATGATCACTCGCAGTAAGTCCTCAATTAACAATGAGGATGAACATAGTAAAAATCCAAAAGATTTTTACGAAAATAAAATAAAAGACATTTTACTTTAATACCAAAGACATTTTACTTTACAGGTCCTTTTAATTTGGAAGTTCATTCATTCTAATTTTATATTATCCACTTTTCTGTTTTGATAAACTTTAACTTTTTATTTTTTAACATGGGAGGGGGGGGGTAATTTAGTTNATTATTTATATATATATATATATATATAATATCGTCAAAATATTGTTAGGATTATTTTATTTACTACAACTTTTTATAGTGCAATGATCTATGTGTTCCAATATGGTCGCCGTTCATTTTTAACTCATAATTCAATACTTTGGTTAAGATCCCAGATGTTCTAGCGCACGCCTACATCATAGAGTATTCGTAATACATATAGGATAGTCATAAATAAATAATGAATCATACAAAACAGAATAATGTTGAACCACTCTTATCCTTCTTGTCCAAAGTCATCCATGAACTTTCGCAACTTCACCATATCATCTTCATTGACAGTAGGTTTTGATGTTTCTAAAGATTTCAAGATGTGATGCTAAAAAATGAGAAATTATTTAAATCAAAAATTATTTGTTTCGTGTCCCGAATTTCAGATACTGGTTCTAATGTCCCATTTAGTAGCCGGAGGACACAAAAATGTCTTGCTTTTGAGAAAGTGTGCGGGGAAAAAATAAGCCTCGGTGTCTGATAAAAATAATTCAAACACAGGACTAAAAAATTAGAAATACTAAATTAATTATGAAAATATTTTAAAATGCTAATATTTTTTTTGCAGAGATATTGTCAAAAAAACGTGATTTTTTTTAGCTATGTATGAATGTGTGTGACACATTTTAATTAACAAAAAATGAGTAAATTAGCTTTAATTTTATCAAAAATAATTAATTTACTCAATAATAAAATGAATATTCTTTGTCTTCTGGCAGCAATTAGGCTAAACTGACGGCATCGCCTCTTTGAATGGGAATGGTGATTTGTTATGTTCTCAAAATATTAAAAAAAAAAAAATATTAAAAAAAAAAAAAGAAAATTACTGAAAAATCAGGTGGTATTTTAACCCGAATAGTTCGTATGTAATTACAGTTGGTAAATGACCTTGACATAGGCTCGGCTCTCACTTCCCCCACACCCAAGTCCCCAGACTGCTTACCAAAAATAATAGCGTACCTCTTTTAACCGCAAAAAACTCTGCCAATGTGACACTCGGTTTATTATTTTACTGGCTACCCCAAACTGCTTACCAAAAATAATAGCGTACCGCTTTTAACCACAAAAAAACTCTGCCAATGTGACACATGGGTTTATTATTTTACTGGCTAAAAAACCTTCCCCCCACAAAAAATTGAGGGGGGTAATTTTTTTTCTCGTGACGACCCCAAATTTGACATCTCTGGCTCTTACCATTCTCTTTTAAAACAGGATTAATTAAAACCGCTAAAAAGCGGCAAAAACCGCCAAGGGTGTATTCCATTGCACCCAAATGTTTCGAACTTTACTGAGACCACAAATATGATACACATACCAAATTTCAAGTCTCTAGCTCTTGCCATTCTCTTTTTGGAGAGGATTAGTGAAAACCGTAAAGGCAAAAACCGCCAAGGGTGAATTCGATTGCACCCAAAAATTTCGGGGCACAATTAGAGCCCAGATGAGACCTGACGGATTTTTATTTGATTTTTGGATTCTACGTACCTTGAAAATATTTTTTCTCCTCGTGACTATTCCAATACCACCCTAGTTATTGTATTTTTTATTTTATAAAAAACATCAATGAAAAAATGGGGTTGGGGTACTTTTTGTGGCCGCTTTCTTAAGTTATGCACATTCTAAAGTTTTGTAACTAATTAAAATAATACACTAAAAAATGAATGTATTCTTGTATTTGTTTGTCCGGAATGCATTCTTATAACATCGCTTCGATAGGTGAGTGGTCCGCAAAGGTTACTGATTCACAAAAGTTCCCGTGGTTGTACATTTTTTATCCGGATTATAACCAAGTACAGTTAGTTAGTAAATTGTAAATAAGCTGGACAATGCTCGACCTCCGCGTGAGTGTTTTACATAACTTACCATTGATACGGGAGGCTCCAGTAATTTATCAGAAGGTACATCCATGAAATTCATTTCTATACATCCTGGTGTGGATGGACTGCAAGGCGTTAACAGATCATCTACTGTTTTAGCTGGATCAACTGGAGAAGGACCTGATACTTTTACAAAATGAGTTGCCGACTGGACTAATCTGACGGGTTGCATGAGTGCGTCACGTACAACAATACTAATATCAGCACCAGAGTACCTGTAGCAATAAACGTTCATAATGTAATTGTTTATTTCTTTGCATTACAAGGTATTTTTAACAATCAGTTAAATATCACTAAACAATTACCTTAAATGCTACCACTTGTCGCTATTACCATAGCTACTCAATTGTCCTCAGGAGAGTGAGTTACCCCCTAAAACAACAACACCACGTAGAAAATTCGAAGAAAAAAAACTTTTTCAAATTTTTGAACCGACCAGGAATTGAACCCAGTACCTCATTGGTTACATCCGAGGGTAATGTACACTTGTACACTCCGCTACAGAAACGCCGTATTAAAAATACACAAATATCATTAATCTTAACTTACTATTTCAATGAAGACTTCTTTTGTGTGTAAATTTTAAAATCAAAAATTTAGTACAAAATTGTGACAAATTATTGGCAGTTATAATTTACAAGTTTCTGTGGCACATACATTCCGTACAGGCAGAACTAAAATTGGGCTCAACTGTTGGCTTGATGTGTGAAAGTAGGCTCAATTCAAACCATCAAATCGGGTTCTAACCATAGTTGAGTGCCTATGGTTACAAATTTGATTTGAAAGTGGTTGAGATTTTTACCACCAGGCATCCCGAAAATCCAAGATGAAACGAACAATAAAAACGAAGAAAGACTATCCGATTTTTTGGAACACTTTCTCATTAGGTGTTCCCAATATAGTGCGACTCGTGCGCGCTTTCCACGCGATCTACTGGTAAGTATGATAATAATGTTGTTCAAATCTTAAATTCAAAATAAAAAACAGAAAGATCACAAATATATTTTTACGTATGTGGGACGTTGAAACTCAGATCCTTTTAAGAAATGAATGGTAATTTGATTGCTAATTCTGTAATACCCTTCACCTCATTTCATAATTTAAATTAAATTGAAATGATAAATAACGGTTTGGTACCATGGTACCAAACCTGTCCCCTGTGGAAAAGGGGAATTAAAAAGAATACTTCCAAGGGATCTAAGTTCATGCCCGTCGTAAAAGGCGACTAAGGGCGGGGTCTTTTTCATTACCCATGAAGAAAACAAGGAGAAGCTACTGCATTATTCATAAGGATTCTCAAGTATCTACAACTCATGGCGAGTTGTTGCAAACCAGCCCTAAGGCTATTAACACTTGAGAACTCAAACTAAGGGAAGGGGTGTGTGGTAGCAAGGGAAATCGTCCTGCTATTATTATGCTAAGTTTTCTTTTTGTACTATTATTGCTATTTTTTTAACAAAAGTTACTCTATAAAATTGTTGTAACAAAAATTACCTTTGTAAAGAAATTGTGTAAATATATTTCAACTAAATGATAATAATTCAACTGGCCTCGCGCCCCCCTTGGCTTGCCTTCACGCCCCCCTAGGTGGGCGCGCCTCCCAGTTTGGGAACCTCTTGTATCTCATGAAAACTTACCCCTCGGTTCTCTTTGCCAATTCTTTAAAATCTTCATCCGTTATCGTATTCCTTGTGCTTCCCAAGTGATGCCTAAACATAAATAGGCGAGCGTTCAATTCTGGTAATGCGATATAGATACGCTTTTCAAATCGTCTTCTGATGGCAGCATCTAATACCCAAGGGATGTTCGTTGCGCCAAGTACGAGAATTCCTTCATTATCGGTTCCAACACCTAAGGATCAAAAGAGATTAGCCATAAATGAGGCAGCATAAATGGCACGTTGAATGCACTAGTTCAAGAATGATCACTGAAATGAAGCAACGCCCAGCGAGATTTTACTTGCTGACCACGAAGGTTCGAGTTTGCAAGTTTTGCAGAGTAAACCTTTGTCTCAAAAGATTTTAGACGTTAGCAGGCGGCATGACGTACGAAAACAATATTTATTTGAATTTCGCGTTCTTGCATAGTAATAAATTTTCAGGGGAAACAGTGAATTTTTTTCGTCGATTTCAGAAAGTTCTTTATTGAGAATAGAATATTTTATTTTCAAAATTACAATAATTTGATTACAAAAAACTTTGCCTAAGCTGTGCTTGTCATCTTCTAATAATAAACCGGAATGACCCTAATTCGAAGATTTTTTTTAAATTATGAACTGGATCATAAAGCAGTTTAACGTTAAACCACATCCACGCTGTCTCAGAACAAAGAGGGACACATTACTTAATATTTTCTAGGTGATCTCACAGAACATACATAACGAGGAAAATATGTATGAGTTGAAATCGCAGGACACTTTTGAAATGAATTGGGGTCTTAGCTTTCGTGCCGAGAATTTGAATGTTTTCCCCTAAAAATCCTACAGACTTTTAGGGGAATACATCAACCTAGCGTTAATAATAATTATTTGGCTAGCTAAACCAAACGTTCGAGAATTTGAATGTACAGTGCTGGATCCTACAGACTTTTAGGGGAAAACATCAACCTAGCGTTAATAATAATTATTTGGCTAGCTAAACCAAACGTTCTTCTTGATTGCAAGCGTCGAAATGAAACAATAAAAATATTTCAACTCAAAGGCCGAAATAAATGAGCGACGCACGGAGAAGAGTACAAAGATCTTTTCACGATTCCGGCACTGAAATTTTTAATTAAAAATATAAACAAAGAGGGGAGCCTGATGGCGGTAAATTTTATTTTTTTTGAAAAGTTAAATCGATTGTTATGTAGCGATAAAAACATTTCAAAAAAATGAAAACACTATAAAACACCATACTCGTAATTAGATATAAACCATCAATTACATACGAAAAAATAATATTTAAGTAAAAAAAAATAATGTCCATCATTCCAAAGAGGTGTTAAGACCTTAATTTTACAAAAAGTGTCTAATGATTTTTGTACGGTGCTAAGACCTTACAATCCTTCCTGTTAATATATATATATTCAAAGGGTGATCTGCATTTCGGATAAAACATTTTAAATGTTTATTGATCCACTTAGATAGCAAATATTTTCCAATGCCAGATACAGACAGCAACATTTGGAGCAATCCAGTTAAAATCAGTCGCTCCATAAGGACATGACTCTCTGGTGTGTTATATGGGAGGAGTAAAATGAAGATAATTAACATCTCACCTTGCATTTGAACCAAAAACTCAGTTTTAATTCTTCTGGCTGATTCACTTTCATTGTCTGATCGTGACGAGCAAAGAGAATCGACTTCATCAATGAATATGATGGATGGTTTGTGCTGTCTAGCAAGTTCAAACAATGATCTGACCAACTTTTCTGATTCTCCCAACCATTTGGATACCAAGTCCGATGATGATACGGAGAAAAACGTCGAATTATTGGCTTCCGTGGCAACAGCTTTAGCTAAATATGATTTACCTGTTCCGGGAGGCTGAAAGTTAAAAACACAATTCCTACTTTTAGCATAGAATTCATATTGTACTTTCATCACCACAATAGCAGGTTCCACTTGACGCCTAAGAGGCATGGCAGTTTCCTTTCTCTATTTATGTTTCATTTTTTTTTTCTGGGGTCCATGGTTTAGGGGGGATCTTCGAAGAGACATTTTTCGATATCTCCAACCGGAGTGCGGCATATCACGGCATATCTGGACAAGAAAAATCCCTTTTTCCAAAATCCCACCACTTTTAATTCCCTGATATGCTTACTATTTTTCCCCTTTTTGATCACTTTCAAAAAGTGTCGTGCTCTAGCAAGATTGCCCATCTAGAAAATATGTCAAAAAAGCTAACAAGTAAACATAAAAAGTTAAAAACAACAAAAGAAACGAGTTGGCCGGAGGGATATTGCAAATTGCAAGCCACAAATGGGAAAGATTCCGCTTGTTTGAAAATCCCTCGTTTCTTGTCCCGGATTCCCTGTGATATGTCGCTTTCCTCAAACTGCTTTGGCTATACCTTATCACATACACACACATACATCGTTACATTGAGTTTTATTCACAGAACGAACTGAGGTCTATAATAATAAAACTTTCCAATGTCTAATCCGATTTTGATGAAATTTGGTATTGACATTCATTATATTCTTAAAATTAGCTGATTAGTTTTTTGGCGAACCGGGGTCAAATCGTGGCCATTTAATTGAGTGAGGTCTGCAGTTCACAAACCACTACTATGCAGGACTAGCATCCCCGATCGCGGCTTCGCCCGCGCATATTTTAAATGATGGATCATGCTATCTCTCTCGCTCCAATGTATTTCTTATGGGAATTGTTTACTTTTCGCGATTTCTACCCCTTAAAATTTTGCAAAATTCTTTCTTAGTGTACACTTACATAGTGCAACGAAGGTCCCTGCCAAATTTTAAGTCTGTAGCATTAATAGTTTCGATTCTACGTTGATCAGTCACTCATGATATTGCCTTTTATTATATAATGATAGTTCTAAATTAAGTGCAAATAAGAAAAGATATTAATACAAATCGCTTTAATTTTTTTAAGTTTTAAAAAGAATGACTTTTTTAAATTTTTCAACTCTGAACTAAAACGTCAAATTTGGGGGGAGAGGGGATAATTTTTTTTAGTTAGTAAAATGCTAGTCCAATGTGTCACCGAGTTTTGGATTCTACATACCTCAAAACGTAAAATATTAAATTTTAGGGTTTTTTTTTCGTGACGATATTAAAAAATATTAAACCAAAAATTTTTCAATTTCAAATTGATTCTGTGAGCGTATTTTTGTTTTTCAATGTAGGAAATACTTACACCAAACAGTAAAATCCCTTTCCAGGGCACTCGCTTCCCAGTAAACAGTTGTGGAAATTTAATGGGCAAGATAACAGCTTCTTTAAGAGCATCCTTTGCAGCTTCAAGTCCAGCAATGTCACTCCATTTAACATTAGGTTTTTCCATGACAATGGCACCCTCTAAATTTTCCAACATTTTCTTTTTTTCTGGATCGCCTTCTTCGTCGCTATCTTTTTTGTCAGCCCTATGGGGGGAAACAATATGAAGAGTTAATACATACCAGTCTTCTAAATTTCCATCAATGAATGACATTTTTCGTTGAAGGTACGAAATAATTAAGGGAAAAGTAGTGGAAGCAGGAATCTTGAAATGTAGAACACAGATTCCTCTTAAAATGTTGTTAAGAAATAAGAAAAGAAAAACACAAAAGTTCATGCAGAAGCTAGTGGTCGCAAAAAGGACGCCCATTAGCACTATAACTATACAGCACAAATAGGAAGAGATGTCAATAATGATCGGCAATACACAGAACCTTCAGGGAAAAATATAAAATCGACTCTATCTAGGTTTGTTTATTAGCCACGGCCCATTTTTCGTTATTTTCAAAAATTAAAAAGAAAAACTGAAATATTTTGGTCAAAAGGAGGAAAAAGGCGCATACGAATATGCAGGCATCTATGAAAAAAACGATTTTCCTTATCTACGAATATAAAAAAAAAGAGAATATTTTTACAAAGCTGAAATTGTTGATGTCGTGTTCTCGATTTTGATATCTCAAATCTCAAATTTCAGCCTTTGGTCCGTGTGTACGCGCGCCTGTTTGTGAACAAAATATCTCATGAACGGTATAGTTTGTCGTATTCTGTTATACTTGACATAAATACCAAATTTCAAGTCTATGAACACCCAACGTTCTCTTTCTATACAAGGAAATTAGTATATTGCAGACTAATGTTTAAAGAAAGAAACCCTTGAAGACACTTGGTACAACTATCAAATACATGAAATAAACATGATGAAAAATACTTGACTTTATAATATTAAAATTCTTCTTCTTTAAATTCACCCTTTTCTAATTATTTTTGGGATTAGTTTTGCTTTCTTAATTCTACCATGCTACAAGCTCTTGTTCGGTACCTACTCTCTTTAGCAGTAACCCTTTCCTGGCACGGTAACCCTAGCTTGCTTCTCACAGTATCAATTGAACCTGCTTAGAAACTAGCTTTTTGCTCATGATCTCTCATCATTGGTTTGAAGCAGAGCTTTTTGAAGGATTCATGATATTTACACGGACTTAAGGCCGTCTCCGCATGAAGCTGATTTTTTTCATCATTCCCATTTTTGACCAATGTTTTTCAGCATAAAAATAAATTATTCGACCTAAAGAACTGACAACTATCTTACTTGGCCCTGGTTTCTCCATCTTTGACAGGTTGTTTTTTTCCTTTCCTCAAATATTCTTTTAATTTCTCTGCTCTTGCTAAATATTCATTACATTTCTGACGTATGGACTGTTTTCCCTCCTCAGAATTGTACTCATATTTGATGGCATGTAAAAAATATTGGACAGCATGCGAATATAGCTTGATTGCTTCCTCATAGTTTTTAGCTGTATCTTGCTCGGTAGCCTTGATAGCAATGTCGATACCTTTCTGAAATACAAAATCAATAGAAGACGTTAACATCAGGATTTAGTCAATACAATTACGGTACGGTGATCACAATAGAAACTCACATGGAACATGGTTATACAAAAGCGTAGTAAACATGATAGGGATGCAACATGAAGCGATCTTTCGTCGACTGATACGACTTTCATCGGCCTTCCTTACGATATCTGGTTCTACGCACCAGGACTGCCTGGGACGTATCAATTTCAGTCAACACTTTTTCTGTAACGTCATATCAACCAATTTCTACCATTATTCAATTCTATAGACGATCATACCACGTTGAATACACCAGTTTCCGTCAGGTCACTGAAGTTAAGCAACGTCGAGCGTGGTCAGTACTTGGATGGGTGACCGCACTGCTACAAACTACAACTTTTGTCAGCGGAACTGTCCTGTGTCCACTAGAGCAAGGTGACAAGCAATTTGATACTCGTCCAAATTTCAGTTCGTACTCATATAAAAAGACTTTGCACTTTGTGCTAAAAATAATGGATCAAATAAATATGGACTTACTTCAAAAGTTGTCATTGCTAATCAGACTGTTGAACCACAGAACTTCCAAGAATTTTTTATTGCTTAATCTGTTATTATGATGAACTTGTCGTCACAAAGACTATATCATTTTTATCTAATAAACAAAACAAAAGTACAGAAACTCAACCTCAAATGCTATTGTTACAATTGAAATTAATTGCATTCAATTCATTTCAATTCTAAAATGAAAAAGTCGAACAACGAAAATTAAAATAGAAAAATCCTTCAAGGAACAAAATATGGATACAAAGAAATTAAATAAGAGAATAATTTTCTTTTTGCTTAAGGTTAAGCCTATTTAGGCACAATTACAGAAATACAATTGATATTAACCTCAATAAAAGAAAATCAATGCTAGAGTAACTTCACCATGGGAAGCTAATGTAAATATTTACCATTTTACAATTTACTCGCTATAAAAACACAATACTGACAATAGTTATGTGGGATTATAGCGAGATTATGATTTACTTTTTACAACGTTAAAGTACAAGTGGTACTGTGAACTTTAGACTGGGACATTTGCACCTATTTATATTATTACAAATTTCATTAGGATTCAAATACTAATCAACCAATTCTATGAATACTTAATATGAATGTCCATACCAAATCTCGTTAAATTGGATATGGCGTTTGAGTGTTATCGTGTTACAAACAAACAAAAGCAAATGTGTCGTGTTAAAATTAGACTTAGACTCACTTCGTTTAGTTAATACGGAAAATCGTTTTTATTAAGTATTGTACAAACTGTAGACCTCTTTCAAATAAATGGCCACTGAGTGGCCGAATCAGATATTCTATAAAAATAACAAATGTCCATATCATCAAAATCGGTATTTATGGATTTTAGGAAATTCTATCAAAAATGGTCAAAAAAAAATATGGTTTTTTCCAGATTTTGGTACAAAAAGACAAACAAAAGAAATTTGATTTGTCGTGTTAAAACTAGACTTCATCACTTCATTCGGTCAATAAGAGAAAATCCTATTTAATAAGGATTGTACAGTTTCAGAGTGATTTCTTCCGAATAAGTCTCAAGTCCTTGAATCTATCAAGTGAGATAGCTATGTATCGGGAAAAAAATATCTTTTTAGTAGAGCATTCAAGGTGTTTCTGCAAACTGACTCATCGAGCGATAGAATCACAGCCAAGATTGTGAAATGTAACTTACCACTATATACACGAACTCCAGAAGAGTTAAATGAAATGAAATGTTTGGATCAAAATATTATCGATATTTAAAAGAAATTTGTATTATTTCAATATTATCTTCGATTATAGATTATTTTGATATCTTGTGTAGAAATGTTGAGATTGTTGAGCTTTTTCTTGTAATCACTAATCAAAATAATTTGTAGTAGATATTTTTGTTTTCCTTCTCAGCTGAATTTCAAGGTTATAAAATGAACAATTATTTTAAGGTGAGCTTACACGATGCATGAAATAAACTTTTCAGGTGAGTTTACACGATGCGTGAAATAAACTTTTCAGTGTTTTCTCCATAAAGATTGGGGCACGTAAGCACGTTGTAAATGTAATCTCTATCACCTTTTAGTTATCTAATAATTTATCTCTATCACGTGTTGTGAGTAGTTATCTAATAATTTATCTCTATCACGTATTGTGAGTAGTTATCTAATAATTTATCTCATCTCCATTCACCTGAGAATCCCGCACAAGAAAGGAGGGATTTTCAGACATGCGGTATTTTTCCCATTTTGTTTACATGTTGCTATGGTCGAAGACAACCAAGCTTCGTTTTTGAATATTTCAAAGCCAAGTTTTCTGAGGTCAATGTGAGAAGCTGGTAGCTGGCTTATAAGTTTTGTCGAATAGAGAGTAAAAGCCCCGTCTCGAAAGAATAAGGATAAAAAAAACACATTAAATTTTGATTTTTTTTCAGATGATTGTAGAACCGTCAAGAGAGAAACTTCAAGCGGATACCGTCTCTTTCCCTTACTACCAACCTCCTTATACTCTCATTTTCACGAAGATAAGAACTATAATGGAAAAATAATTCTGTATCTCCCCTACACTTCAGAGCTTTGAATATATATTACCATGTTCTGTGCTTCAGAGTGTAGTAAACTTTTCCGCCATATTTGCTTACAATTAGAGCGCAAAAATTTTGACCCGATCTCTGACGTAAAGCAATTTTGGATGTGGTCTGTGCTTGTTGAGTGACCGAAAGCCGCAAGTTCACAACACAATATCTTGGACTGATTACGTAGTGTTGTTTTTGTGGTACACTTAAGCCACGGTGACGCCCAGATGAGTTTCTGTGTTTGTTCAGCGCACTAACAAGAAGACTTTAGCCGAAAATGGCCATAGTCCCAGTAGAAAAGGGTTTCCCACTGTTTAGCCAATGCAACAAATTATCTTCTGATTATTGTTAATATTGAATAAGGTTTTGGCCAACTTTTATAATAGAAATAGTTTAATTTGTATTATTTAACCTTTTATAAGTTACAGTACCATCAGCTCTGTAAAGCACTTGAACCTGCCAATATTTTTATTAAAAAATATTGATAGACCGCCTTATCACCGCTACACAAAGGAAATTAGGTCTTGATTACGTTCTACATATTTATGTAGGAACGACTATGCATACCAGACTAAGCATGAGTTTATCATAATGTATACAGAAAACATAGCTGATGGAAGTTGTAACTATGAATATTGAACCTAGTACGGGTATTTTATAAAGTTGTGGTGGCCCCGTTGAACTCGTTTTCCGAAAAAGGAGAAGAAAAAAAACAGAGAATTTAATTTAGAAATACATTACAATACAAAATGAAAGTTTTATTTACATAATTTTTTTATATTATTTTCAACAATTTGTTTTTATTTACAATACCTACTCGATGAAGACTCAGCTCATGAATCCAGCTGAATCTTCACCCCAAAACAACAGAAAAGTTCTACTCATACGTCCAGTGATAGAGTAAGAGTATACTCATATCTGATGTGTTGGAAAAAAAACTGAGAAAAGTTTTAAGAAACTTCCTCAGTGTAAATATGAAAGAGAAGACAAACCCACCAAAACTAAAAGGAATGGTTTTACTGCAGAGAAACAATCCTGCGACGATTCTGACTCTTCAGCACTCACCGCACCTTTTCCGTAACCCCACAACTTAAGAACCCTCATCAGTGAGCTCCCACTCCAAGCCAACACCCAGCTAACTGCAGAAAGCCACAATCAGACAAAATAATCTAACCTACTCTGTCCTACGCTAACCTAAACTGACCTAATCTAAAAATGACAATTTTATCGTATTGTGACTTTCTGAGTGAACACTGGGTATACAGAAGTAGGTACCAAAATTAATCTATGGCCAACGATGTGAGTTGAAGATCCCGGCGACTCTTGGAACTGTTGAAGATCCCCCGACTGTTGCGTGATGGAACCAAATCTGAAACAGAAAGAATAAAATAAATGAAAATTTAGTGTGGAACTCTATATTTAGAATCCAAATGGGACATACATGCCAAATTTCAAAAGATCCCGGCGACTCTTGGAACTGTTGAAGATCCCGGTGACTCTTGGAACTGTTGAAGATCCCGGTGACTGTTGCATAATGGAACCAAATCTGAAACAGAAAGAATAAAATAAATGAAAATTTAGTGTGGAACTCTATATTTAGAATCCAAATGGGACATACATACCAAATTTCAAAAGATCCCGGTGAATGTTGGAACTGTTGAAGATCCCGGTGACTGTTGCATGATGGAACCGAAGCTGAAACAGAAAAAATAAAATAAATGAATATTTAGTGTGGAACTCTATATTTAGAATCCAAATGGGACATACATACCAAATTTCAAAAGATCCCGGTGACTGTTGGAACTGTCGAAGATTCCGGTGACTGTTGCATGATGGAACCAAAGCTGAAACAGAAAGAATAAAATAAATGAAAATTTAGAATGGAACTCTATATTTAAAATCCAAATGGGACATACATACCAAATTTCTAAAGATCCCGGTGACTGTTTCATGATGGAACCAAAGCTGAAACAGAAAGAATAAAATAAATGAAAATTTAGAATGGAACTCTATATTTAGAATCCAAATGGGACATACATACCAAATTTCAAAAGATCCCGGCGACTGCTGGAACTGTTGAAGATCCCGGCGACTGTTGCATGATGGAACACTGCTTCATGATGAACCTAAAACTGCAACAGAAGAAACAAAAACCCACCAAAGGGAACAAGATTGGTTTTTACTGAAGAGAAATAATACTGCGACAAATTCTTACTCTTCAGCAGTCACCGCACCCTTTCCGTAACCCCACAACTTAAAACTAACAAGAAAAAAAAAAAAACTGAGAAGAATTTTAAGAACCCTCATCAGTGAGCTACCACTCCAAGCCAACACCCAGCTAACTGCAGAAAGCCACAATCAGACAAAATAATCTAACCTACTCTGTACTACGCTAACCTAAACTGACCTAATCTAAAAATGACAATTTTATCGTATTGTGACTTTCTGAGTGAACACTGGGTCTACGGAGGTAGGTACCAAACTTAATCTATGGCCAACGAAGTGAGTTGAAGATCCCGGCGACTCTTGGAACTGTTGAAGATCCCGGCGACTGTTGCGTGATGGAACCAAATCTGAAAAAGAAAGAAGAAAATAAATGAAAATTTAGTGTGGAACTCATTTAGAATCCAAATGGGACATACATACCAAATTTCAAAAGATCCCGGTGACTGTTGGAACTGTTGAAGATGCCGATGACTGTTGTATGATGAAACCAAAGCTGAAACAGAAAAAAAAAGTAAATGAAAATTTAGTGTGGAACTCTATATTTAGAATCCAAATGGGACATACATACCAAATTTCAAAAGATCCCGGTGACTGTTGGAACTGTTGAAGATCCCGGTGACTCTTGGAACTGTTGAAGATCCCGGCGACTGTTGCATGATGGAACCAAATCTGAAACAGAAAGAATAAAATAAATGAAAATTTAGAATGGAACTCTATATTTAGAATCCAAATTGGACATACATACCAAATTTCAAAAGATCCCGGCGACTGTTGGAACTGTTGAAGATCCCGGCGACTGTTGCATGATGGAACACTGCTTCATGATGAACCTAAAACTGCAACAGAAGAAACAAAAACCCACCAAAGGAAACAGGATTGGTTTTTACTGAAGAGAAATAATCCTGCGAAAAATTCTTACTCTTTAGCAGTCACCGCACCTTTACCGAAACCCCACAACTTAAAACTAACAAGAAGAAAAAAAAAAACCGAGAAGAGTTTTAAGAACCCTCATCAGTGAGCTACCACTCCAAGCCAACACCCAGCTAACTGCAGAAAGCCACAATCAGACAAAATAATCTAACCTACTCTGTCCTACGCTAACCTGAACTGACCTAATCTAAAAATGACAATTTTATCGTATTGTGACTTTCTGAGTGAACACTGGGTATACGGAAGTACCAAACTTAATCTATGGCCAACGATGTGAGTTGAAGATCCCGGCGACTCTTGGAACTGTTGAAGATCCCTCGATTGTTGCGTGATGGAACCAAATCTGAAACAGAAAGAATAAAATAAATGAAAAACTAGTGTGGAACTCATTTAGAATCCAAATGGGACATACATACCAAATTTCAAAAGATCCCGGTGACTGTTGGAACTGTTGAAGATGCCGATGACTGTTGCATGATGGAACCAAAACTGAAACAGAAAGAATAAAATAAATGAAAATTTAGAATGGAACTCTATATTTAGAATCCAAATGGGACATACATACCAAATTTCAAAAGATCCCGGCGACTGTTGGAACTGTTGAAGATCC
>CM022880.1:4794789-4829753 GCA_012654025.1 Pachypsylla venusta | reverse complement strand
TGTGACATGAACTTGGCACTCATATGATATCACCTTCTTTGTAGGCAAATAATTTTGGTGTGACATGAACTTGGCACTCATATGATATCACTTCTTTTGTGACCATATTTCTAGGAGAGATATGAGCCACTTGAATTTTTGGCTTTTTGGTAGACATTTTCTTGGCGTCTTTTTGCACACGAAGTGTTTTTACATGTAACATATCGCCTATAAAGGAAAGGAATTCAGCTTGCATTAAAACCGATATATGATTTTTTGATGAGGGTTGTTAGGTATACTGGGGAGATTATAAAACTGAAATTTTTACCTCTAAATCTGAGGGGGGAATTTTAGGCGAACATATTACGCCAAAAATCGCCGCGAAAACTATTTTATAAATAACTTGAGAATGGTTTATCTGAAGAAGAACAACGTTTTAACTGAAAACATGGCAAATACCATTTCCTACAATTTCAAGTCACACATATTCCCTGTACGATGTATGGGAGCGCTGCTACAGACGGCTTCGCTTTGGCGGTAAAGAGCGATTTTGATGAAAATATGTCTTTATCTTTTTATTTGTATATATCACCTGAACATCACAATTAAAGTTGAATATAACCTCTCAATTTTAATTAGAATTCATATATTAAACATAGAAATCGCTTCAGTGGTATACCAAAAAGAGCTTCTTATGAATTATGAAATTTACATTGAGTGCTAAACACACAATGCATATTATAGAACAACCCATTGGAGAGAATTCAATAAGAACTCCCATTCAAGGACAACACTAGATGTCACATTTAGGCCCAAAAGCGGCGCTAAACCTACTCGTCCGGTAAAAAAGGATGGATGGGGATTTTTTTTTTTTTTTTACCTAATGGGTACGACGCACTTTTACACTTAGATAAAGCATGAGCAAAAGGCAGTCCCTCTTCATGCTTTACTGATTTGGCGCGTGTTTTATTAAAATAAATTCTAGTGTTATTTTTATCTTTGGGTAAATACAACACTTCTTTTTATACCCGAATAGAAAGCACGAGAAAGGGATTGTACTGAGAAGCATACCGGGTTTGGTGCCGTTTTTTGGACGTAAATTATCTAGTGTTGTTTTTATCCTTGAATGGGAGTTTTTATTGAATTATCATCAATGGGTTGTTCTATTATATTCATTCTGTATTCAATTGTTCATAACTCAATGCTAAATGCAAATAGGAGTTATAATACAGACATATAAGAAAGGACATAATTGGACCACCTCTTTATCTCTATGATATACACTGAAGCGATTTCTATGTTTAATATATGACTTCTATTTCAAATTGATAAGTTATATTCAAATTTAATTATGATGATTAGGTGATACAGGTATACGAAAAAAAGGATAAAAACTCATTTTCATCAAAATCGCTCTGTAGAATGTCACGGAAATGTGTGACTTGAAATTGTAGGAAATTTTATTTCCCATGTTTTCAGTTGTTTTGGGACCAGACAGATACTATTAATTTTTTTCTGAGCAAGTAACCTAATTTAAAATATGATTAATTTAAAGTAGAAGGTTAATTTTCACGATTAAATGGTGGGAAATACGAGAAATTCCCTGACTTTTCCACGTTTTTCAGTCTACTTTTCCAGATTTTCCAGTGTACTTTTTCAAGATTTTGTCTCCCCATCTGACTTCAAAAACACAATATTGGGGCCCAAGAACCCCAAAAACTATACAGCAAATTTCCTTCATACCCTAAACTTGTATACCAAAATGTTAGAGGAAAACGATAATAAGCGCCACACGCGAAATTTTTAAGGAAAAGCATGTTCACGCATAAAATTGGCCATTGAGATAAAAAAAAAACCCAATTTGAAAAATTCCCTGACTTTTCCCTGACATTTCCAGTCTCCTAAAATTCCCTGACAATTCCAGGATTTCCAGTCTGGTAGACACCCTGTCGGATTTTTTTTAAATATGCAGAGATTTTTTTTTGTTTTTGTTTATTTAACAGGTTAGGTAACATTAAGAAAAAAAAAAAAAAAAAAACTATGATTTATTTTCAGGTTTTGGTCTCGTTCAGTCTCTCAAAATAGACAAAAAATGAACAACATAAATNTCAAAACATTTCCTAACCTCTCGGGGGGGGGGGGGAACGTTCATCTTAACGCTTATATTGATAAAATAAACAAACTTGCACTGGACTTTTTTCATGTTGGTACAACTATGTCTGCTTCAGGTTTTTACTTTATCTTCCCTAATACGAAGTAAAGGTAAGTAAAGTATTGTAACGGTGAAAAAAAAAAAAAAAATTTTTTTTTTTTTTGCTTTTCTGGACGAATTATGACGACTAGATACCAAAAAACTGGTCTAAAAAAAATGTATGTCCGTCCGTCCGCAAAAATCGTGTTCGCGCATCTACAGCCTTTATTATTTGTCTGATCTTGATGATATTTGGCCACAATATTCCTTGAGGCCATAATTCAAGCCAAAACCTTAACATTGGAGATAGCACCTTCTGGGGTTCATTTACGGGTCAAAAGAGGTCATTTGGGGTGACCCTCTAGAACCCAAACGGCATGCCCGATTTTGATGAAATTTAAAACATAGCTACACTCTAAAATATTATCGGCAACTTTTGGGACCCATGGGGCTATCTTCATCTGGGAGCCCTTTATGGCACCAAACTGGAATTTAGGGTCACCTCTCTAAAAGTCACATAGGAGCTCCAATTTTGATGAAATTTAAAGGAGAGACTGTTTGCAACATATCATCGACAAATTTCGGGACTCATGGGGATATCTTCATCTTGGTGTCCTTTATGGCACCAAACCGGAAATTAGGGTCACCTCTCTAAAAGTGTCAATAGAGCTTCAATTTTGATGAAATTTAAAACGACTGTTTGTAACATATCATCGACAAATTTTTTGAGATTCATGGGGCTATCTTCACCTGGGGGTCCTTTAAGGCACCAAACCGGAAATTAGGGTCACCTCCCTAAAAGTGGCAATAGAACTCCAATTTTGATGAAATTTGTCGATATGTGACAGCCGAAGGCTATTAAATCTAATTTAATTAATATTTTACTAAAGAGCTGTGACAACAGTCGAAGGCTGCCAAATGTAATTAAATTAATATTTTATTAAGGAGCTGTGACAACAGCCGTAGGCTGTCAAATCTAATTTAATGAATATTTTACCAAAGAGCTGTAACGACAGCAGAAGGCGGTTTAATTAATACTTCACTAATCTAATTTAATTAATACTTCACTAAGGAGCTGTGACAACAGCCGAAGGCTGCAAATACAATGAAATTAATACTTCATTAAAGAGCTGTGACAACAGCCGAAGGTTGCAAATCCAATGAAATTAATATTTCAAAAAGGGACGTGACAACAGCCGAAGGCTGCCAAATGTAATTAAATTAATATTTTATTAAAGAGCTGTGACAACAGCCGAAGGCTGTCAATTCTAATTTAATTAATATTTTACTATAGAGCTGTGACGACAGCCGAAGACTGTTAAATCTAATTTAATTAATATTTTACTCAAGAGCTGTGACAACAGCCGAAGGCTGCAAATCCAATGAAATTAATATTTCACTAAAGAGCTGTGACAACAGCCGAAGGCTGCAAATCCAATGAAATTAATATTTCATTAAAGACCTGTGACAACAGCCGTAGGCTGCCAAATTCAATGAAATTAATACTTCCTAAAGAGCTGTGACAACAGTCGAAGGCTGTCAAATGTAACTGAAATGTTTTTTTTTACTATAAATGAAATAATAATATGTTCAATACATAGTGAAGACAACAGCCGAATTGACAAATTTATTTGAAATAAGGAAGATAAAGTCTAGTACGGTTTTCCGTACCATTTATTTCAAAATAAATTAAAATTAAAGTGAATTAATTAATCTCCCACCCCAAAAACGTTTAAAAAGACTTTTTAAATTATATAAACCACATTTTAAGTTTGTAACTTGCTCCAAAAAAAATTAATAGTATCTGTCTGGTACCGCTGTTTTTCTTCAGATAAACCATTCTCGAGTTATTTAGAAAATACAGGTTTAGCGGTGCTTTTTGGCGTAGAATGACCGCCTAAATTTTCCCCCTCAGTTTAAGAGGTCAAAAATTCAGTTTTAAATTCTCCCCACCATACCTAACAACCCTATCAAAAAAAACTCTGCCAATGTGACACATGGGTTTATTATTTTTATATGGCAAAAAATAATAAACCTTTTTTGCCCCCCCCCCAAAAAATTGAGGGGGGCTCGTGACGATTCCAAATCTGGGGCGTAATTAGACCCTAAATTTGACATACCTACTAAATTTGAAGTCTCTGTCTCTTACCATTCTCTTTTTAGACAGGATTAATGAAAACAGTTTTAAAGCGGTAAAAACCGCCAGCTGTATATTTGATTGAACCCAAAAGTTTCGGAGCTAACTGAGACCCCAAATATGACATACATACCTACAAAATTTCAAATCTCTAGCTCTTACCATTCTCCTTTTAGACGGTAATACTGAAAACCGCTAAAAAGCGGCAAAAATCGTCAAGGTGTATTCGATTGCACCCAAAAGTTTCGGCGCACAATTAGAGCCCAGGTGGGACCTATATACCAAATTTCATCCAAATCCTTCAACGCTAAGTGGTAAAAGTGCTAATCAGGGCGGACGGCGGACAAACGATTTTTTTTTATTCGATTTTTGGATTCTACGTACCTTGAAACGTATAATATCAAATTTTGAGGTTGGGTTTTTTTTTCCGTAATGATTCCAAAGGTTCGTTATTGAAAATAATAAACCAAAAAACTTTGTTTACATCTAGTGATAGGTACCCTGACAATTTTACTCAGGAGATCCTGAATCGAATTCGCCTTTGCATAAACTCCAGTGGTAGACTCTCAGAATTTTATTCAGGAGATCCTGAATCGAATTCACCTTTGTATAAACTCAAGTGGGAGGTACCCTGAGAATTTTACTCAGGAGATCCTGAATCGAAATCGCCTTTGTATAAACTCCAGCGGTAGGTACCCTGAAAATTTTACTCAAGAGATCCTGAATCGAATTCACCTTTCTATAAGCTAGAGTGGTAGCTACTCTGAGAATTTTACTCAGAAGATCCTGAATCGAATTCGCATTTGTATAAACTCCAGTGGTAGGTACACCAAGAATTTTAATCATTCTACGAGTAAAATTCTCTCAAATTCCTGGATTCTACGTACCTTGAAACTTGAAACGTATAACATCAAATTTTGAAGGGGGGTATTTTTTTTTTTTTTTTTTTATTTNTGTATTTTTTTTTTTCGTGACGATTCCAAAGGTTCATTATTGAAAATAATAAACCAAAATCACATATCGACTTTAATGTAGATGAATTCCTTTCCGTTATTGAAAAAATATTTTTAAAGAGGAGGTCACCTACAAATATATATAAAAATCACGATTTTCCCAATTTTTTCATTCAAAAAATCTCTGGCACTGGACTAGGTATAAACCAAAAAGTAAACTTGGAACAGAACACATAAATAAACTAAATAAAGCCTTTAAAAAAATCTTACCTTTGGCCAAAATCGTGTGAAACCGAAAACTACTTTTGAAGATACGAAGTCCACAACTTGAAATCTGACTGAGAATTGACGTGAAAGCTGAATATTGAATGGTATTATAGTTTCCCCTACTACCTCCTATTCTGTGACGTAACACATCGTATGATACATTTATGTTAGGGACGTGGGAAACTATAAAATATAAAATTCTCACAGGTAGGTTTTTTTTTTCTACCTAAAACCTTTTTTCTACCTAAAACATATTTTTGGTTCCTACACAAAATTTCAGGGTCGTATTCTGTAAATTGATAATTTTTCCCCTTTTCAATACGAAATAGATATTTTAATTTCAAATTTGAACTACTATCACTTGAGACCTTAGGAAAAGCGGCGATTACTTACGGTTTTTCAAAGCACATTATCTCGATTAAAGTTCTCAGTACAATCCAGTATGATGACCTCTTTGAACGACGAAGTATATTATTAAGTACATAATGAAGAATGGACGGACTGATAAAATCTGAAGAATATTATCTCCTGTGTAAGCCGAAATTTGGTTTCAGGCAAAAGTATGCAAATGTAAGAAAAGAAAAGATAAAAATATAATATAAAATATAAATTACTGATAACAGAACAGATTCGATCTGAAATGATAATTTCAGGTCCTACACCGGGGAGATGTTTTGAGGCAACTTTTAAAAAAAAAATCATTTCGCCGTCATGGGTCCATGTTGGACGGTTATACATAAGGCCGGCCATACACGCAACGATAAGTCTGTGCAGACTTGTCTGTACAGCCTTATCTGCGCAGATAAGTCTGCACAGACTTATCAGTGCGTGTATGCCGGCCTAAGTAATAGAGGCATAGTGCATAGTGGTAAAAACGTTTCCTAACCTCTCTATTGAGTTAAATTTGGTTAAAAATATTCAAAGGGTTCCCAGACACTCCTCCCCGGTTCTAGAACCAAGTCGCCACTCATTATAAAAATACTACGGTACGAACAAGATATATGATCGAGAATATCGTACGGAAGAGATTAAAAGTAAATGGTACGGAAAACCGTACTTGACTTTCTCCTCCTTATGAATCAAAATGTAGATGTTGCTCTTCTAAAGTATGGGGTCCTTGTAAAATATTTTGGGGGGTATATTCTCGGTCATTTTTCGTTATCTCCTTAGTTTGTGCAGAAAAAAATTGCAAAGTACCTCTCTAAAAAGCTTCATTTTTGGCGGTAACTTGCTTCCTCTTGAACTTTCGATTTTTTTTCCTATCTTATTACGCACCTTCGTAATAAAAGGGATCTGTGTGCCAAATTTCAAGTCTCTAGCTTAAGCCATTGTGGAGCTACGTTGATTATCAGTCGGTCAGTGAACATACGCGGATATAGGGGAGGGCACGGGGGGCACGTGCCCCTCAATTTTTTTAAGCGGGCGTGTTTCTCAAATTTTATTATACCTAATCACGTAAAAATTTTAAAAAAATCAAATGAATGGTGATCTGCTGTGTCTTTTATCCGGGGGGGCACGGGCCCCTAAATAATTCTCAATCCTGAGACTAAATAGAAATACGTAAATAAAAAATTGTTAAAAATTCTGTCATCCGTCATTACACTTTTTTCGTCATCACGCTTATAAAATCGCTTATCACCCTTATGAAAGGTATTTGTGGTAAGCTCTACAGCTTTTAATAAATAAAGTATCGTACCTCGATAAACATTGCATTAAAAAGTACTGCCCAGGACTCGGACCCCAGGGTACGGGTCCTCCCCCCTCCACAATTTCTATTAGGTATATTTACGATTGTGTCCCCCTAAAACAGGAGGGCTATATCCGCGCATGTCAGTGAATCAATATACCAACTGGACTTTGCGTTTTATAATTAAGTATAGACAGATAAGATTAAAAAGGAGAAAAATATTAAGGATATCACGGGATTAAGTGGTGGGATTTTGACAAAAGTTATTTTTCTTGTCCAGGATTCTCTGTGATATACCTCACTTTGTAAAGGTCTGGTTCTAGCAAAAGCCGAGTTTTGAAACACTCGGGTCTGGGTATTGTATTAACACAGGTTGACACAGTGTTAGAAGGAAATTCCCTGAAAACTCTTCGTGGTAGGATCAGGCCTAAGGCACTTGAATACCAGTGCCATACCCAATATTTTTTTTTTGGGGGGGGGGGGGGGNTTTTTTTTTGGGGGGGGGGGCGAAGGATTGACAGCCAAGCCAAGGCCAACACCTGAAAATGATTATCATGGAACGTGATGTTGTTGTTGGTGGTGATGATGATTTACACTATTACATACAAGATTACATAATTATGTAATGCATATAAAAAAAAATGAAATTGGGGGGGGGGGGGCCGGACCNGGGGGGGGGGGGGGTCCGGACCCCATGGACGCCTTTGTTGAATACACCAGATTCCATTGCATCACATGGTGATGAAAAAAGTCCCAATGAGATTCATCATTTTTTTCGCTTTTTTATTACTTTCCCTATGCTATAAAAAGGAAAGTATTGTAATGGGCTGAAATTTTCGATCTCGAGTTTTCAATGCCAAAACACGTTTTGGGGTACTCAGAGCCCAAATTTTGAGTTTCATTGGTTCGTGTGTGTGTCTGTCTCAAAAACGGCAAGTTCTAGAGACTTGAAATTTGGTAAGTATGTCAGTTTTATGGCACGAACGGCAAAATAAGCTTTTGGTGGAAATCCAATATACCGCTGGCGGTTTTATGCCGCTTTTTAGCGGTTTTCGGATGTCCTTTTTAAAATGAGAACGGTAATAGCTTCCTTAAACTTGGTGCCTATGCCTATACATGAAATTGATAAATACAACTTAGTTTGAAGTGTAATATATTGATGGCCGCTGATTAGCGGTTGAAGTCCGCTTTTTGGCGGTTTCGCCTAAAACCAGAATGGAAAGAGCCAGAACTTGAAATTTGGTGCCTATTCATATCAATTTCATACAAGAAATTGAAAAATACAACTTAGGTTGAAGTGTAATATATTGATGGCCGCTGATTAGCGGTTGAAGTCCGCTTTTTGGCGGTTTCGCCTAAAACCAGAATGGAAAGAGCAAGAACTTGAAATTTGGTGCCTATTCATATCAATTTCATACAAGAAATTGAAAAATACAAATTAGTTTGAAGTGTAATATATTGATGGCCGCTGATTAGCGGTTAAAGGCCGCTTTTTATAGATAAGGAAGGTCGTGTGATGTTCACACCAGATTTTTTCCCGCCATGGATGGGAAAATCCCATCTCCATGTTCGACCGTTGTACATACGCAACAGAGACATGGCCGTAAAAATGTTTCCTAACCTGTCTAATTGGGTTAAAATAAGACCTCGGAAAGGAGTAGATGGTTACCTTTTTTAAAAAAAGAATTATTCTTTTTTTTTTAAATTTATTTCCCGTATGATGGATCCATTGTACATACGCAATAGAGGCATGGCCGTAATAACGTTTCCTAACCTCTTTACTCTAGGCAGCGCTATTTGACTACCTTATTCTTTCCCAGCGCAGCCGTTGAATTCCAATTAAAATTGAAGCGACGTCCAGCGAGGTTTTAATAAGTGGATGACCACGTAGGTTTACTCTCTCCCGATGCTGGCTATTCCCGGCCCAACCAAGGCAGGACGAGGATAATTTGGCTAGCTGGTTTGTAAGTTTCCAGTGAATGGAGGTAAAACCCCCGTCTCCAATGATCAATATATGTTAAAAGACGTTAAGGCAAAAAAAACATGGCTAATTAAAATGTATGGCTATTGGCTGGTCAGAAATTGAGGATTTTTTTTCTGATAATCATCAGAGGCGGTGATTGTACCCTCATTCGCTGGAAACAACCCAGCTACCCCCATTGAACTAACCCAACAAGTCTCGAGTTGGGCCGGGTATAACTAGCATAACGAATGCTCGAACCTACGTGCTCAATGCTCATATACAAATAAAACCTCGCTGATCGTTGCTTAACTTCATAAGGGGAACAGGTGTATTCAACGTGCCATAGACGTTGGCTAAAAATTACGGACTAAACGGCTACCTAAAACTTTCTCGCTTTTAGTTGATATTTTATTGCGTCACATTTGGAGATATCTGGACGTAACTCGAATATTTTAGTTCAAAAAAAAATCCGGGATCTACTAAACCCATGGTTTTTTTAGGAGATAGAGTGGGTTCTGGTATTTATTTATTTTTATTAAGGTACAATTAACAATCAAGGTTTTCTTAATATATTACAAATTATACCTGAATCATCAGAGGCGGTGATTGTACCCCCATTCTGGTTCCGTTTGAGCTGTGGTATTGGAACGGATAACCCGCACGGTTCAAACGAACACAGGTAGTTTGACAGATTTCTGATTTAAATATTTAGTAGAAAAAAATCGATGTAACGCTGTGATGAGCTCTTAAAAATTGTGAAACACTCATGAGGGAGTACCACAAAGGAATACCAAAACATTCCGAAGGCGTGTATCACTAATTGTTTAGCCAGAACGGTAAGAGATAACGAAATTTTTTTGGGAATGACCCCCCCCCCGAAACCATAGGCTGAAACCCTAGAAAAATTAATAAATGTCGAACCGTTTTAGATCACGGCCTAATATCTTAAATTTTGTCATGACATGTCAACTCAAAGCGAGAAATTTTTAGGTGGCATTTCAAATCTTCATTTAGAACATAGTTGGCAAAAAACTGTTCAACCGTTTTCCAGTTACGACCGATTTTTGTAAGAAAAATCGTGGAATACTATTAGCACGGGAACGGCCATGTCTCTAAGACGCTAAGCGCAGTGGGCGCAGTCTGCTAATTTAAAATAATATTTTTTGAAAAACTGAAACAATCCATTTATTTGGTGGAGAAAATAATAAAATTCTTAGAAAGTTTAATTGAAGTTACACCTTCGCAATATATTTTATAATAAATTTTAGTTTTCAATATAAATAAATAAAAAAAAATCTTCAATAAATTTATGAAACACATAGAGTACAGTATAATTAATTTATATTTTATTAATATAATCACATTATAATTTTCAATTGTATCTGCGACAAACTGCGACATTTGTTGCGAAGTACTATCAATAATAATACTTTAATCACATTGTCAAGCGCTCGTCTGGTAAGCAGAAGGGTGTGGGTTCAATCCCAAGTTCAGGCAGCATTTTTATCTCGTTAATTTGAGTATTTGATCATATACAAATAGAGCCCTGAGGGATAGGTGGTAGAAAATTCCTCTGACATTAACAATAAACACCTATAACCATTCAATACCTAAAACCGTCCTGTTGTAGTAGCGATGGCCGGTTTTTCGCACCAGGACGACCTGGAATGCATATCATCAAAGTTCCAGCCAAGGGTCATCAAAACCTTTTCAGTAAATCATATCAACCTATTTCTACGATTTTTCATCATACCTGAATCTGGATAACCATTAAAAAGAAGCATTAATTATTATTTTGTAAAAATTAATTTAATTTAACTTTCTTTATTTATTTGAATAGAGTACGCACTATTCAATAATTTTGCAGGTAATTCTAACTTTCCTCCATTACTTGAATACAGAACGCAGTATTCAATAATTTTGCGGGTAATTCTAACTTTCCTTCATTACTTGAATACAGTGCGCACTATTCACTAATATTGCAGGTAATTTTAACTTTCCTCCATTACTTGAATACAGAACGCACTATTCAATAATTTTGCGGGTAATTCTAACTTTCCTCCATTACTTGAATACAGAACGCACTATTCACTAATATTGCAGGTAATTCTAACTTCCCTCCATTACTTGAATACAGAACGCACTATTTACTAATATTGCAGGTAATTCTAACTTTCCTCCATTACTTGAATACAGTGCGCACTATTCAATAATTTCGCGAGAAATTCTAACTCTTCATTACCTGAATACAGAACGCATTTTTTAATTATTTTGCAGGTAATTCTAACTTTCCTTCATTACTTGAATACAGTATGGACTATCCAATAATTTTGCGAGTAATTCTAACTTTCCTCCATTACTTGAATACAGAACGCACTATTTACTAATATTGCAGGTAATTCTAACTTTCCTCCATTACTTGAATACAGTATGGACTATTCAATTATTTTGGGGGTAATTCTTTCCTTCATTACTTGAATACAGTACGCACTCTTCAATAATTTTGCGGGTAATTCTAACTTTCCTTCATTACTTGAATACAGAAAGCAGTATTCAGTAATTTAGCGGGTAAAATTTAACTTTTCTTATTTACTAAATACATTACATTCGTACGATATTTGTAATTTCTCACTCTTCTTTTAGTTGGTCTTGGACTATCTCCTTCCAAATGACGTTTAGCATTTGATTGGTCAAATCGAAAAGAATCTATTGTATCTTCAGGTCTGTTATCTATCTTTGGTATTCTACGGTCCGCGTCTTCTTCTTCTTGGGTTGTTGTTGTATTCAAAGGACTCTCTTCGGTTTCGGTATTCCCTTCTTGGTTTTCTTCATTTTTCTTAAGCTGTGCAAAGTATCTTACATCTCTATCCTTATCTAGCATTAAGTTATTCAGAGTAGTCATTAGAACATCACTGTGTGGACATGGACTTTTAAAATAGGACATTGGTACAATGTGTTCACTCAATGTGCGAGCAACACAGAGACGAACATTAGGAACGTGGTCCTGTGCCAAGTCTAACAGATGAGGTAGAATATCACACGCAAATGTTTCACTGCTAAGATACGTTGAATTATTAACAAGTTTGGCGCAAAGAAGAGCAAACGTTTGACGTTGATGCCATTCGGACGAGTGAGCAAAATTTTCAGCCAACTCAGACAGCAAAGCTCGAAGTAGGGATGGATCTTGGGAGAGATGCGTAACAGTATCGTTAATCTGAAATCATAGGGTAGAATTGAGACTATGAAAAATGAGTACTAACAAATTTCCCTAAGAGAAGAAAAAATATATTTTTTTTTGCGAGACAGTCGTACACTAACTGTATTTTTATGATTACCGTAAAAACGTTTCTTCTTAACTAGTTGGGGAAAAATAGGAATATAAGTTTAGATTACGGACGTCTACGTCTCCAAGGAATAGTGTTCATCACACTCGGCTTGCACCAGGGTGGTTAAGGTTCGGTTTATTCGAATTGCTTGATCTCGTTGTATTTGGAGCGTAGCTTGGCTACATCAAGACAACTTAGCTATGGTAATAGCGACAAGATAATTGTTTAAGTTTTGCTGATAGCTTAATGATGTTCACGTGACTGTTAAAAATGCTCTGCAATGCTATGATACTTACAAAATGTGACATAATAACACAAAGAATGTATAATTTACACTTTTTTTTTACAAAATTTTAGAGGAAACCAAAAGTCATACTTGACGGTTTAGCAGTCCCTGCTATCAATTGCCGGCTGGCAATTGATAGCAGGGACTTTTTTTTGGAGTTCAAAACATATAGAAAATACGGACGGGTCCGGAATCAAAACTGCTTTGAAATCACAAAATCATAATTTTTGGTAAAAGTGTAATTAACATCATTCAATAAAAATGTCAGAGTAGTTAAAAACTGTTTTAGACCTGCAGCCTCATACATCTGACTGGTGTCACCACGATGATGCCAATGATGGTCCAGTGATCATTAAAGTGCACAAGAAACCCGAGTATCAGGTTGATGACGGTTCTTACCAAGTTGATTGACATTCTTCTCACAGCCGAAACTTTGTCCGAAAGTAACAGTAAAGCAAGAGGTGCTAAATATTTCCACACGTCTTTAGGTAAAAAGTAACGAAGAGACAAACTCAGTTGTTCAGCAAATTCAATTCGGAAACGCCAATTCCATTCGTAATCTGTTAAGAAAAATCTGTTGAACATGGGCAGGAGTTTGTATCGACCTTCAGGCTTGAGCAACTGCAAAAAAAACGGTTAGGAATAATTAAAATCACAAGTTTATAATTTGAAATGCAGATCCCAAAGAGTGACGAATTCGCTGGGATAGATGCTGGTGTTGTAGCGGTATTCTCCTTAAAATCATCTGTTCTCCTTTTTTTTAATTTTGGCATACCCTCCATTCCCTGGAAACTTGCAAACCAGCTATCAACACTGTACCATGTTGCTTAACTCCAGTGATCTAACGGGAACTGGTGTATTCAACATGCCATAGACGCTGGCTAATTCTCCTTTTTTTTATTTCGGGATTGGGAATGGCTTGGTTAGATGGATCACACTCCCCCTTACATATGTCCCAGAGTGAAGATGATTTACGTTTGCAAGAACGATATTACTTTATTATTATTGTAGTTATTTATTGAAATTATTTCTTTAACTTTCTGAATGAGATACAGGTTAAACCAAAGCATTCTAATCAACTATGACCAAGAAACATGCGCACAATACGCGTTGTATTAAAAATGACAGCCTTTTGGAGAAGCATGAAACATTTTTTTTATTATTATTATTTATTGTGCTTCAGGGGGTTAAAAACCGCTGACATTACAAATTTGGGAACCAAATTCCTTCCAGCCTTAATATTCTAACAAAAATATAAATATATATAAAAAAAAATTAATCAAAATAGAAAAATAGATTAACAAAGTTTGAATAAACTGCAAAATTAAAAGGACCTGTAGAGAAAATTGTAATTGTTATTAGTAGTTACCCGAAAAAAAAAAGGTTAGTTGTTGAACTCCTCCAGGCACTCCAGTACAACTTAAACTTAATGTACATAACTTCAAGTAAGTACATTATTGGTACATAAGAATTTATATAAACTGTAGACCTTACTTAAATAATTGGCCCAATTATTTAAGTAAGGACTACTACTAAAAAACAATTCCGTACCGTCGTTTCACTCCAATATCTTAAAAACCAATCATGTTGATGTATGTATTTTGGCGCACTTGATACATGGAACCCCCTTTGAGCCCTTTCGGGGCAACATAAAGGCCAAAGGTACAATGGAAAAAATTAATATCGATTCTGAATTCTACTTTATATTTAGAACCATTTCCGTACCGTCGTTTTACTGCAAACAAAGCGCTCCAATATCTTAAAAGAACCGCTTTACTTGAAAATTTCATTCTTGTATCAGAAAGTTATTGTTTAATTCTACGCTATTTCTTTTCATTATCGGTACTTACTAAAAGGAACCGAGCCAAAATTCGAAGAGCACCAATTCGGACCTCATCTAAATCCTTTATAAAATCACTATACATGGGAAGAAGATCTTCGGTAGCGGCATCGGCGCCAACAATGACGGCCAATTCATGGATACTAGATGCTACCATACGTCGCACTTTCCATGCCTCGTCAGAAGCCAAACGTTGACATACAGACTTTAATAGACACCAATTTGAAGACCCTGCAATATAAAAATAAATTAATGCAAAAGACTTTGTGATACATCACTTGGGCGTCTTCATGATGGTTAAGTCTATGCACTAGGATGACCGAGAACGTATACCACAAAGACTTTGTGATACATCACTTGGGCGTCTTCATAATGGTTGGGTCTATGCACTAGGATGACCGAGAACGTATACCACAAAGACTTTGTGATACATCACTTGGGCGTCTCCATGGCGGTTGGGTCCATGCACTAAGATGAACGAGAACGTATACCACTGGTTGAGATGTTGTAGTCGTAAGACACTATGACTGGTAAACGAGAGGGTGTTGGTTTGAACCCCAGCCAACCCATGACTAACCCCGGAAGGGGGTCCATTTTACACATTTTTCGATAACTGCTACCGACTGGGTTGTGGTATTAGATCGGACAACCCCAACAAACACAAACTAACATTGAAAGTTTAGGTAACTACACACAGATTTTCAATATTTAAATGAACGCTCATAAAATTGAGAAAAGTTCATGAGAGTGTACCACAAACAAATTAACATTCCAATTGCAAAAAATAGGTGATGCTTGAGGGTGACATCCTGACGGGCCCAGTCCACTTGAGCTGATGATGTAATAACACTCGAAGTAACTCTGCAATGTTCTTTGTTTTGCCACAGATGTTATTATATTTTCGTGGATGACATGGTCCAGGGGGCCCATTTGAATTATTAGCCTCCTAGATTAGATTTATGATGACAATTAAATCTTCAGCAGCAAAGAACAACTTCTTTAAGAGCTGCAGTCTCATACAACTGTCTATCATCGGAAACGATGATGATAATAAAAAAACTTTAGCACCAAAAAGTAACTTATATACGGATGTAGACCCATACATCTGGCTATTCTCGGAACACTATTGATTGTGTCACAATCAAGTATAGCGGATCATTCAGTCATTGCAATGCACAGCAAATTTGAACTTTTTGTTACCTAAAGTGAGCGCCACTGCAGGCAAAGAAAAGGCACAATGATGAGCGAGATCTGTGTTCTCGTTCTGGTCAATTCCACAGTGGAACATTGTAACGTAGTAGTCGATAAGTTCTTGAGGCACTATCTGTTGTGTATGATTGTAAGCTTGATTATATTTGTGAAACGACAATGGAACGTTATTTAATAGACTGGGCCGATCTGAAAAAAATAAAATAGTCACAATCAACTTTCGGCACGCGTGGAAATACCTTAAAGTAAACCCAAATACAATTTCAGATTTTCCACGTACAGAACAAGTTGACAAACTAAGACTAATAACAGATTTCTTAGCCAATCTGTCCATTATGTAAAACAGCGTTTCCCAACCTGTGGGTCGCGAGCCATGCATCACGGGGGGTTACAAGTTTTTTTTCTATCTAATTACGGGGGATCGTGGCTCAAAAAAATTTAGACATCGCTGATGCATCCCACAAGAAGAGATCAATACTGAACAGCATTTAGTTTGCCCACCGATCAAAATATAACCGAAAAATATTGGGAGGCCAGAATAACAATGACATAATCGTCAACTTCTAGCATTAGAAGCCAAACCCCCATAAAACATCTCTGACCAGAAATTTATTTTTATACACGACTTAGGCAGGGCGTAAGCTGAGACACGCGCGATGTAACACAACACACGCCAGAGAAGTGTGTCGCCATATTTCCTAATGGTACCGCGTAAGCTGAGACGCATGCGTGTGCTTGTCTGATACACTCGCGTGCCGGCATGTCACAGTTTGTAGTACAGACACAGATTTGACGACACACGTGACGCAACTATTGATCGAAGATGTCTTTAAATGAACGATTGATTGAGCTGGTGCTCGAGTTACCTATGCTATTTGATGTGAGTCATGAAGATTATAGCGAGAAAAGGTATAAAGACTCTTTGTGGGCCAACATAGCCAAGGAATTAAACCTACACGAATTTTTGGTTTATTATTTTTAGTATTAGTTTATTATTTTCAATAATGAACCTTTGGAATGGTCACGAGAAAAGAAAAAATACCCCCTCAAAATTTGTTATTTTACGTTTCAAGGTACAATGGAATCAAAAAATCGAAGAAAAAAATCCGTTTGTCCGCCGTACGCCGTGATGGACACTTTTGCCACTTAGCGTATAACAGAAACATTTCCTCAATTTCCATATCGGATTCAGATGAGTTGGTGTAGGTATCTTCCATCAACAATGGCATGCATGTGCTCCAGCATGCGCTGGCAAAAAATTCGTGTTACATGGCTTGCGTGTGTACGTCGCGTGCGTCTCAGCTTACGCACTGCCTTAAGTTTATTTATGTTTTCACAATGGCTGAATTTGACGTGAAACTTTACTGTCGTTATAGTTCATTCAGAACAGAACTAGAGTGCTCAGTACAAAAAATCGTGTCTGCCTTTTTACAAAATGAGAAAAAAAAAAAAAAAAATTGTACGGTGAGGACCGTTTGGAGTTTGGATACAGAAGCCTTCTACATGTATTTTACTCTTACTCAAATGATAAAAAGGCAACAATTCATCAGCGTCTTAGAAAAAAATTAGGTCTTTTAGGAGGTAATTTTTTTCGGGCAGATTTCATTTGTTCTTTACCTTTTGAGAAGGTTGAATTGTTTCTGTAACTACAATTGCTCTCACTGTCTTCATCACTGGTCATAGAAACATTAAATGACTCGTCATTATGATTAACTTTGTCTTCATCAGTCTTTTCTTCTTCTTCCTCCTCGCCACCTTCATCGCTGCCACTTCCATCTTCTTCTTCAAAGGTTTGGTCCCCCTCGGTTGCCAGAGAACACAGATTATCAAAACTGTTGGATAACTTCAGAACAGCTGACTGGAAAGAAGAAACACTTTTTTTTAATTGGTCGTCATGCTTATAATATGGCACCCATGGGGCACGAGTTCAACTTTTGAGTTTACTTCTGGATGCTATTTACGAGGTGTCCCTGTACAGATTCATTTTGTGACAATAGATTTTTACTGACGCGTAACCTTGGTGATCCACGCTCTCTTTGGGTATCACTCATTTTTAATATGGTAATTTGGTAAAAGACATAATCACAAATTAAAGAAGTCTTTCTAGTGCAGCGGTTCCCAACCTGGGGCTCGATGGCAAAATTTATATTTACGGCCCTGAATAATTTGTATCTATCTATACTTATAAAACGCAAAGCCCAGTTGCTATACTGAGTGACTGACTGATAATCAACGTAGCTCCACGATGGCTAAACGTAGAGACTTGAAATTTGGCACACAGATCCCTTTCAATATGTAGGTGCGTGATAAGAAAAATCGAAAGTTCAAGTGGAAGCAAGGTACCGCAAAAAATGACGCTTTATAGCGGGTGTCTTTGCATTTTTTTTTTTCTGGACAAACTAAAAGAGATAACGAAAAATNCCCCCCCCACCAAAATGGTATATAAGGACTCCATAAAAAATAGAAAATTTGAAATTTCCCGTTTTTCCCGATTTATGGACGGTTTTCACGACCAAAAAACCGGAAAGTACTACTTCGGGATGAGCGAGAAAGCTGAAATGCGATACAAAGGTGTTCCGCAGTACAAAAAGTCATATCCTTGCATAAAAGATTGAATTTTCTAAATAAGAGCGGTGATCATTTTGGGGGGTCTGTTCCACCAAAGATCAATAATTTGGAAGTATCACTTCGGGATAAGCAAGAAAGCTGAAATTTAATACGAAGGTGTTCCGCAGAGCGAAAAGTAATATCCTTGAGTAAAATATTGAATTTTCTAAATAGGAGCCATGCTTTTCCTGGGGGGTCGGTTCCACCAAAAATCCAAACTTGAGAAGATTTAATGTTGCAATCTCCAAATTGTTATTGAATTTTATAACCGTAGCGAAGCACGGGCAAACAGCTAGTTCCTTATATTTTTATGATCTCACCGGAAGCCACCACAATGTCGTAGTACTTGTCCAGTCGTGTTTAACCCCCCTAATCATCCCTTCATCTCGGTATATTACTAACCTAGTTTGTTCTGGAGGAAAAAGAGTGATCCAGTAAAATTGTTGTACAAAAATTGAAACGTTACTTACGTCATCAGAGTCACCATCCTCATCAATTTTGACAATCGGCTCTCTCCAATATTGAAAGTGGTTAAAATTCTCATCGAGCGGTTCACATGGTTGTTTTGCTGCGTTATCATTGATGTCATCGCTAAAACTATAATTGAGATTTGTACTACCAGCAAGCACCTGGTCTTGCTCATGGAACAGACTAGACTTTCTATTGCCTCCCAGAAGATGTGTTAAACTATCTGTCTTGCCGTCTAGTGAGCTCAGCATTAGGTTGGGCACAGACTGAGAACCGGTTGGACATCTGAAATGATTATCATAAGGATTGAAACAATGCATTCAAAGACAGTGAGCAGGAAACAAAGCCCCTGTCAGGTTCTCCGAGTGCAATACTTGTGCAGTGACCACTGGAGCCATGGCAGCTGGTTAGTGTTTTCATTAACCATCGCCAAACAATGGATAAAATGGATCTGAGCATTGGCACGTCCTTGGAGAATATTGTTATGCATGATTCGATGTCTTCGACAAATTTTAACTCGATATGTATTACCGTTTCAAAATTACAACCCTTTAAAAAATGGACAAATCTTTGAAAACTTTTTTTTAATATACAAGAATGTTTTTCATTCATTTTTATTCAACTTTTTTTTTTTTTTAAAAAAAAAAGAAACCTACTTTCATTCAATTGGAGGGTTTTGTTGATAAGTCATTTTCACTTTTTTTTAAATTTGGCTTAACGTCTCTTTAACATCTATTGGTCATTCAAGACGGGGGTTTTACCCTCCACTTGCAAACCAGCTATTATCCATATTGACCTCACCCAGCCTGGGTTGGGCCGAAAAAAAGAGCCAACGATACGCGGTGTTCCCAAGCGGTCACCCATCCAATTACTGACCACGCCAGACGTTGCTTAACTTACGTGATCTGACGGGAACTGGTGTATTCAACGTGGTATGATCGTTGGTTTTTTTTTTTACTTTCAAAGTTAAGAAACGTAAAACTTTTGCAGCGTACTTTTTTAGAGGTCTAGACTCATATACCTGGCTACAATCGGAAACGATGATGTCGATTTCGTTAGCAATACCCTTCGTCACAGTAATCCACCTCAAAAACAATATCCCCACCTCAAAAACAATTTCCCCGTCACAGTAATCCACCTCAAAAACAACCGTTCTCGTGATTTTCGACCATTTTCAAAGAAATGCCCCCATTAAGACCCATCGGTAAATACTCACTTGAACTCATCTCCTTCGGGGTTTACAAGAACTAATTCTCCTTTGCTATTATAAGCCAATCCCGTTATGGAGGGTTGAGCAAACGTTGTAATAAATGGGCCTAATGTTTGAAAAGCTGCAGAGCGAACCCATCGATATTCATCTTTAAGAAGACGTGCAAAGATTGGTGCCAATATTGACTTTCTGGTTTCGAGAGAACAGGCACAAGATATTGACATGATTACGCTGGCGCAAGCTTTTCTTACATTCCATTTATCATCCTGGCTGAGCTTGACAAATGTGGGAAGCTGAAAATTAAACGCAAGTAGTTAGCTTACTGAGGAAATCCTTGAATTGTACCCATTGAAAAATAATTTGAATTGGCACCCTCGAATTAACTCAATGACTTGCTCATAGAACCCGAGATGTTTCAGGTGGTAGAGAGGACATTCTATGTTTACTTATATATTAGATAGTGCGTCTCGGTACAAGGTTGAAATTTTTACTGCGACCTTTATCTTAGGTTATCGTTTTGTTTTTCTTGGTGTTGCAAATGCTAGATAAAAAAAAGTCAAGTCAAGATGTGAGGAGTCTCTTATGAGTTATTTTTTTTTATCCCACCAAAAATTGGATTTTTTAAATCAAATTGTTTGGGCACATCATTTGGGACGTAAGAAACCAGCTCACATAAATTATTCGAGTTCATGGTTGGTTTTAATTAAATTAGTACAAATTGAGGGCGGAGGGGGGTAATACTTGTAACAATGTACTTTCTCATGCTATTGCTTGGGTTCGAACCACTAGCCTCCAAGTTCCGAATCCCTCACTCTACCGATTGAGTTAATAAAGCAAAGCTGGTTTTCAATACGTTTTAGAAGTTCTTTGCTGGCAAGCGTCAACAGCAGGTTAAATACACAAGTCCCCGTAGTGATGCTGTCTTTTTCCGGCCATAGCCAGTCTGGGCGAAGTAAATGTTGGTAGCTGGTTTGTAATTTTCCAGCGAGTGGGGTTTAAAACTCCCGTCTCGAATGACCTTTATATGTGAAAAGTCCTTTGGCCGACTAATTTGTTCATCACCTACTTAATTTATTTATCATTAACATACCAAAAGTGTTTCAATGACATGTTGTGAAGCAACGGCACAAAAATCACCAAAATGAGTTGCACAAACATATCGCACGTCGAGTTTATCGGAAGAACAAAGTTTAACAAATTTTGGAATGAACATCTGATCCATCATATCATGACCTATGCATGGGGCCATATCACTCATAAGCTAGAATCAGGTGACAAAATAAAAAAACCAACAAAAAAAGAAAATAAAGTAAAAAAACAAACAAAAATAAAACCAAAATAGAAGAAACAAAATTAAAAAAAAAAAGATGGATGAATAATTGGGCAATTCATTAATGGACAAAACCTATGGATTGATTATTGACATTAACATACCAAAAGTGTTTCAATGACATGTTGTGAAGCAACGGCACTAAAGTCACCAAAAATGAGTTGCACAAACACATCGCAGTAACTTGAAACTCCAGACATCATCATTAACAACTGGTTTGCAGTAGTCAGTCCTCCATTTCGAGTCTACTTTGTCTAAGGAATGAACTGATTGATTTTCTCTGATATTTAAAACCTTTGATCCCGCTTTTGCAAAATAAAATGTAGAAAGAATCAGGTGGACTTGGGTCGCGAGGAGGGTCACCTCCAAATGTCTGCCGAGTAGTTTCTCTCTAAAGAAGATTCCTCCTTAATACAATATATACAGGGTGGTTTAAAAGTAATTACTTTTTTAAATAAATTAAAACAAAACACCAAAAACACTATTTATTTCGCGATTCGTTCGATTCATCATCATCAGTCTCCAAATAATTATAAGTGTTTTTGGTGTTTTGTATTAATCTATTTAACATTTTTCAAAACACAATGAAAATGTTATTCAATGATTCAAAAGTCACACGTCAAAATTTCAAGGGAGTATTCCTGGAACACATTTAGGAATATTTCCATGAACCCAGCCAGATATGATTACTCTCTCTCTCTCTCTCTGCTGAGGGGTTTTCAAGATTACTCCCGGAAATATCGATTTTCCATTATAAAATGCAAATCACAAGTTATAGGCTCAAAAACAAAAAAATCTACCTTCACACCACTACAAGAAAAAGTTCTTTCAATTATTAGTTTTTATTTAATGACCAGACAATCGTAGAGAATTATACACAAATACACCTACATGAACTATTGAACTGATATTATTAGGAGTTTTTATTGGGAGACTAAGCGTATTCACATTTAAATAAATTAAAACAAAACACTTACCAAAAACTCTATTTATAATTATTTATGAAGAAACTAGTTTCGAATTATTCGATTCATCATCAGTCTAGTCGAGTCGAATGATTCGAAATCTTCATAAATAATCATAAATAGTTTTTTTGGTGTTTTGTTTTAAATGTTAATATTTTTTAACACTTATAATTAACATGTTATTCAAAGATTTAGACTAAGCGTAGAAAAACGTAACACTCTCTCTACTACAAATGAAAATGGTCAAAAGTCCTGATCGTCAAAATAAGCTGTGATATGAGAACTTCAAATATAAACACCAAGTCACCAACATTTTGACGATTATAACTTGTGAACGGTGCCATTAGATGGCGTAGTCGTGAGTAAGAATATCAAGTTTTCGTTTCGCAAAATCGAATGGTAAATGGAGCAGGACTCTCGGTACAATTTCTGTCTCTCTCTCGCTCCAAAAAAAAAGAAAAAAAAAAAAAAAATTAAAAGAAAAAAAATCGTTCCTCAAATGTTATTCGTTACGTAAGGGTGCTCGCAGACGACCGCATAGTTATTTAACTTCTGAATCCATAGCCCAGGTCTTTTCAAAGGAAAAACAAATACACATGTTCTCATGGGAGTCCACAGATTGTTTGCGAGCACCTTTAGTTTAGATACGTGAATTTGAATATGTTTCATAAANATAAAAAAAAAAAAAAAAAAAAAAAGTGATCTGACGCCAATATCCCTGTACAACATATGTGGAGACGTGGCAAACGATTGTCAGAATGTGAGGTTCCTAAATGATCAAATGGACAAAGAAAGTGATTGATCCATAAGTCAAATAGGTTAGGTTACGTTTACTCATTACGAGGTTCCATCAATCTCTATATTCTAAATGAATATAGAGATTGATGGAACCTCGTCCACTGTAAGCGCTCTATGTTATACGACGCTTACGAGGTTCGATTTACCTACATTCATTTGGATTAGTTGCTCGTAGTTGCTTCCAAAGGACGACCGCACTCATAAGATCGGGTCAAACACCAATTATATTTTTTCTCGGTTGTGCCAAATCTTCATAAGACGTTGGCTATTTAATAGAACACTACAAGATGCGCTTTGCTTTATTATTATTAGTAAAGTGAAGTAGAGGTAGGCTGAGAGTTGAAAAAGAAATCTAGTAAATAGAAATACCAACCCGCGTATTATCTCCCTCCAAAGTAGTGTTCAAGGATCAACGCTCATCAAAGCTGGCTGTGATATGAGGTAAACGTTTGACACGTCACAACCACTTTGACGGGTGCTGAACAGCTTGACAATATCCTCTTTAGACGCTGCAGTTCTAGGAAAAAAAAAATTGCAAAAATAACACATTTTCAAATTAGGATATGATGAGACATGTTCCTGGAGACACTGTGTAACAATGACTGATTTAATAAAAATACCAAAAATATTGTGTACAAATTAAACAAGCAGTTCTCGAACACAGAAAAGAAAACTTACCTTTTTACAAACCTACCTTTCCAGCGACCCCCCCCCCCCCCNGCCCCCCCCCCCCCAAAAGAATTAAAGAGTCCCCGCCGAACTTCGGATAGAGAAATGGGCGGACATCGTTATCACATGCTTAATAGAAGGTACTTTAAATACCCTTCGGTTACGAAACGCTAAATAAGTATGTAAGTTACAATTACCGATAAATATACTAGGAACGTTATACAAGAATAAAAGAATACAAGAATAAAGAATGAAATAAATTAAAAATATAAAAAACAAAACTTTACATATACAATATATATACTTTAAAATAAAGTACCTATAGCAAACACAGACATACGCTGTGTTTGTATTCATGCCAAAATTAGATACAAAACTTGTATTAAATACAAATTAAACATAGGCTATCAACGTCTGAATGTAAAATATAGTACTTCCCCGGAACTTCTGATTGAATAGTGAGTAAGTGACAAGTAGTCATTTAAAGCTATTTTGATAAGAATGAAATAAGTTTTTGGCTACATAACAATATATTATGTCATAAAACATAGCTTCTGTCAAGAGGCTCAAGCTTGGGTACATAGTAAATTTTTAATGACATGTATTGAGTACATATGTGATTATTATTATTAAATATACATAATATATAAATAAATGCTGTTTTTTTGTGTTCTTATGTCNACTGCAAATTCAGATTTAACATCTCTTAATGGTTCTCTATCGAATTTCATTTGATTCGAAATTCGTGTATGGTAACGCAAACTCAAAATACCATTCTACTGGACTATGACACCGGGTCGCTCATTTATGCCCATAGCTACTTATTGCTCTCACAAGGCTGAGTGGACCCCGAAAAAATCCAAACCACATTGACATTTTTTACCCCTACCAGGATTCGAACCTGGGTCCCGAGTGCAAAACTACTGGATTGACCACTGAGCCATTGGAGCTAGTCTTGCTACCTACTCGGTTTTTCGATTAGTCTCTGCAGAAATATAAAACGTCAAGTCCAGTTAGTATGACTGACCACTGCATTAACAATATATCACGATTCACGATAATGACGTACTATGAAATTCTATCTACGTTCAGCAATTATTGAGCTACTTAGATAATGATTCGGTGAGTCAGTCAGAACACCAACTGGGCTTTGCATTTTTAAGTATAGGTACCAAAATATATTCAGGAATAGACCCCTCCAAAAAGTATCTTCAGTGCAAAGTTGTTCCGGAGTATAATAAACAATATCCGGAAGTAAAATGTTGATTTTTATGCCAAATAGGAGCCGATTTTAACTGAGCTAGAGAAGGTACCACCAAAAAAATATTTTATATTCCAAACATTTGTTTTCATTTGAAACCCTTCAGGTTTTCTGAGAACAAAACTTGTATCTTGACAACGCACATTATACCCTCACTTAGAATTGTAACATAATAATATATAAAAAAAAATCATGTATATTTAGTAAATTTACTGTGTACAATTGTAACAAAAACAACAAGAAAAAATTAAGAAAGATAAACAAACAGAATAGATAAAGCACACGAGAAAAATTAAAACATGAAAAATAAAGTAAAAAAAAACAGAAAATTATATAAAAATATATCTAGTAAAAAATTTATAAAAATATATCTAGTAAAGAATGTATAAAAATATATCTAGTAAAGAATGTATAAAAATATATCTAGTAAAAAAATAATTAAATAAGAAGAAGAAAAGGAACATAAAAATAACTTGAAAAGGATGTGTTGTTAGGATTGAGTGGAGGGGAAGGTGCTGTTGAAATTGGTCAAATGTGCTGGGTCGCTCATCAAAGCTGGCTGTGATATGATTTTTAAAAACAATGTTGACATATGACACAACCACCTTGTGAGAAACCCATGCATGACACTCGAACTAGGCAAGGGAGAAAAGCGAAATCATTGTGAGGTGAAGACACACGGGGAAGCCATTATGTACAAAGCAGCAATATCTCTGAGATCACACGAAATATGAAATAAAGCTTAATCTGTTAGTAAAAGCATTAGTAGGTAAAAAAAAAAATAATAATGGAAAAAAATTGGCAGGAATGCAAATGTAATTAAGATTTGTATAGACATGGTGTCATTTTGAGCTAATTTAAATTTACGTGCACAGGAGGAAAAAGTCTCTATCAGATCAGCGGTTAAGCGCTTGCCTGGTCAACAGGAAGGCGTGGGTTCAATCCCCGGCAGAGACCTTTTTCCTCATTAATTTGAGTATTTGACCACATAAAAATAGAGCTCTAAGGGTTGGTTAGGTGTGGTAAAAATGCCTCAGGCTTTAATCTCGCCTAGTGGTAACCTTCCACTCAAGAGTCTATTTTTTTACAGATATCTTGTTCACAGTCGACAGACACACACGAACCAATGGGTGAAACTCGAGATTTGAGTTCTTTGGACTGGAAAACGTGTTTCGTCATTGAAAACTAGACATAAAATATTTCGGCCCATGACAATAGCATCCTTTTCAGAGTTACTTTCCGGGCAACTTTTCGATATCTTTATTCCAGTGTAACATATAACAAACCTGAAGAACAATTACATGTACATTCCTAAAATATTGTTAAAAAAAAAAAAAAAGGTGCGAAATTGATAGATATATAAAATGGTGCAGAAAATAAAACGGACAACACAGAGGTGCATAAGAAAGACACACACACGAGTGAAAGAAAGTGAAAAAGTCTAACTGGAGTAAAAATTGCCATCATGGAACATAGAGATCAAAGAGCCTTCTAGTAATATATTGTAAAAAAATGATTCTAGTAATATATTTAAAATGATTCTAGTAATATATTGTAAAAGGTTTATTATTCGGAAAGTTCATACACATATCATTGAAAACTCTATCATTCTACATTCTGATGGTTTCGTTAATATTTAAAATCACTTTTTTAAAAATCAAATTCCTCCCGTACTTCATTCCTGAAATACAGGCCCGTGACACACATTGTAAGTTTAGTAATTGAGTTTCTTTTCTGGCCTATATGAGTTCCCTATCTAAAAATAGGGAACCCAAAGTTTTTTCATTATTTTGTCTTGACGCCACAAAATCCCAGTCACTCAATATGTATAAATAACTTACGGGTCGATGGGAATTTTACTTTGTATATCACATAAAATCGACACTTATGAAAAGATAAAATCGACTTTAGGCGAAGAAATTTGCATTCTTATTTACTGTTGCTTCTAAAAGAAATAGTTGTTAAAGGCAACCATTGTACAGCCTCGGTCAAGGGCACGTTGAATACACCAGTATGATCACTGAAGTTAAGTGGTGGGTAACCACTTAGATTTGAGGCCTCCGTGTGATTCTGGATATTCCAGGCCCAACCCAAACTGAGTGAGGTCAATGTGGGTTTCTGCGAATGGAGGGTAAAACCCCCGTCTCAAATGATGTTAAAGAGACGTTAAGAAAGAAAGAAAAAAAATCAATGGAAGTTTTTCTCAGAGAAAAGTCGATTTTATATCTCGCCAGTGTATTAAAAGGCCCAGTGCACACAGAAAAGATTTATATTGCTGTAAGGAATGAAGGAAAATACTTAAAGAAATTGTATTATAAAAAAAAAATCCTCCTTAAATAAATACTAATCAAATCTTTACGACCTCAAAATTCAATGTGCCGCCATTTTGTAACCACATAGGACAGAAAGGTATCTTACAGAACAAAATATTCGTATTGATAAATATACGCAATAAATTGAAACAAATTATTCAAAAAAGGGGGTTGTATCTATTTGGGAACGAGACTTTTCAAAGCGTGCACTGGGCAATCAGGTTACAAATAACATCATCACAACAATCCATGACGGTGGTCATAACTCCCGACTCGTCAAAAGTGGCTGTGATATGAAAATGAAATATCACACGTCACAACCATTTTGACGAACTCAGGCCTTCATGAGATTAGCGGGCGCACGACACCGAGCTAACAATGTTCAAGTCCAGAGTAAACAAATCGGGGTGTGTACATGTTTAGACATTTGTCCTATGAGGAAACTGAGTCGGTTATGTTAGACTCCCAGAAATCACTCTCTCACCGAAATACTACCAGATCGCGATTTGCAAGCCGCAAAATTGAACAATCCTCGAAAATCGACATTTAGCCTAACTAGTTTGGGGTCCGACAAAAAAAATCATTTCTTTTTTAAAATTGCTTTCTTATTGGATTAAAATTGGTTAAAAAAAAATGCAAATTTCAAAAATTCCTGCCGCATTACTCCCGCCCGGTACCAAAGAGGCACGGGCGTAAAACGTTTCCCAACCTGTCTAATTAGTTAAAAAAATGCAAATTTCAAAAATTCCTGCCCGGTACCAAGTTCCTATAGTTTGTTAATCAAGAAATGCGCGTCTCATGACAGAATTGAAAGGTAATTCATGCCGTTAACGCCTCTTAATTACACTGCCCCCACAAAAAAACAAAAAAAAACTCATTACTTGATTGATCTTGGCAAGTTTGTTCATGACACAAATGTCTAAATAAATACCACAAGAAACTAAGAGTCATATTATTTTTAACCCCACTTAAGTGTGAGTTGTCACTCCGAGTTTTTAGATTGTAATAAAATTACATGTAATTTTTTTTTTGGTCAGAACATTTTTTAATATACAAATACTCCAACTCGCACTCAAGTGGAGTTTTATAATATGGCCCTAAACTTACTATTATAGTTGTTCTCTCAAATTGAAGCTCATCAAAGTGGCTGTGATATGTGTTTGAAAACAGGAACATAGTCACTCACCACTTTGACGACTAAAACATGAGGACCAGATCGATGTGACTATACAGGAGACTGAGTTTACATTACACATTATATACAAAACAAAATCATGTGTCTAGAAAATATACAGAGTGAGGTACAAATAATAAAACAAGCAAACAAAACAGCAATTGAGCATTCTCAAGAAGCGATGATGGTGGATGATTGACATTTGAATTTGGTTAAGATGTACAGTGTACACGGTATGATATGGTAGTCACCGCATAGTGGACAGATCTTGGTTCATGAAAGAATAGGCAAAGTTCCCTGTTCCACCTATTCTAGAAAGCTGACATTTTGAGTGGTAAGAGAAAAATAACTTGTGGAACAAGATGATCAGGTAGGTGTTCACGTTAGTTTTTTAGTCATTTATATTCTGCCCCAAATTTTTCAAAATCGAAAAACCCTAATCACCAGCCATAAGATATTAAAATTTTACATTTCTATACAGCAAATTTCCTTCATGTCCTAAAATATGTATATTAAATTTCGTCAAAATCGGATCAAAATTGTGGCTTGTATCGCGTAAAAAACATACATACACATATACAAGTGCATTTCGGGATGTATACCGGGATCAAAAGTGGAATTCACTAAGTAAAGGATGTCCTCCGTACTACCTAAAAATATCTCAGGATCTAGTGAAATGTTGAAATTTGGAGGGTTATAGGAAAAGAAGAATAACCGATGTCCTAACCAATATTTTTCGAGAATTTAAAAAAATTAAGATATCCCTTGAAGAGACATTTCCTTTGAATTTTGAAAGAGTACAGAATTACTTTTCAGTAATCAACATTAACCCCTTGAAGAGACATTTCCTTTGAATTTTGAAAGAGTACAGAATTACTTTTCAGTAATTAACATTAACCCCCCCTCTCCTAAATAATATCTTATTAAAAATCTGTTTGAGGGGCACTTATGTCACTCAACACTGATCACAATTAATGTAATTGGTTATAAGGGGTCATATTTGATCAGTCAGATTTTAGGGTTTACTATCTAGTGGAACCAGATAATAATTTGAAGTGAACTGTTATTAAAAAGAGCTGATACTTACCTATTGCAATTCTGGTATGGTGATTTGGGCATACTAGTGATGCTCATCAAAGCTGGCTGTGATAGGGTAATTCAACATCTCTATGACAGGACAGCTTTGACGGCACTACCAGTACACACGGAAGAATCAAACGTCATTTCCAACTCAATAATTTAGGAATAAACCAACAAATTGTGAGCCAACAAAGCTAGATTAGGGTTACCTCCGTAGTTGACTTAAAATCGAACACTTTACTTGCGTTCATAGGGCCCGTTTCACATTAACCTACAAGTTAATATTACTAGTTTCGTATTTGTACTTTTTATATTGAAACTATGCACAATACAAGTACAGTAATTTTCAGATGTAGTTTATTGTAAAATGACCCGCCCGATATCTAGAGAGGACAAACCGCACACTTCTATTTTCTTGATAACAAAATGTTTCAATACTTTGATGGATTCAAGCTTGTTAATTAGGCAATCAACGTTTGTGGATAAAGCCACAAAACAAGTTATTTTGTTGGCACACAGTTTGTAATCAGAGGATTCAGGAAACCAACACAAATATGATTAAAAATTTTTAGAATATAATGTAAAATGAATTGAAATTAAATCGAAAAAAAGTAGAAAGTTCTATGAAAGAAAAAGATAAAAATTGTTAATAAGTGCCTTGAAAGAAGATAGAGAAAAAACGAAAAGAAAAAATGAAATAAGTTAAAATTAAAAATAGTTGAAGATTACTAAAATAAGCAAAAAAAAAAANAAAAAAAAAAAAAAAAAAAAAAAAAAAAAAAAAAAAAAAAAAACTAGAACAATGCCTAAGAAGTCATCCAAATTTAGTTGCCGATCAAAAATTATAAAAAACTCTATATCATACATTGTCACGTAATAATATGATCTGTTTTCATTTATGTTTTTGAAGACTTTTTTTTTTTTACACATATTTAGTTTTTTGAAGGAAAGATTTTTCAATTTTAATTGTCATCATTCGGCTTATTCAGTTGAGAGAAAATAAAAAAATGACGCAAAATAAAAATGAAATTCCTTTTTAAAAATGAATGAAAAACAAAAGAAAATATCATCATGAAATAATTAGCTTTGTCTATTCATTCAATAAAAAACGTACCTATAATATAAAATTTCGAGCGGGGTATTTTTTTGATTGAAAATGCGCCTATGTTGAATTTGCCAATTTTTGATTATTATTCTCAATATTGAATCTTTAAATCATCGCAAAAAAAAAAAAAATATGTGACGGGAAGTCACCCAATTTTTGGTTTATTATTTTCATANAAAAAAATGTGACGGGAAGTCACCCAATTTTTGGTTTATTATTTTCAATAATGAACCTTTGGAATCATCACGAAAAAAATATACCCCCTCAAAATTTTTTACTTTGTTGCTGTGAAGTACTCTCAATAATAACTGGGTGACTTTCTGTACGAGGACGTACGTACAGTTTCATTTTTATGGTGATTTTGGCGAAACATTTAAATCTTAATTCACTAAACGGCACTGTTACGTGGCTTCGAATTAATCAATATTGTTTTTCTCCTACTCAGAGAAACACAACTTCCTACATGTAGTTTTATAGAGACCCAATTCATCTGAAGCAAGTCAATCACATTCGCGCTAGGCACATGGGTACACCGGACAATCCTACGCATTTTCCAGCTTATAATATTGGATTGAGACTTATTATAGGAATTTAAAATTTTATGCAAGCATTGTCATTCAGTCTGCACCTAAAGTGACTTCATTTAACATTGCTCAAAAATAGTAAAATGACTTCACTTAACATTGCTCAAAAATAGTTTACAAACAAAAAAGGTGTTTTTACTTTTTGTAAACTTTCACCTTTCACAACTTTTCTACTTAGTGAATTGTATTAGTACGAATATGTAATGGGAAAGAACACTCCACTTACCTGAAGAGAACCGACACCCGGACGGAAGTTGACACGACATACGCTGACGATCAGATCAATCCGCGCCATGAAAGACAAAGTAGTGAGATTCTAATAAACAAATGCTCATCTCACTACCCATGTCTTTCACGGCGAAGATCTCTATTGCAGCTCACCATTAATTCACTTAGGTACCCAAATGATACTAATAAAATGGGGGATTGAACATACGAGCGTTTGACCACTCTGTCATACAGTTGTTGTCGCACTTTGTAAATGATTTTCAGCACCAAATATTGTTGCCCAATCCGCTCATTTGTATACTTCTAAAACCTACAATAAGAATACCAGAATATTGAAGGTTGTCCAATATTCAATTGATATGTCCGTAACTCCCTGTAAGAAAGTCTGGTCAACGAATGACTTTTGATTGAAATTCTCAACTTTTTTGTTCACTATTCCTCAAAAATGTTCGTTACTTCGCATCAGGGCAACATGGAACGCTCATCATCACTGTTCCAGCAAAGAGACATTAAAACTTTTCCGGTAACCTGAGAGTAACACATTTCTAAACCTGAATCTAGAACAGTCCTCATTGATACTGCCCCAATAAGACTAAAAAGTTCCTTTACAGCGGCAGTTTTTTTGGATGCTATTAATATGTCAAATTCATAAGGATAAAATTCATTGGGTTGGCTGGGTTTGAACCCAGGAGTTTGAATAAATGGAGCGAACAGATTAATTTAAGAGGAAGAAAAACTTAGAAAAAACTTGGTTGGGTTCTGGCCGCAAAGTTATATTGTCTGAAAGATCAGAAAGGATACATTGAACGAATGACCTCTAATATTTCATACCTCCTCTGAACGGGCGGCTCTCGGAGGGGAACATAACCCAATATGGTATTGCATATATTTGTAAAATTAAGGAAGGACCCCCATTTTATTAATTTCATTTGAATCAAGATTTTACTCAAAAAATAAAAAAACGAAACGAAAAGGACAAACAAAAATTAAAATGTGATGTATAGTACAAATAAACCAACAAAAACAAACTAGGGTAAAAACAATAACACAAACTGTGGACAGCGGACAACAACAAAAGAGAAACTACGGTACAGTCTATGAACGTAACGGAAAAGACAACGTAAATGAGACAATTATTAAATTTAAAATGCAAAAAAGCTTAATCTCACTTACCCAAGTCTTTCACGTTACGTCACAGTTTTGAACGTTTCCATTCCAAGAGAAGAAGACACACACGCCAATAACAACAACATCGAAATAAAAGAGAGATAAAAACTACAAAAATGATGATGACTACGAACACAGATTTTTGAGTCAACAAACAAAAAGACGGACACAAGAAAAATCATCAACTGTGACTTATACTCAAAGATCAAAAAACCAAATTAGGGGAGGGCAAGTTTCGGAGGTTGAAATTGATAATTTGATGCTAAGGGACTTCAAGTCACAAATGATAATCGACAACATCAGTTAAAATATAAACCATTTCTCTTTAAAAAATGAAAACACATTAAAAAAACATCCTAAAGTATTGATTTCAGTTTTAAAAAATATAAAATATATACATTATTATAGAAAGAAGAAAAAAAAGAGTGACAAAAGTTTAAACGAAATAAAAATCATTACAATTTTAGGCAAAAACGAACCTAAAATGAGAAAATAGAAAATTATTAATAATAGTAAAAAGTACAAACAATATTTAGGAGGAATAAACATGGTCTACACGTTATGAGAAATCACTTTTGATTGACAACGGGCAGTATTGCCATTCGTGGTCTTTCCTTTTGTTCATTTTGTACTTTCACTGATTACACGCCAAATTGAGCAGTAATCATAGGGTATCTTCAGGCAAATATTAAGTTTTTTTTTTTGGTAACGTATCTTTATCATCCATTCACACTAAACTTATAAACCTCCAGCTCACCGGGTTGGGTTGAGCTGGGAATATTCAACCACCAAAAAATGGGCGTTAACCTACGTGGTTTTACTAAGTGGGCGAAAAACCACGCTGGATAATTCTTAAATTCCATGATTTTATTTAACCTACGTGGTTTTACTAAGTGGGCGAAAAACCACGCTGGATAGTTCTTAAATTCTAAGAATTATCTATGGGAAAATGCTGGCATATTTTTTTAAAAAATATGCCAAATATGACTTTTAAAAAAATCGTTTACCTAGTCATATTTTTGCCCAGCCAGAATGCTTAGGATATGTTTTAAAAGCTATATCTAAATACATATGAGGATTTTTTCAAGGGAAATGGACCTTCTCATATATGTGCCCTAAGACGACCTTTAATGGCTGACCAGAGGCAAAGTGATTTTTCATAATAGACTATAGAAAAAACTAGAGGAAAAAAAAGTGCGTAAATAGAATGAAAAAATCGAGTGAAGAAAACACATAAAAACATATCTACACGGGGAACAACAATTATAGGTGGTAAAAACTAAGAAAATAACCACTGGCGCAGCGCAAGCTTTCGTGTAGGGTTCTTTACCATTACCAATTAGGAAGAAAAAAGAATTAAAAATAATCATAAAATATTTAAAAAGAAATTATTTGTAACGAGCAATAAATAACACACAAGACTTTATTATTTGTTAGGTTGATGTTGACTCATTGATCAAAGAAGAAGCGAACATAAAGACAATTGAAAATTCAAGCTCGTCACAAATAATTCAATGGAATCGAGAAAAAATAGACATACCAGGCGCTCATTTCATAATAATCTTTAAGTTAATATTACTAGTATAATTTGTATAATAATACAAAATTACAAGACTACTAATATTAACTTGTAGTTTATTATGAAATGGGCTCAAATCAATACATTTAAGAATTAAATTACATTTCATGAATCATAAATTGCAAAGATAATGTTGTTGTTTTTAAGTTCAGCAAATTCACAATAGACTACGTTATTATTACAAGTATAAGACCAGTAATATTAATTTGTAGTTTATTGTAAAATGAGCCCCAAAGTTTGAGATTATAGTTAAAAATAACAACATCCTCCCTTTTTCAATTGGTGTGGGTGTTCGGAGCATCTAACAATATGTTGGCAGCGCCACTATATTTTAAAAGATCTTTTAGGAGCGTGCTGGTAAAGACAACATCCACCTTTTTTCATTTGGTGTTTGGTGTGCGTGTTCGGACCATCTAACAATATGTTGGCAGCGCCACTATATTTTAAAAGATCTTTTAGGAGCGTGCTGGTAAAGACAACATCCTCCCTTTTTCATTTGGTGTGCGTGTTCGGAGCATCTAACAATATGTTGGCAGCGCCACTATATTTTAAAAGATCTTTTAGGAGCGTGCTGGTAAAGACAACATCC